>JANUWF010001016.1:4455000-5055000 GCA_026120185.1 Voacanga thouarsii | reverse complement strand
AAACTTAATGATTTAAAAAATTTTCCAATTAAAACTTTCCAGAGACTTTGGTCTCAAGTTTATTTGACAAAACAATTTTTCTAGTATAAAATAAAACAAAATGGCTTTCTATTTTAATTTACAAAAATATCTAAATCAATATATTATCTATGTCAATGATTAAATCCTTTGAGAAAATATCTAAGGATTAATTTTTGTACAAATTAAAATAACCATTTAATTTTTTAAAGAAAAATGTTTTCTTGTCAAAAGTGTTCCCAAAGACATTGGTCTTTGAGAAAATGCGTACATAGGTACACAAAAAAAAAAAAAAACAAAAAAACAAAAAATAGCATGCTAAAAAATAGTAGATGTTTTCATGCTTTTCTATTTTTAAACCTATGTATCCAAATAATATAATTAAACACATTAATTAATTAATAAATAGTCTTGTTTAATCCTAAAATCCCTTACTAATATTTTCATGCAAATATATTCCAAGAATATTAACTATTGTAAAAATATTAACTTCGCCTGGTATGGGACCCAAAACGAAAAGAAAAAAAACAAAGAAAATTGCAAAAAAAAAAAAAACTATCGGTCCATGTACACCCGCCGCACCGGATCAGAGCCCTTTTGCTCTGTGGTCCACCGCGATCTTGGTGCACCAGCCGCACCAGATCGCCTTCTGCTACAACCCATGGAGCCCACCCGCGACTTGCTCCATCGCTCGCCTGCGTGTGCGCCCAAATTGCTCTGCCGACCCGCGCACTAACCTGATTTGCAATTGCAAATTGCATCGATTTTGTGTGTCGGCTTCAAGCCAATTCCCAAGCGACACGACTCCAGGCACAGAAACAGCACGCGGCTTACCTTTGGTTTTCCTCCGACGGCGGCTTAGGAATAGTAACCTTCTTCTCCGCGAATTTTCTCAGAGTTTCTTTTGCGTTTTTTTTTTCCTGTTTCTTTTCCAACAGATTTTTTGGACATTTTCCATTACAAAAACCCATCCAAACCAAAATACAATCGCCTATACCATTCCAAATTGGGTTTACACGGTTGTTCTGTGAAAACATAAAATTTACAGAGAACCTATGCTTCAACTGTGAAGCTTACAAGAACACCTATCCCATACCAAAATAGTGAAGGATCATAGGCTTAAGCATCAAACAATGGTCTTGTCCATTTTTTATTAACTAACATGCTCCCTAAGTTGATCAAAACACATGCTGTAATAACCCGCCTTGCGTAAAGCATTTTGTGTAGAATAGTCTTGTTTAAAATAAAAATACTTATACAAAGAAATTAATGGTATATTTTCTTTTCCTTATTATTAATAATATTATTAAGGCTATAAATTAATAATATTATTCATAGTGTTACAATATAGCCATCACCAATGCTATTATTATTATTAATATTAGTATTACTATTATTTTTGCTAATATCATTATTAATTTTATTTCATTTTATCCTATTTTATTTTAGTTTATTTTATTATCATATTTATTATTATTATTATCGTATTTTCTTATTATTATTATTATTATTATTATTATTGTAGTTTAATGATAATATTATTATTATTATCACTTTTATTCTATTATCCGTTTCTATTATTTTTAGATCTATTATTTAATACCAATATCTCTTGGTGATATTAAATTATAGTATTATTATATTCAATAATTATAATTAAACTATTATATTATTCTTAATATTATTATTATATATAATGCAATTAATACCATAAATATCTTAATTATATTATATTATATATAAAGATATTTTAGAGGGCCCACAAGAAATAAATAAGGATGGCCCACAAGCACAACAATTTTAACCAAGTTAGACCACCCTTTGACTTCATTTGATCAAGATTAATTAAGTTAAACTAGGTTAGAGCAAGTTAACCATAAATATGCATGGCCATGCGAGCTTAGCAAATATATTAATCTTGAGAAGTTCTAAGGATTTCAACAAGCTTCTACATGGTTCTAAAATTTTCTAGGATATTCCACAAGGTTCATTTAAGTTCTATGAAAGCCTAAAAGCTTCTAGAATGACCAACTCACCTTAGTTCCTTTTACTAAGACCAAAATAAGACCAAGAAGAGCAAGCTATATAAATAGGAGCAAGAGAGGAGGATTTCGGCCAAGAGAGAAAGCTGGGAGAAGAGGAGAAAAACAGAAAAGTGAAGAGAGGAAAGGAAAAATAAAAGAAAGACTAAGGGAGAGAAAGAGATTTTTCGGCAGCAAGAAAAGGAAAGAAAGAAGAACCGGCAGCAAGAAAAGGAAAGAAGGAAGAACTGGCAGCAAGGAGAAGGAAAGGAAATGGAAGGAAAGGAAGGAGTGTCACAGCTTTGCCTTCATCTTGGAAAGGTAAGGGATCACTTCTAAAAGCTAAGAGAATGATACTAGAAGTTGGAAGCTATTTGCATATGAATTTGTTGATGTTGAGTAATGAAAATATTTTGATTTTGTGATGGTTGTTGGTTGACCGGTTGGGTTGGTGATGAATTGAGCATGGTTTTCAGTTCATTTGAGATGTATTGGAGTGATGGTATGCTGAAAATTTGGAAAGGAAAAGGATGGAAATGATAAAGAAACAAGAAGAGCTAATTGATGGTGATGAATAACTAGCTTGTGTTGTTTGGAAACTTCAAAGTAAATCTGAGTAAGAATGACTGGAGATGAAGCATAAATAATCCTAAACATGTCCTAGATTAGTTAGAAAGGATTTGGAACAAGTTGTGTGGAGGTTGTGAGGGTTTTGAATGGCTAAGAGATCATGAATAGCAAAAATGGTGAAAGCTGTTAAAAATTTACTGGTTTGGTAAGTTTGGAATAATTTATTTGTTTGAACAAAAGAGAAGTGTTGCTCATGAAAACCTGTTATAACAATGATTTTGACATGTTAAATGAGGTATGAAAGGGTTTACATGTGGTATGATATGTTGAAGAAACCATAGAAATAAATCAAAACAAGTTGGGCTTCTAAACTGTAATTTTGAACCTCCAACTCGGAACAGTAAGTTTAGCTGAAAAACTGAACGAAATGGAGAGAGATTTGAATATCCCATGACTGAAGTTGATAAAGAAGTGTCCTATGAGTATTTTGGAAGTAGTTTCACCTCATTTGGACCTGTATTGAAAGAGATATGTACAAAATACTGGAAGATGACAAAACTGAACTCCAAACTCGGAACAGTGGAATTAACTGAAAACTGTACAAAATGGGATGGAGTTTACATATCTCATGACCCGGAATTGATAGAAGGATGTCTTAGGAATATTATGGAAGTAACCTCACCTTATTTGGACCTATATTGAATAAGTTATGTGAAGAATAGTGGAGGATGGTAAAGCTGTAAAACTAGAAAACCATCAAAAGCATTAATTCAATTATTTCTTTAAGGAACTTATAGAAACCTTATTCGAACCATCAAGCATTTGAACCCATTAAGTAATAATACGGAGATATACTAATGGTGTAGGTAAATCAAGTCGAGGGAACTTTTTTTAGGACTATACGAGTGCAACTTCGACTTAATATACAAGGTGAGTCCCATTGATTTCTAAACCTTTTTAAAGGTTAGTGTGCTTTGATTTTCTATGAAATGCTATGTTTTATGCCATTTTGGAAATCCTTGAATATGTGTAAGGTTTACATGAGCAACATTTGCTTTTATTCTATTTCGGACTTGAATAAATTTCATATTCAGCTTGGAAACCTTACTGGATGTTTAAAACACGAATTTTGTGAATTTAGTCCTTTTCGGATTAAGTATTAATTTGGGATTTTTGAAAAATGGTAAATTTTAGAATCGGGTATTTGGAGAATAATACAAATATCCTTATAGGAATATTTGATGACAACTCTTGGAACTCGGGTATTCGGTAAATGACCGAAATCTGCTTATTGGAACTTTTACGAATATTTTTCAAATCGGGTAAGGGTAAAATGACCCGGATACCCTTAAAAAGTCTTTTGGAATCTGGCATGGGTGAAATGACCCGAATACCTTTGGAAAATGACTTTTGTGATCAAGTACGGCCCCAGACAATAAGAAATGTTTTGATTTCGAAATCCTGCGGGATCAGATGACCCTCTGGCCTGATTAGTCAGATGGGGTTGGTGTTGTTGCGTTGAGTACTTATCAAGGACTTTGATTTTTGTACTAGCCCATGTTAGAGGTAGATGACCCCAAGTAACCTGATCAGTTCTAGGGATTGTCTTACTCCAAACAGGGCGACAGGACATTGTGATGAGTCATCCCTGGCTAGCCGTTGTGAGCCCGACAATTGCCTATTGATTATGATGGTGGGTTGTTCATGTGATACCGAGCGGAGACACTCAGTGTGTTCAATCCCTTGCCACCTCGATGGTGATTGACATCAGGATTGGGACCATTGGCTTATGGTGACAAGTAAAAGATCCCTAAGTACATGGTGAGGTACATTTGTACTCTGCTCACCTTTTCGGCATAACACGGGTGACGTGCTATAAGGCGCAATCCTTGGTATAAGAGACTGTGTGGCCAAAGGCGAAGTTCCTTGAACTTTGCACACAGGTCACACTTCTAAATGGGGAAGAACCCACATTTATTGAATTAGGGGCCATGTGTTTGGAAGCCATTGTTTTTCAAAAGTAAATGATAGATTGAACCTAAATTCATCAATTACCGCTGTTTTTCCTGTTATAAAATTTATTATAGCAAAGAAATAGAAATTGAAAATTGACTTTCTTTTCTAAGCAAAACACTGGCACACATAGAACTCACTGAGTATACCACTCACACGTATGTTTGCCTTTTTTTTAGGGATTGGAGCTGAAGAATAACGACGGTATTCTAGGACTTCTTCTTTGGCACTGAATGGCAAATCTTTTGGAATGATCATTGTACATAGACTATGAGATATTTTAGCTTATGTATTTTGGAAACTATGACAATGTACCTATCGTAACTCATATGTCTATATAAATAAAGAGCATGTTTCATATATTTACTTAAGTTTCGATTTTACCGCTTACTTTAAGTTTAAATCATTATAAATACCCCTAGTCTGAGAATTTAGATGGGGCGACATCCCACCTAAGTTCGGCTCACTACGACAAGAAGAAAATGTGGGATGTTACACTTGCTCTGATACCACTTTGATGGTTTGAGAGAAATAGAGCATGCTCACGGGAGGAAAAAAAAAACAGAGAGAAAAAAAACCAACAAGGCTTAATAGCAGCACGGAAGCATTTAGACCATACCTATGCATGCCTTAAACCCTTTAGGTTGTGAAAGAATGGATTGAACCACGGGAGTAGCCTCTTCTTGCCCGCTTGATGAAGCTTCCAGTTGAAATCCCGTTAACCTCCTACTTTGCCTTGTTTGCATGAATGCCAAGCTTTTCGGATCATGGAATATTCCACTGCCTCAATCCTTGTTGGTGAAACAAAGGGTGAGGAGGAATAGTCTCAATCCTTCTTGGTTCTATTGCTATTGATTACCAAAGCACCAAGAACTAAAACAAGAGAAAGGAGCACACGAGAGAGAGAAAGCCATGAGAGAGTGTTTTAGGCTTAGGAAAAATTAGGGTTTTTTTTTTTTCAAAAGGTGCGTGAGTCCTTAAGCCAAAATATAAGTTTCTGATATCTGATAACAACATCCTCTGGGATATGATATTTCAAACATCCAAATGTTATCAACAGAGTAAGTTTGGCTTAACCCTAAACTCTTTTCAACCGTATTTGGAAAAAACCCTATGGTCCAAGCTATTGGGCCAAAATAATATTTATTACTTTTCTTGGACCCAAAAAGCCCAAAATAATAAACATTAATTATTTATTTCCTGGGCTTGTAGAAATAACCCAATAAATAATTAATGAGCCCAAGTGAACCAAAAAGAAAAATAAACTTTAATTATTTATTTTGTAGGCTTGTATAAATAACCTAATAAATAATTAAGCATTAATTATTACTCTTTAGTTTAAGCCCAAGTTAATTTTTTAATTATTCAAACTGGACTTAGGGCTTGAATAATTAATTAGCCAATTAAACCAGATAATAAATTTCTCTCAACTCCTTTTTATTTATTTATTTTTATTCTAGTTTAATAATAAATTAGACTTCCTGAATGAAACAAAATAAAATAAAATTCTCTTTAGATGAGACCAATTCCTCAACCTAAAATTAATTAGGACTTACGGGCTATTCCGAAGACCAAAAAGACACTTCGCCTTAGCTATTAAAATGGCCAAAATACCCCTACTATATAAATAGCGGTGTTTTGTATTTTAAATATTTTCTAATACCACCATCAGGAAATATTGACCCCAAGGACAATGCTACATTAGCAAAATTTCCGACCTATAGGTGAAATGACTAAAATACCCCTCTACAAATTGCCGTACATTTAGATAGGAAGAAGTGTACTAACACCCCTCTAAATGACATCTACCATCCTTAGGCTTCTAGTCCAATGATCCACAACTTCTTAGAGTGTTTCTGCTTTCCAAGGGAGCTACCCTAAAGCAAACATCCAAGTCATGTTTCCCAGGACCCTGGACATTTCAGATCATTCGGACAATCACAAAGGGTGATATTGTGTAGAAACTATCTTTTACAAGTCTGTCTTATCTAACTAGTTACATATACCCAATACAGAAGTATGTTGGTTCTACCATAGAACCTCAACTATAGCATATCAAAGTATATGCTTTCAGCTTCGTCAGACCACCAACTCATACTCAAGTCGTAGAGTACTAGTTCACGCTATAGCAGTAGTAATCTAGGTTTTCACCAAATAGTACTTTAAGAAACCACTACTACAGGTCCTGTTCTACGTATTCGAAATACGCTTATGTCATAAAGTAAGTGGACTACTCACTGGCCAAAGGTAAGCCATTCCCAATTGGAATTCATAACATAATAACCTAAACATGATGAGATTCACATTCTCATCAATAGGTTAAGAACAAATATTTATATGTTTAAATAACCCGTGATCCATACCTTACTGTGAAAGACCACCATTCACATGGATCACTTATTTAAACACAATACGTCTATTCCAAATGAAATTGTGCACAAATAAAAGGTAAATTCACAAACGATTTCTGAAAATAAATTCTTTTATTAAAATATTCTATATTTGCATCAGAAACCTAGTCTAAGAAGGCATACTTTTCAATATATATGTCTATATATTTATGTATATATATATATATATACATATATAACATATGTATATGCATATACACACACACACACACACACACATATATATATATATATATATATGAAAATCATGAATTATTAGGTTTTCCCAATTTTATTAATTTAATCAAATATTTTTTGTGGCTCCTATTTAACTATACTCACGGACCTATTTATTTTTCATTTAATATTAGTTGTAGATTATTCATGAAGCAATATTTATATGTTTGACCATATGATTAGTAGTGAGATTTATGTCCTATGTGTGAGTTTTTGATATGTTGTGATATGATACTAGATGATTTAATTGATGAATAGGGGTAGTGGACGTTATTATCATTGTGAATTTATGAGTAAAATAAATGGCAACCTTAGGCTTTTAATTTCTGATTGGACTAAGTTGCGCACAATCCCTTGCAACCCAGTATCTACTTCAGTCTCATCACCACTATCAGATTGGCTACTTCCGGCGTCCTCATTAGCAGCTTTCAGTACTATTCCCATTTTCCCTTTGTCATGATCATCAGATTCTTGAACCCTTTTTGAGTTTCATTTCATGAGTTAGGAGAGAGCTAATTAGCTCTTAAGTTTGTATGGTTTTCAAATCTTTGGATTCTTCCACAGCTAGAGCTTTAGGTTGCCAGCTCTTAGGCAAAGCATCCAAATTTTTTCTGTTTTGTTCACCAAGGGAATAGATTTTCCTATAGGCTTTAAGTGGATTTGCAATATTTGTGAATCTGGTAAACATATCAATTATACTCTCATTTGACTTCATATTGAATAATTAATAATCATGAATCAAAAGTCCCAACTTAGACTCCTTTACTTGATTTGTTCCCTCATGGGTGACTTCAAGCAATCACCACATATCATGGGCTGAATCATTGCCACTAACTCGGTTGTATTCAGTGACATAAAGGGCACAACACAGAATATTCATAGCTTGAAACTTTAATGTCATTTTGGCATTGTCTTCAGCATCATATTCGTCACTCTATTTAGGCACTTTTCTACTATCAATAAATTTTGACGGGGCAAAATGTCCATTCTCAATCAGATTCCATAGTTCAAAATTAATTGAACAAACATAAATCTTCATTCTATTTTTTAGAGTGTAGAATTGTTTCTATTTAACAAAGGAGGTCAATTGGTTGAGGATCTTTCAATATAAGGAATAGCAGATGAGTTTGCTATAAGGATCTTTTCTACACGGTTGTTAGACCGAAAATAGAGTAGACCAAAACTTTAATACCAAATGAAAAACCTTAGAGGCAGTGAATAAGGTTTTTGGAAAATTTAAAACTCTTTTTAAAAAATTTGTTTTGAGAAGCTCCTTTGTATTTCAGATCGGAAAGATTACAACTGACACAACGAGAAGCTTTCGAAATGTCTTAAAGATCAATTACAACCTGAATGAGATAAGACACATGATGCAATTAATACAAGAATGAATGTAGGTTGATGAGAACCATAAAGATTTCTTTTGAGAGACTAAAATAAAATTTTTTTGCAATGAAGTTTGCAGCTGGCCGAAATTAAAAATAAAGAGAGAGAACATAGGATTTATAGTGGTTCTATCTACCAAGATCTACATCCACTACCTTAAGCTCACACTTAAGGATTTTCAACCAGATTTCATTCATCCAACTCAATGGTGTCGATCTATACCAATTACAAAAAGGATCAGCACACTTCGTGTTACCAAAATCTCTCAATGAATTAATAAATCAAGGTTCACCCTAAATGGATTTTACACCATAACCTTGATACACAAAGAGGATTTTAGAAATGAAACAAAGATTGCTCACTCTTTTGAGCAAATATACAAACAAATGAGCTTAAACAACCTTTACCTTTTGAAATAATTTGATTTCACTTTGAAGCATTATGAAAAGGAGATTTTTGTATTCTAGAGAGTAAGCGTGTTACTTAGAAAGATAAGACAAATATATACCTTAAAATTGAGTTTTGAAACCTTTTATAAGAGCAAAAAGTGGAGTTCCAATGGCTAGAAACGACTAGTTCACGCTGTCCGATTAGCCAGAGTTTTGAGCTCAAGGATCGAACGATGGTGCGTCTAAAAGGTAAGTCTAAAACGGCACTTTTTTAGACAGAATTGATTTGACACTGTTCACAAAGTTTTGGATGAAGTTTTTGGATGTAGAGTCATCCAAACTACTAAATCCAAAATTATGAAGACTTAAAACTTTGAAGTCTTTTGTTTGTGTGCTTTATGGTAGAAATAAACTGAATCATGAGGTAAGGAAGACATAGAAATTTGCACAGATAATACCTTAAAAAGGATTCCTAGTCTAAGGTTCTTCCACAAGGATTTTTTGGTACGCAATCTCTTAAGCTTGGTCTTCTACTTAGCACCCATTCTTGGATTTTATTGCTCAAGAGTTGCTTAGCAGCCTTACTTATATGCCTTGGAAGAATTGAGGTCAAACATGTCCTATCACATGTAAATCGCACAATTTAGTCCTCAATAATGTTTTTCATCAGTCAAAACATAGGAGAATGCCCTTAGAGTTAACAATTTCTCCCTTTTTGAGAGATGACAAACTTGACGGGATTGTGATATATATAAAAAGGATATATACAGTACAGACATTTTAGATCGAGAGAAATTAGAATATTTTTCATTAAAATACAATCTCTCATCAAAGGACTCGAAGATTGCTTAGGAGATTAAGATAGAAAATGAAAGCATGTACTCATAAACATGGCTCAATGAGCCTATGTCCTAACTAACTTCCATATCCTCATTCTTTCTATCACATGACTATTCCATAAGAGAATAGCCACAAAAAAATGTATGAATATGTACACAAGGAGGTATAGAATATAATTCATAAATTGAAACGCTCCCCTTTAATATGTGCACATATGAATGTATGGTATAAGATAACAAATTGCAATTTGAGAGAAAAATGAATTCAAACTTTGGATTTCCAAAATATGCATCCAAACTAAGTGGAGTGAGACTACGGAGCTTTTGAACTTTAGGTTTTGGATGTCCAATCCATGTGTCCAAAATAGGGTAAAGATAGACAAAGCTATCCCTTTTTAAAACCCATTTTTGGACTGGACTTTTGGATTGAAGAAATAAGAGTCCAAAACTCCCCCTGTCTATGTGCAGGTAACAACGAGTTTTTAGAGATTTTGATCCAGCCGAGTTTTCTCAAGAGATTTTAGACTTTAAGGAAAGCTTTGACTAATGAAAGATATATGAATAACTATCCTTATCATCTAAGACTATTTTACATAGAGCATATCATAATAGCTTTCAAAACAGATTGTTCAACAACCCCAATCTCGATGATAACTTTATGTACACACTTCAAATTCCTTTGACCAAAACAGGATATCAAAATAATTTTCATTGAATCACTTAAATTTTCTTAGACCACAACAAACTATGATCATAATCAATCAAAAATCACAAATCATACTTATCATAAACCAATATGCAACTGGTACATAATCATAGATCATAATTTACATAAAGAAAATTTTGCACAACATACTGGTTTGATCAAACCTAAATCCCACATGAATTTCATAGAGTATTTCACAGGATCTTAAGGAATATTCAGAGTCTACATACAAGTACGTTGCAGTCCAAAACACAATAACTATTTCCAATCTATAAAACAACACTGCACAACATCCAATTGCAGATCATTCAATATCAGTCCATAACACAACAGTACATAAGTTAATAATAATAACTAATAATAACCGTCAACAGTTGTCAACAGTGGTACATAAGTGCATAATTCCAACTACACAGCAGAACATAGCACAATGCATAATTCGAACTGCACATCACAACATAGCACAATCACAATCGCAACTACCATTTTTCTCCCCCTTTTGTCATCAATCAAAATGTAGAATAAGGAGAATAAATAGTAAATATCGGGGCTAGAAGAGAGAGATATATATATATATATATATATAAAGTAGAGAAAGTAGCTAACAAGCAAAAGGTAAAATGTTCAAACACTAGACAAAAAAAAAAAAAAAATGTCAATGGAAAAAACAGTAAAGAGTTTCTGGCAGAGGGAGTCTAGAAATCAATCTACAAAAATGATTACTTAGGAAATATGAACAGTCTCTATCTTGGACCTTGCACCCTTTCTGGAATGCTACCTAGCAATCCTGCTGGGCTTCCTCTTAACTACCACATGCTTCTGTCTTTTTCCAAATGAGAAAGGGATTTTAGTAGGGGGTAGGGGGTGTTGATTCTTCCTGATATGGGGATGTCTACCTTCCTTATTTAGGGGCTATCATTTCCTCATCCTACTGCTTTTTCACATCTTTCTCTTCTACCTTAGTGGCAGGTTGTTTTTTAGTTACCTTTTTTGGGGATGGTGTTGATTGAGTAGGCATTGTTTCATCATTTTTATCCTTCTCCTCTACTGCAGTTAGCCTATTTCCAAGAATCTAAATTTTGAAACTTAGGCTGTCCACCTTAACAAGTAGTAAATATATTGCTTCCAGAATGCTTTCACTAATGCATGTATCCTGAGTTCTCTGTTTGCACTTGGTAGAGGATTCTTCTTAAGTTTGTAACTTAACCTTTCTCTTTGCTCTGACAGATAGGGCACTCTTGCCTTCAGCTTTTACCTTTAACAGATTTTCTTTTTCATCATCAGCTGCATCTCGAAGTAGCTTCCACTCATTGTCCATTCTCACATATCCCATTCTTTCAAATGACTCAAAACTATACACATTTATTTTTGAAGAAGAAAGGGTGACAGAATTCAAATCAACACTAAAATGTCTAAACACCTTAGTCAATAAGTTTCCATAAGGTAGGGCTTTACTGGAGGTATTCCTGGTTTGCATAATCAACTTGGTAGCAAGAAACCCAAAACTTATTGGCCTGTTTTCAAAGAGCACGACATGATCACCATTTGCATAATGTTGATAGAAGTTTTGCGTCTGAAACTTGAAACGATCATGGTTGAAACCATGTGGTGTAGAATCCTACGCGGTCCATTCAACCACTTTGAGTTCCTGTCACTCGCGTTTTTAAAACTCTTCCCGCCAGTAAATGTACTTTTAAACTTCTCCAAATCAAACAGATCAGTTCCTTCTTGGAACTTGTTTAGTTCAAAATATAGAATTCGGCCATCTCCAACCTCACATATTCTGTTCAACAAGCGGTGATCAAACTCAAGATTCTTACTCCTAACTTTAGAGGTGTACCATCGGACCATGAACCTTCCTCCAATTTCCTCTAATCGGCCTTTCCTCAGGTTAGCATAAAATTCCCACATGAAAGAAGCAAATAATTTCTCATCAATAGATAACATGGTCCCCCCACCTAAGAGACTCAAACATATTTAACATATTTGAAAAATTCAGAAAAGATGTTGGATTTATGCGATAACCAACTATCACCATTCAATTTCTTGAAACCCATTCATTAAAATTAGATTTACTTTTAGAATCTAAAAAGTGTGGTACCTAGCTCTCGGAAGTTTTTTATTCCAGAGATGATTTAGAAGAGTCGGTCTGAGAAGCCGAGAGTTTGGGAGCGACTTCTTTTCCCTTTTTCATTGCAGTTGATTTCTTTTCATTATCGGAGTGATTTTTTGGACTTTCTTTGACTTAGGTTTAGATGATTTTGGTGATTCTTGCCATTGCAATTAGAGGGTGAAAGCTTAAGCTTTCGGTTGTTCAGAGAGAAGCTTAGAAAAATTTGAGGGAAGAAAGATAGAGTTTGGTTGATTTCAGAATTCGGGAAAGAAGAGAGAGAGAAAACCTTTGTGAGTTCCTACGAGATTGTGACGATAAGTACACTTAAGTACATTGGAAAAAGGCTTCTCACTAGAGATTTCAAAAGTTGTCTTGAGAAAAGCACTATTATTTTGAATTTCAAAAAGAATAATCTAGAAGCGGTTATTCTTGAAGGATATACAAAGCATCAGGTTAATTTCATTTTAGATTTAGGCTTCATTGGAAATGCTCATCCAAAAAGGAATTCCTTAAGGAGAGAGTTTTGGACAGTGAGTTTTAGATTTAGTCTCCGAAACACTGCCTCCAAAATCATTATCCAAAAGTTATGTCTCCAGCGGTTCTGCAAATGAAAACAACAAATCCTTGCCAAATATGTCAGTCACATGATCTTTGTAATTCCTAAACCTCTTCTTATATTATTTAACCTTTCTTCGGCCAGAGGTTTTGTAATAATATCCGCAAGCTGTTCATCAGTTAAAATATATTAAACACATACATCTCCTTTGAGCACAAGATCTGATGAGACTCCACTTTATCGTGGAGGTCAAGATCAAGGATCAAGGAGGGGGAGGCGTGACCATGCAAGGACAAGGACCCGTAACAAGATTTAAGCCCATGAAGCTTCAAGATGAGTTGCAATTGCTCATAGAACCATACTTGAGGATAGAAGAGGGTTGGAAGGTTGAGGAAGCTAGCCAAGAGTTCATTTTGATGACTATCAAAGAAGGACCCCAACAAGAACTCAAGTTGGCAATAAAGTCGAACGAAACTCGACCAAAAATGAGGCTTCCAGAGGATGGTCGGTGCTGCCCCAAGCAACCGAACCAGCACTGGCTTCATTCTACTCAACAACAGATTCATTCTGGCATTCCACCCCCCAAAGATAGTCCACAACTGGCACTGGCTGTAGTGTCCAAACCGGCGTCGGTTCCATCTTGGGCAGCTGACGGCTGCCTCGCATTTTTTATGTTTTCTCCGATTTTCTTCAATTTTAATTGCTTGTAAAGACTTATTATGACCCCTAAACTGTAATAGAACCTTAGGGATTACTTAGTTAAGGTTATGGTAGTATAAATAGAACCTTTTGTGATTTGACAACATAATTCACACAGTTTAATTCAAATTTGAGAGAGAATCTTGAAAGGCCTTAGCCTCCTTGTTCATCTTGTTCAAGACCATGTTTAAGGGTTAGTCCTCCTTATGAATGTGTTTATAAATCTTTTAGATAATCCAATGTTGTTTTCTTGAATGGGTCTTAGTTGCTTTATTCTTCTAAGGTTTGTTTGAATTCTAATATTTGGGTGCCTATTTTTTCTATTCTATTTGTTCTTATTTACCTTTGTCGCTTCAAGGATATTGGGGTGAGATTATAGTAGAACTTTCTACTTTTTTTGAGGGTCTTTGAAGCTTAATTTTTTAAGGGTTTGATAGAGGGTGGGTTGTTATTTCACTTTCTCCTTTTTGTCTCTAGAAGAATCTTTGTTTTTGTCCCATTTGGTTGAGCTGAATACATAACCAACTAAACCATTCACAACACCAAGAAAAAGCCCATATAAGGTCATATCAAAGAGTTTAGCATCAGAGCAGGGAAAATCTTGATTCCAATCAAAGCTTAAAAGAAAGAAAAGGAGCCCTATAAAGTTGAAGAAAAAGAAGACAAAGAAAATCCCAAAACTCAAAAACATGCTCCAACAAGATCATGAAATCCTTGTTATATCTTGGTTCTTCTTGTGGGAAATTGCTCCATGATGTTAATATAATCCTTGGGAATAAAATTTTCTTGTGTTTATGGTAAAAATTAGCTTGAATATGGGTGAAAATGTTGGTTGTTCTTAAGTGACGGGATTGCAGCCAAGGTGTTTGATAAATGTTCCATGAGAATGTTTTTTGCTATAGTTGAGAACTTTGATTCTTGATTTTCATTCCTTAGGATTTTGGGACTTAGTATATCACTCTATTTTGGAATTCCATATTCAATGAACTCAAATTTTCTAGTGGACACCTGTGATCATCTTGTTATTCATAATCCTAGTTCTAGTTGTTCTTGTTTATTTGTTCTAGCTAATTCTTGTTCGTTTCTTACTTAGAAGTGTTTCTTGTGCATATAGTAGTTGTTCTTGTGTTGATTGAGTCCACCTTTCTTGAAATTCTTGAATTAAAACTTGTTTGCTTAAGGTGCCCAACAAGTGTTTGTTAAAATTCCCCTAAGACCTCCTAATTGGAAAATTCTTTTGATTTGTGTAATTCACTAAATTGGACTAAAACTTTAGCCATTGGGGAGATTGGGATTGAACAAGTAGGCTTGAGTATTGAGAAAAAGGCAAGAGGGTGAGCCTATTACTAAAAGAGCCTAAGAGAGCAAACACGAGAGTGGAGTGACCAATCCTTAAGAACTAACACGTAAGGAAGCGAAGTGAGGAATTATTTTTTTTCCGAATCTCTTTTGTTTTACAGGTATAAGTAAGTAAATATTCCATCACCATGGCCCATGATCAAGAGATCTCTAGGCCTAACCCAAGTGGCCCTAGTAGACCTCAAGAAGAACAAATTGATGCTAGGGTTTTGCATGAAGACTTGCAAGCTATGATGAGGACTATGCAAAGTGAGTTCCAAAACATGACAAGGGGGTTGATAAATCATTTTGGACAATCTACTACCGTTGCACAAAGGAGAGGTTAAGAACGATTTGAAGTACCTAGCCCACAGATAAGGGATGGTGATGCCCATACTCCTCCGTTAAATGCCCAACACGGGGAAGAATGGGATGAGCACTCTATTGGGATATTCCAACAAGCTTCTATAAGAGGGCGAAGATATGATATGAGAGGAGAATGAGGTAGAGGCCAAGGAAGGAATGGTGGGAATAACCTAAGGGGGTTAGAAAGAGAGTTTGAGGGAGTTGATGAATGGTATAAAGGGGAACAAGTTGAAGCCCTTGGGGAACACCATAGAGGATGGGGTAATAGAGGAGGAAGGAAAGAAGGAAATGACGAGGAGAGGGAATTGAACCACATCAAATTGAAAGTGCCCACATTCTATGGCAAGAGTGACCCTAAAGCTTATTTCGAGTGGGAAAGCAAGATGGAGATATTCCTAGAGAGTCATACCTATAGTGAGAGGTCAAAAGTGAAGTTGGCTATTTTAGGATTTTCTATGCTTTGGTTTGGTGGGAGCAAGTTAGTGCACAATGGAGATAAATGAGAGTGGAAATTGCTAGTTGGAATTTGTTAAAAGATATGATGAATGAAATGTTTATACCACACAATTACTACAATGATCTTCATCAAAGGCTCCAATCACTCAAGCAAGGGAACAAGAATGTGGAAATTTACCATAAAGAGATGGAAGTTATATTGATGATAACTTAAATCAATGAGGATCCTAGAGCAACAAGAGCAAGGTTTTTGGGAGGATTAAATAGGGAAGTTTTCAATTTGGTAGAATTGCATCCCTATGAACGCTTGGAGGATATGGTACATGCCGCTATGAAGATTGAGAGGTAATTAAAGAGAAGGGCTTTTACTAGACCACCACTTTCAAACCCCAACACTACTAGCAAGATACCCATTGAGAAGGATGAAGTCCCTAAGCGATTTCAAATGGACTTTTACAAACCTAGAGAGTATTGGAAGCCAAGTGAGGATTGGAAATCTAGGGAAGGTTAGAACAAGGATGAGGGAAAAGCTATGGAGAGGCCATAAAGAAATAGGGATATCAAGTGTTTTAAGTGCCTTGGATATGGACATACTACCCATGAATGCCCACGCAAGAGAACGATGTATACTAATCCCTATGGTGAGGTTTCTACCGACGAAGAAGAAAAAGGAGAAAGGTACCAAGGAGACCAAGAGGGAAAAAATGATGAGGAAAGTGATGAAGGGGAAGTTGTTGGTCAAGAATACTCTTTGGTGGGAGTAACAAGAAGGTCATTGAATTCACAAGCCATAGAAGACCAAGATCACCAACAAAGAGAGAATATCTTCTACACTAGGTGTCTAATCAACAAGACGCCTTGTAGCGTTATTGTGGATAGTGCGAGTTGCACTAACGTGATTAGTGCAAATTTAGTTGAAGAATTGGATATGAAGTGGATAAAATACCCTAAGCCCTACAAATTGTAGTAGTTGAATGATAGTAGGGAATTGAGAGTAAACAAACAAGTTTTGATGTCTTTTGAGATGGGTAAGTACAAGAATGATATGCTATGTGATGTGGTACCCATGCAAGCGGGTCATTTGCTCCTAGGGAGACCTTGGCAATACGATATGCATGGAAAGCATGATAGGAGGAAGAATACTTATTCCCTACTCAATGAGGGAACTAAGTTTACCCTCACATCCATGGCCCCTAGTAAGGTGAACATAGATCAAAGAATCATAAATGAGGAAGAAAAGAGGAAGGGAGCGCAAGGTGTCAAACAAAAATAAGAAATTGATAGGAAAGAACAAGAGATAAGAGAAAAAGAGTTGAGAGAGAGGATGGGCAAATAAGTACCTTTGATGATCAAGGATAAAAGTGAGCAAGGACAAGAGAGGGGAGGTGAAAGAAGAGTAAATTTCTTGGCAAAAGAAAGTGAGATCATAGAGGCTATAGAAGCTAAGGAACCGGTTATTCTTCTTCTATGCAAACATTCTTATGTTTCTACTAATGATTCTACATTGTCATTGTCTAATTAAATTGCAGCTATTCTTCAAGAGTTTGAAAATGTTTTTTCAAATGAGGTGGTCAACCGAACACTTACCCAATTCTTGAGGACCATAATCAAGAAGAACTTGAATAATTGGGAGGAATGCTTACCGCACCTTGAGTTTGTTTACAAAATGGCTATTCACCCTACCACTTCTTATTCTCCTTTTGAAATTGTATATGGTTTTAATCCTCTAACTCCTTTAGATTTGGTTCCTTTGACTATAGGTGAACGAGTGAACCTTGATGGAGTTAAGAAAGTGGTAGTGGTGAAAACATTCCATGTAGATGATGGCAATGATTTGGAGATGAATCCTTTTCAAGGAGGGGGAGATGATGAGACTTCGTTTCATCACAGAGGTCAAGATCAAAGAAGGGGAGGCGTGACCATGCAAGGACAAGGACCGGTGACAAGATTTAAGCCCAAGAGGCTTCAAGATGAGTTGCAATTGCTCCTAGAACCACGCTTGAGGATGGAAGAGGGTTGGAAGGTTGAGGAAGCTAGCCAATAGTTTATTTTGATGACTATCGAAGAAGGACCCCAATAAGAACTCAAGCTGGCAACAAAGACGGATAAAACTTGACAAAAAAGGAGGCCTCTAGAGGATGGTCGCGCTGCCCCAAGTAGCCGAACCGGCACCGGCTTCATTCTACTCAACAATGGATTCATTCTAGCATTCGACTACCCGAAGACAGTCCGCAACCGACACCGGCTGTAGTGTCCAAACCGGCACCAGTTCCATCCTGGGCAGCCGACGACTGCCCTGCATTTTTTATGTTTCTCCGATTTTCTTCAATTTTAATTGCTTGTAAAGACTTATTATGACCCTAAACTGTAATAGAACCTCAGGGATTACTCAGCTAGGGTTAGAGTAGTATAAATATAACATTTTGTGATTTGGCAACACAATTCACACAGTTTAATTCAAATTTGAGAGAGAATCTTGAGAGGCCCTAACCTCCTTGTTCATCTTGTTCAAGACCATGTTTAAGGGTTAGTCTTCCTTATGAATGAGTCTATAAATCTTTTAGATAATCTAATGTTGTTTTCTTGAATGGGTCTTAGTTACTTTGTTCTTTTAAGGTTTGTTTGAATTCTAATATTTAGGTGCATATTTTCTCTATTCTATTTGTTCTTAT
The DNA here is from genome assembly GCA_026120185.1 of Voacanga thouarsii. Classification (NCBI taxonomy): domain Eukaryota; kingdom Viridiplantae; phylum Streptophyta; class Magnoliopsida; order Gentianales; family Apocynaceae; genus Voacanga; species Voacanga thouarsii. The sequence continues at coordinate 5,036,231 of JANUWF010001016.1, read as the reverse complement.
TTGCCTTTGTTGCTTCAAGGATATTGGGTGAGATTATAGTAGAACTTTCTACTTTTCTTGAGGGTCTTTGAAGATTAGTTTTTTAAGGGTTTGATAGAGGGTAGGTTGTTATTTCACTTTCTCCTTTTTGTCTCTAGAAGAATCTCTGTTTTGATCCCATTTGGTTGAGCTAAATAAGTAACCAACTAAACTACTCACAACACCAAGAAAAAGCCCACACAAGGTTATATCAGGATCCCTAATAAAATGATGTTTAACCTCAATATGCTTGGTCCTGGAATGTTGAACATGAATTTTAGTTTAATTGATTGCACTTGTATTATCACATAGTATAGGTACGCTATGAAAATTAAAACCAAAATCAAGAAGTGTATTTTTCATCCACAGAATTTGTGCATAGCAACTCCCTGCTGAAATGTATTCAGCCTCGATTGTGGATAAGGATACACAAACCTATTTTTTGCTATGCCATGATAGTAAAGAGTGTTCGAGAAATTGGCAGTACCCACTAGTGCTTTTTCGTTCAACTTTACAGCTTACATAGTCTGCATCAGTATAGATTATAAGATCAAATGTGTTAGTACAAGGATACCATAAATCATAATTAGATGTTCCAACCAAGTATCTAAGGATGCGTTTCACGACACATAAATGAGATTCCTTTGGACACAATTGAAATCTGGCATAAAGACAAACTAAAAACATAATATCTGGCCGGCTTGCAGTAAGATATAATAAACTTCCAATCATACCTCTATTTTTTGATTCGTCTACCTTCTTACCCTTTTCATCCTTGTCCAGCTTTAGAGAAGTGCTCATAGGTGTACTGATTTCTTTGGCTTCGTTCATACCAAACCTTTTGAGCAGTTCCTTAGCGTACTTCGCTTTATTTAGGAAAATTCCATTCTTGGTTTATTTGATTTGTAGTTCGAGGAAGAAGTTGAGTTCTCTCATCATGCTCATCTCGAATTCTTGCTAAATAGTCTTGGCAAACATCTTGCACAAGGAGTCATTAGTTGCACCGAAAATGATATTATAAACATAAATTTGAACAATAAGAAGATCATCAGAATTTTTTGACTTAATAAACAGTGTAGTATCAATCAAACCTATTGAAAAACCTTTTGAGAGTAGGAATCCACTAAGCCTTTCATACCAAGCTTATGGAGCTTATTTTAAACCATAAAGAGCCTTTGAGAGTTTGAAAACGTGATTTGGAAAGTGCTCATGAATAAAGCCTGGAGGTTGTTTTACATATACCTCCTCTTCAAAAATGCACTTTTAGCGTCCATTTGATAAAGCATGAAATTTTTCAAAGATGCAAAGGCAAGCAGCATTCTTATGGATTCTAATCTAGCAACGGGAGTAAATGTCTCGTCATAGTCAATGCCCTATTCTTAATTGAATTCTTGGGCAACAAGTTTAGCTTTATTTCTAATCACCACTCCATTTTCATCATGTTTGTGTCTAAAAACCCACTTGGTACCAATAATCAGATGATCAACTGGTCTAGGAACGAGTTTTCAAACTTTATTTCTCTCAAATTGGTTTTACTTTTCTTGCATAGCTATTATCTAAAAATCATCATGCAAGACCACATCAATACAGTTACATTCTATTCTAGAGAGTAGAGCAAAATTATCTATAAAATACCTTCTAGTTTTAACTTCACAGTTAGGATCACCAATAATTTGCTCTTTTGGATGACCGATTTTATACTTCCAATCTCTTGGTTATCCTTGGTCCATGAGCTCTTCAGTTTCTGGTTTGATTTGTTCTGCTTGTTGCTCTTTCAATTCCTCTTCTTCGGCATGAATGTCCAGTGGTGGTGCTTTGTGCTGTTCTTTCCCTCTTTCTTTTAAATTTCCTATATCATCATCATCTTTTCTAGATGCATAAATGTTAGATTCATAAAAAACATGTACGGATTCTTCCACACATAGAGTTTTCTTATTGTATACTCTATATGCCTTTTTATTGGAAGAGTATCTAAGGAATATAGTCTCATCGAATTTGCTATCAAATTTTCCAAGATTGTCTCAAGTATCAAGAACAAAAAATTTGCAGCCAAATATTTTAAAATAGGAAATTGATGGAGTTTTGTCAAACATAAGATCAAAGGGTGTTTTTTTTCTTCAGAAAAGGTCTCAACATCACTTAGTTTACAATATAACAAACTGTATTTACAACTTCAGCCTAAAAGTATTTTGGAAGAGAGTTTTCATAAGTCATGGATTTAGCCATTTCTTGCAAGGTTCTATTTTTCCTCTCAACAACACCATTCTGTTGAGGGGTTTTAGCAGTTGAAAAATTGTGAAAAACTCCATTCTCATCACAAAAATGTGTAAACTCACAGTTGCAAAATTCTCTACAATTGTCACTCCTAATAGAAATTAGTTTGCATCCAATAGAGTTTTGGACGCACTTGAATAATTTTGAGAATTCAGAAAAAGTTTCATCTCTTTGTTCAAGAAATAAAGTCCAAGTAAATCTTGAGGATTCATCTACTAAAATATAAGCATACCTCTTACCACCAAGGCTAGTGGTCCTCATTAGTCTAAACAAATTCAAATGTATTAATTCAAGAGGTTTTAGGGTGGAAATTATTTTCTTGGGTTTGAAAGAGGTTTTGATTTGTTTTTCCAAATTGTCATGCATCATATATTTTGCTTTTATCAAACTTCATTTTGGGCAGTCCCGTAACAAGCTCTTTTGAGGATAATTTGTTTAGCAAATCAAAAGATACATGGCCTAGTTTTTAATGCCAAAGATAGCCATCATTGTCGTGCATGGAAAGACATCTAATATCATGAGCTATAAGATCATCAAGATACAATATATAAACATTCCCAACACGATTAGCAATAAAGATTGTTCATTATTTGAGCTGTCTATAATAGAGCAAGAATCTTTCTCAAAAATGACTTTGCAACCATTGTCACATAATTAACTAATGTTAATCAAGTTGAATTTCAGCTTATCAATTAATAACACTTGTTTGATAATGGTTGAAGATCTTTTACCAATGTTACCTATGCTAAGAATTTTTTCTTTCTTTTTATCTCCAAAGGTAACGAATCCGTCATTTGTTGCTTGTACATCTTCTAATAGAGCTACATTTCTGGTCATGTATCTTGAACATCCATTATCCAAGAACCACTTTGTGAAGCTCATTTTCTCCAATGAATGTACCTAGATATAAGATGGGAAAGTGATTTTTGGTACCCATATTTTCTTGGGTCCAGGGGGGTTAGTAAATATTCCTCTAATTTTCCAAACTGTTCTTGCACCAGATTCCACTTTCTTCTTAACATGACACCTAAATGCTTTGTGTTCAGATTTTTCACAATATGTGTAACAATTGTGTGTCATATATGATGAGGCAGCTTTTACAAAGTGAGATTTGTAATTTCATGCTTTGATCTCATGCCTATAACTTAGGCCATTTTGGTTTCTAGCTATGTGTTGTGTACCAAGCAATTTTTTCAAATTGTTTTTTCCATTTGTAAACTTTTCAATGCATGTAGTAAGATCATCGACTCTATTTTTCATATCATCAAAGTTGCTAACCATAATCTCAAGAGAACTAATTTTATCATATAAGCATTTATTTTCTAGAGACACTTGATGCAAAGAAGTAATGATAACATCCTTTTAAATATTTGTACACATATGTGACTCAAGAGAAACTTTGTTCTCATTAGCAACTTTGCATTCTCAACTAACAAATAGTCAATTTTCATCTTCATTTCTTTATTTCTTCTAGACAGCTTTCCCAGTTCATGAAACATGTCAAATAGTTCATTAGGATCATCATGCTTTTCATAATTAGATTTATGTAAATCAAATATGGAATTAATGGTAGTGGAATTTACCTTATTTTCCATTGCCATGAAGCATATGTTGATAGTTTCATTTTCAGAGTCTGTATCTTTCTCAGATTCGAACTCATTTTAGTCCCAAGTTCTCATTAGTCCTTTGCTCTTCTTTGTTTTCAAATCCTTCTTCTTCTTTTTTTGAGCATTTTGCCTTTTTTCTCTTTGGATATTGGACAGTCCGCAATGAAATGTTCTGTGCTCTTGCATTCATAGCATTAAGGCTTAAATGATGAGGTTTGTCCCTTTCTTTTCACAAACTTCTTTCCTCTTTTGATTTTTTTTTTTTTGTTTAACATTCATTTCAATTTCATTTAAATCATAGCCAATTCTTCAGTATCTACTTCAGTCTTATCACCACTATCAGATTGGCTACTTTCGGCGTCCTCATTAGCATCTTTTAGTCTTATTCCCATTTCCCCTTTGTCATGGTCATCAAATTTTTGAAACCTTTTGAGTTTCATTTCATGCGTTAAGAGAGAGCCAATTAGCTCTTAAGTTGATAAGGTTTTTAGATATTTAGATTCTTCCATAGCTAGATCTTTAGGTTGCCAGCTCTTACGCAAAACATCCAAAAATTTTCTGTTTTGTTCACCATGGAAATAAAATTTTCCATAGGCTTTAAGTCCATTTGCAGTACTTGTGAATCTGGTAAACATATCAGTTATACTCTCATTTGGCTTCATAGCGAACAATTTATAATCATGAATCAAAAGTCCCAACTTAGACTCCTTCACTTGATTTGTCCTCTCATAGGTGACTTCAAACAATCTCCACATATCATGGGCTGAATTATTGCCACTAACTCGGTTGTATTTAGTGGCATCAAGGGCACAACACAGAATATTCATAGTTGAAAATTCAATGCCATTTTGGCATTATCTTCAGTATCATAGTCGTCACTCTGTTTAGACACTTTTCTGCCATTAACAAATTTTGATGGGACAAATAGTCCATTCTCAATCAGATTCCACAGCTCAAAATTGATTGAAGAAACATAAATCTTCATTCTATTTTTCAAAGTGTATAATTATTTCCATTAAACAAAGGAGGTCAATTTTTTGAGAATCTTTCAATATAAGGAAGAGCAATGCTATAAGGATCTTTTCTACATGGTTGTTAGACTAAAAATAGAGTAGACCAAAGCTCTAACACCAAATGAAAAACCTTAGAGGGGGTAAATAAGGTTTTTGGCAAATTCAAAATTCTTTTCAAAAAATCTGTTTTGAGAAACTCCTTTGTATTTCAGATCGGAATGATTGCAATTGATACAATGAGAAGCTTTTGAAATGTCTTAAAGATCAGCTACAATCTGAATGAGATAAGACACACTATGCAATTAATAAAAGAGTGAAAAATGGGTTGATGAGAACATAAAGATTCCATTTGAGAGATTAAAACAAAATTTTTTGTAAGGAAGTTTGCAACTAGCCAAAATTAAATGCAGAGAGAGAGAACATAAGTTTTATAGTGGTTCGATCTACCAAGCTCTACATCTACTACCTTAAGCTCACATTTAAGGATTTTCAACCAGATTTCATTCACCCAACTCAATAGTTCTATCTACATCAATTACATAAGAGGATAACCACACTTGATTTTACCAAAACCTCTCAATGAATCAACAAATCAAGATTCATCCCAAATGAGTTTTATACCACAACCTTGATACATAATAAAGATAGCTCATTCATTCGAGAAAATATACAAACAAATGAACTTAAACAACGTTTGCCATTTTGAAACAATTTTATTTCACTTTGAAGCACTATGAAAATAGGATTTTTGCATTCTAGAGAGTAAGAGTGTTTTTTAGAAAGATAGGACAAAATTTTTTCTTAAAATCGAGTTTTGAAACCTTTTATAAGAGCAAAAAATGGAGTTCCAACGGCTAGAAATGGCTAGTTTCACGTTGTCAATTTTGCCAGAGTTTTGGACTCAAGGATTGAACGATGGGGCATCCAAAAGATAAGTTCAAAATGGTACTTTTTAGAAAAAATTGATTTGACATTGTTCACAGAGTTTTAGATGAAGCTTTTGGATGTAGAGTCATCCAAACTACTCAATCCAAAATTCTGAAGACTTAAAACTTTGAAATCTTTTATTTGTGTGCTTTAAGGTAGAAATAAACTAAATCATGAGGTAAGGAAGGCATAAGAATTTACATAGATAATACCTTAACAAGGATTTTTAGTCTAAGGTTCTTCCACAAGAAATTCTTGGTATTTAATCTCTTAAGCTTGGTCTTTTACTTGATCACCCATTCTTGGATTCTATTGGTCAAAAGTTGCTTAGCAATCTTACTTACATGCCTTGGATTCTTGGATTCTATCATATGTAAATCACACAAGTTATCCTCATTAATGTTTGTCATAAGTCAAAACACAGGAGCATGCCCTTAGGGCTAATATCGAGTAATAGATTTGTTGAGTACCCCATTAGAATAGGCTTCTAGTACTAGCTTTTGAGAGTTAAGGTTAATCTCCTAGTAAGCGGCCGCCCCCAGGAGATGAACTCTAGCAGGAAGAAGTGCTAGTACTCATGAGTTAGACTAGTCTGTACAAGCATCCAGTCTTGATGAACTCTAGATGGACGACTAGTAAGTTTATGTCAAAGAGAGAGAAGAATCCTACTTAGTGTGCTGATCACCCACTTCATTGTGATGTAGGGTTTCACAGTGGTTGGTCATAATTCAGGGTTTCATGACCATTTTACTTGATGATTGAATTGTGAGTTCATTAGAGTGACATATCTTTATAGTTTTTCATAACCTTGAACTCCTGAATTTGACTGTGCTGATTTATGAAATATTGAAATGAAGTCACTTAACATTTATACTTTAATTTATGACTTGCAATTATTTCTCTCTTAATGTCTTTGCAAATTACATCATGAAGCATTGTAACTGGCATGTGCACACACAAATCTTACGGAGAAATTCTTTCTCACATGATTGGTATGTCATGTTTCAGAAGACACTAGATCTATGATAGGAAATTACTAGAGCTAAGAGTTGATATTGCATCACTACTTTATTTGGAGTTGTTAACTTTATTTTGTGCACACCTTTGAGTTTTATTTCCAATGCATTTGTAATAGAATGAATGGATCATAATTTTAAGTTTGAATTTCATTTTATTTTGCTTCTGGCCTGTTATAAAGACTCCTGGTCCTAAGGATAGGGCGACATCCTTCAAACTACGGAGTCATGCATCAGTGGGCTATTACAAGTGGCATCAGAGCCCAGGTTTAGACTTTAATCCTTACCTTTGAATTTCATTTCTTTAAGTATTTTGAATTAGCAATGACCTAAGTGTGTTTTTTATGTGTAAAAAATGGTTAGAAAATACGTGCCCGCAATAAGATCATGGCCTCTTGGAATGTGGTCCTCGTGCACACCAATATCCAATTACACCCGTTTCTTCACAAGAGCCAAAGTCAGAATCTGACCTTAGCAAACCCGAGTTAGAGAGTGAAAATAATGAGATAAAGACAGTGGAACTTGCACCAGTCCAACCTGAGCTAGAGATTAAGTTGAACTCGGACAACGAGGATCCCGGAGAGCTAGATTTCGAGCAGCCTAAGAGTGATTGGGAAGACTAAATGGCTAAACACATTGAATGGTCTAGATTGGCTGAACTCAAGGGGAAACACAAAGTAGGAGGGAGTTCAAAAGGACCTAATACGAGTAGAGAAACTCCTAATAGACCTAGCAAAGAGAGTGAATGTAAAACCGCACCCTAATATGCCATAAGGGCATACCATGCATCATTTATGAGAGAATGTGGTCATGCTTAATTTTAATCTTATGTGTGTCATAAGTAATTTAATTGAGTAGTTATTATCTTATGGTGCATTATTTAGCTTCGTATTTATGGAGCTATATGAAATTATCTCAGTTAGATAACACATCTGGGGTGGATTTGGGGTTTGAGACTTTATTCATAAGAATATAAGTGTATACATTTATGAGGCATAAAAGTTGTGGTGATATAATTAGAATAATGCTGGTGTGTTAGTCAAGTAACTAAACTTCGAACTCCACCAATAAAAAGGATATCTCATTTTATTCTCTTTATTTTTCTTTTATGCTCACTATATGGTCGGCCAGCTTGAGTAGCTGCCATTATCATGATTGGAAGACACAATTCCATGACTTAGGGAGCAATTTACCGAAGGAGATTTATTTCCAAATTTATCTTATCATTTAAAATAATTCTATTTCCTTGTTTCCATAATTTATATGCTTTGATTTAGCTACTACATTATAATTATTCTTTTCTTTGCTTCAAGAGTGATATTCTTGGATTGAGAGAAAATCCGTTCCATTTTTATTGCCTTATCCGCCACTCCCTTTTGGGATGAGGAATATTCCACAAAATATCCATAATGAATCCAATTTCTTTATCCATTATGATACCATTCCCAAAAATATCCAAAGCTGAAAATTAGTCTCCTTAATCTTCAAGTGTTTTGAAATTTCTAATTCCTAAGGTTCCTCCTTCGTATGTACTTTATTTTCTTCTATGAGCATAACTTTTACTTTTTGTCCTACTCCCTCTATGGAAATCGACTCTATCTATGTCTTAAGTGAGCCGACTGATTGCTAATTCAATTAGCATTGCTAGAAATTTGCTTTTTTCAAGTAGCCACAAGCTTCCATTTTCCTCCAAGGATTTGAATTCAAATTGCTTCCTATTAGAGCCCACGAATTTAGCTCCTTGTGCTCCCTAATTCTAGCTAAGAGCATGGCTATTAATTCTTGTTTCAACCTCCAAGAAGAGCTCTTCTTTCCCTTAGTTGAGTTAGCTAAAAATGGAAGCTAGAAGAAGGATTCCCCTATTGATGCAAATCAAATAATTTTCTTATCTTTTTCAAATAGGGAACCTCTCAAAAATTCCAGCAAGCACCAATGATTTTTCTCCCTCTCTCGCACAAGATACCATACTAGTTCAGTTAAGAGAAGTTGGCCATTTGCTCTCTAGCAAAAATGAAACCAAGGTAGCAAGAGTTTGGCCTTTCTTCTCTCAAACAAAACACGCAGGCAACACAACGCCAATTGGTCTCTATAGGTAGCAACGTAACCGAAGACAACTATATGCTAAACCAAAGTCTTTCATCTCCTTTTCTCCTCCAAAACTGACACATACTTGCTCCCTACTAGATTGCTATCTCAGCCTCACCATTGACTTCCCTTTCTCCTTCTTCTTAGCCATCTCAACTAAAACACACTAAGACTTACTCTCTTCTTTTCCTCTCAAGCTCTAGGTAGTTTAACTCCATTACTCTTGAACTACATTGCTTAAGGGAATGACAAGGCTTGTGCTAGCTCTCCACAGATTGGTAGCTTCTAGATCTCTCGAGGTCATGCCTAGATCAATCTCCATCAAGTAATTCTCGGCCTTACCTTTGTTGGTTCCTATATTCTTGTGTGATAAAGGATGATTTTAATTGATAACTTATATGTTGTATTATGAAGGAAGTTAAGGATTTTGTGGGCAACATATTTTGTTGGATGATGAGGATACTTGACTCTTGCTTATGACTTGCATGTTGCTTTTTGATGAAGATTGAATAAAGAACATGTATTATATGGTCGATGCTATTTTCACTTTATGTGGTGTAATATATGAACCGTGGGGTATGATGTTATTCAGAAACCTATTGGCTATAATATTTTGATTGGTTTTTTATTTGTTTATTTAATTAATTAGTTATATGTCTGTTGAGTAATTTCTTGACGTATTTATTTCTCTATATATTAAGTGTAGAAGATTATTATTCACTATTTATTTATCAAATACTAATCTTTAAATATCTAATGAGGATGATTGATATGTATTTGATTATCAATTATACATACAACATAACTTTACTTATTTGTCGTTATAGATTAAATATTAAGTGTTATATGTTACTGGCTAATTGATTTAAATTATTTATTAAATTTCCATATTTTTAAATTTCATTATTATTTGCTAAATATTCATGTAATTGTTTACTTACTATTTATTTACTTATTAAATATTAGTTATTAATTTAATAGAGGTATCAACTAATTAATTTAGTCAAAGGGTGACAACTACTATATATGCGACTGTTAATTATTATTTAATCATGAACTTATATTTATCTACGATCAACTTAACATTAATAAATATCTTCTTGACTTTTATTTATTAACTTAATGCCTAATTGTTCATTAGTATCCACAAGATATATCTATGTGTGTATATATATGTGTATATATATAAATGTTGTGGATGTACTCTGATATGCTTTGATTAGGAGTGTGCGCAAAAGTTATTAGGCAGATTTTAACTATGAATTATAATTTTTTTTAGAGACGGGATGGAGGTCTCAAATTTAGCTATGTTGTGAGTTAGGCTTATCAGAAGACTCCCATTCTGTAAGTCCTTGCATAATTTTTGATAAATAATGCTTTGTTTACGCAAGTCATTTGTTGTTTGAATATTTTGTTAAAGAAATTGACTACTTAATTTGCAGACATGGATAAACTTTTCTTTTACTCACAATGATGTTAATCAAACAAAAGCCTTAAAAAAAAAAAAAAAACTAGGTTTTCTCCAATAAGATTTTGGTTTCTACATTTTGCCATGTATGCATACTCAATAAGGTTGAAACCATTTTCTTTGAGAATAACTTTCAGCAATATAAACGTTGAATACTCAATAAGGGCCGACTACTGTAACAACCCACCTTTTTACTTTTGATTGGCTACTATTAGTAATAGGATGAGAATTCGTACCGATGTCTAGAACAAAATTTTATCAGTGTAATGAGGAGAATATTTGGTGGAATAAAATATTCTCGGGACCTGAATGTAATTATTGAATTTGTTATACCCGTACCCTAAATTCTTAGAAGGCTATTATTATTAAGCAAATAAGAATTTTATGGTACTTTGACAAGAGAAATTGATTAATGTGATGAGACGTACGTTTTAGTGTGAATTATGCTACCCGGGGTATAGGGGACATTTTCGTCATTTTGATCGTACCTGTGATTTTGACAGCAAATTTGACCAACTAGAGAAGAAATTGAAGAATTTAAGTATTACCAATGGATTTAGTGGAATTTTTGAAGGTGAATGGTGAAATAAAATATTTTCCCGTTACAGACTCGATTTTGGTCATTTCTGAAGAAATAGGAAAATGCGGTTGAAATTGGAACGTGTGGCTTCTTGTGATTGGTGGCCAAGGACAATTGTCAAATAATAAAAGGATGCATGAAATATTCATGCATGCAAGACTTCTTAAATAAGCTTTGCAAAATAATTAAGGAAAAAGCAAAAAATAAAAAAAAATGAGATCGCAACACGTGTAAAGTAGCCACCATTCATTTAATTGAGCAAAGTCGTATTGGTCATTGTTTTAACCAAGAATGGTGGTGGATTTAGGGGAGAAACTGGCCAGGACCATAAAAGAAGAAGGGAGGAAGAAATAAGGAAGAAAAGGAAAGGAAAAATCAAGAAAAATTGGAAAAAGAGAGAGAAATTATTGTTCTTGAGGAATTGGAGATTCCTGGAGCAAATTCAAGCTAGAACACCTTATATACAAGGTCAAGTCCTATACTTCAAGAATGAAAGTTGTAGATTTCATTACGGTGATCGTTTTTATATGAATTTTATCATGAAAATGTGAGATTTGTGATGATTAAAATGATTATTGTGTACTATGCGAGGGTTTGTGTGCGCAAGTATGTGGACTGGTTGGATAAAGGATTCATTGACTATATTTTGTATGGTGAATAAGGGTATTTGAATTGTGATTTAAAGGATTGCTCATGATTGAGAAGAAAGATGGTAGATTTGGGATAAAAATGGGGTTAAATGTTAAAGAAAATGGATTATGATTGTTTTTTTTTTTTTTTACGTTGATGTTAATTGTATGTTATTTGAATAAGAACTTAGTGGCTTTCTTGAACCTGAAAATTGGAAGAATAAAGGTTTTTTGAAGGGAAATGAAGTGGACAAAGGGTTATATAAGTGCTATGAATCAAGAAGCATAAGTGGGTGAACTTATTTTGTGAAAATGAACTAAAAACCAGAAAATAATTAGGGCTGTTTTAGTCTTGTAACGAGTCACAAGGGGTAGAACTATAAAAAAATCCAACTCAAAATTAAATTTAAGAGTCTTATGGTCATTTTAGCATATCATACAGTCAAATCGGAGTTGTGGATTGAGAGTTATGGCTAAAATAAAATCGTGTGTCAAAATAGCAAAATTTCAGAATTTTGCTTGGAACATGGGCGAATTTAAGGATGATTAATTGTGTGATTTTGGATAAAATAATTGGGTAAATATGAAGTGAATCCTTTGTTTATGAAGGGAGGAAGGGTGTGGAAAAATAAAAATGAAAGAATTGAAAAAACGACGAAAAAATGACGTAGACGAAAGTTGAGCATTTTCCTTAACTGTCGGCTAACCGTTGGCCCCTCGGCTACCGTCAGGCATGTTGGCTGGACGTTGGCCAAGCGTCAGCTATTTTTTGCCCAAACCCGAATTAACCCGAAAATGATGTTTGTGTAGGTTTAGCGATAAATAGCCAACAGAATATCGAAAACGGTAGAGACAGTGACTAAATGGCCATGAACGAAAAGGGTTACTTAGGACATGAGATGAGTTCCTTAGATTTCTAAAACCTTCTGAAAGCTAGTGTGCTTTAATTTTCCATGAAATGCTATGCTTTATACCGTTTTGGAAAAATCCCCGAATATGTTTAATGTTTATCAGAGCAAGACTTGTTCTATGGCATTTTGGGCTTGCATGAGCTTCATAATTAGCTTAGAAACCTTAAAGGATGATTAAAGTATGAATTTTGTGAATTTAGTCCTTTTAGATTAAATATTTGGGATTTTTAAAAAATCGTAAATTTTGAAATCTGGTATCCATAAATTGACTGGAATGCCCTTATTGGAACATTTTATGGAAATGTGTTTGGAAACTTTGATTTTAATCCTTTCTTGGGATTAGAATTCTGAATATCTTGAAATGAGTTCCTTTTGGAATCAAGTATTTGGAAAAATGATCCAAATGTCCTTACTGAAGGGTTTTATGAAAACCTTTGGAACTCGGGTATTTGGTAAATGACCGAAATATCCTTATTGGAACTCCTGTGAATATTTTTCAAATTAGGTAAGGGTAAAATGACCCGAATACCCTTGAAAAGTCTTTTGGAATCAAGCATGGGTAAACTGATCCGAATGCCCTTAGAAAATGACTATTGTGATCGGGTACGAAGCAAACGACTCGGATACTCTTGGAAACATATGTTGATATGCGAGCATAACTCTTTATCCTATTTCAACATTATTTTAGAAATTTATCTCTCATGAAAAGGTTAAGTTTTGGAAAACGACTTTTGATCCTTGAAATTATTTTATTGGCCTGATGTGCCTATGGAATGAATTGATTGGCTCTGCAGAGGCTACGTGAATAATGATCTGACTTGCAAGTCAATAGGATCAAATTATGGAAAATGTGATTTTGCCCCAAAAATTTTTTGATTTGAAAATCTTGTGAGATCAGATATCCTTCTGGCTTGATCAGTCAAACAGGGTTGTTATTGTTAACGTTGAGTACTTAGCAAGGACTTTGATCTTTGTACTAACTCATGTTAGAGATAAACGACTCCAAGTAACCCAATAAGTTCTAGGAATTATCTTACTCCAAATAGAGCAACTGGACATTGAGTTGAGTTGTCCTGGCTAGCCATTTAGCACCTAGTAATTATCGTGTCTACGAGCACTTCTTAATTTTGAGTCATTCGCTTTATGTCAGGCGGGGACATTTGGCGCGTTTGACTCTTTGCCGCCTCGATGGTGATTGACGTCAGGATTGGGACCCCCTGACTTATGGTAGCAAGTAAAAGATTGTGTGCTATGGTACACTAGGTATGTTGCGGTATACCTGAGTAGAAGTACGCTGCGGTGTACTTATTTTGGCGATGCAAGGTTGAGTTCTGGAGGCTGCTGTCTCAGTACAATGATACGTGGTGCCGAAGGCAAGCACTGCCTCGATGGTGATTGACGTTAGGATTGGGACCTCTGGCTTATGGTGGCAGGTAAAAGATTGTGTGCTGCGGTATACTAGGTATGTTGCGGTATACCTGAGCAGAAGTACGCTGCGGTGTACTTATTCCTGTGATGTACGGTTGAGTACTGGAGGCTGCAGTCTCAGTACAATAATACGTGGTGCCGAAGGCAAGGACTACGGGACTTACATACAGGCCGACCTTCTATTTGAGAAGTGCCTGTAGTTTAAAAATTGGGGCAGTGATTTGAAATTTGATATAGAGTTTTCCAAAAATTTTCTAGTTTTGGATAAACTCTTTTTTAGAGAGTTTTGGAATTGTTTCTAGTGAACAAATGACATGCTATTCTACAAATTTTTTATGCACCCTATTCTTTCATAAAGCACTAGTACGCACGGGACTCACTCGGTGATTCGTCACACACACGTGTCTTTTAACTTACTTTTTGTAAGATCTAGAGCTGAGCGGACCTATGGATAGAAGGACGATACCACAGAATCGACAGTTTAGGTATGGACAATTTTCCTTTTGATCATGTACGGTATTTTGTTATAGACGGAGATGGCATATATGAAATCCTCTGATATATGTATATGTGTGGCCAATAGTGTGGGATAGTGTTGAGTCTGGACCTTATATATATATATATATATATATATATATATATTTACTCTGTTGTTTCCATTATACAGACCTATTGTCTGGGAAATCCAAACGGGACGACATCCAGTGTTGATATGCTTTCGCTGTTGTCTTTAGTAGGGGTGTTACAATTGGTATCAGAGCCTAGTTTTATTGAAGTGTGGTATTGTCTTAGGAATTAAAAGAACCCTTTTATTGTATAAGTATGGCAGATGGGAACAATAAGGGCAAGTGCCCAATGGATGAGCACAGTGATGAAGGAAAGAAAGAGATAGGTGAAAACTCGGGTGTAAAGAAATCGGGAAAGATCAGGAAGATCTTCTGAACAGGTGTGCTAGGTTATTTTCTTGTGACAGAACCTGGACCTGGCCGCCGTCATACACCCCATCTCTCTAGGAGTAGTTTAACCCAGCGGTACCTGTTATTACTCCGTTTGCGCGAGACCATAGTGTGGAGGGGGAATCTACTCCCAAGGGGACATCATCACCACATAAGGAGGAGGGTGGCAATTCTGATGAGATTGATGATGGTGATGAGCTGCACGATCAGGATGATAATGGTGGGGAGGATAGTAACCCTGATGGTGTTGTATTATCTTAGGATGATGAGAGGATATTTATCGGGAATGTATCCGGGGTACTTAAGAAGGAGATACTAGAATTGGAGGTTGTTGATGTGGGAGAGGACAAGGAGGTTCCTGAGGTGGAGGTACCTATAGGTGAGGAGCCCGAGGAGGGTTTAGAGATAGACCCAGAGCTATTGGTTTGGCTGCAGCTTGATGCCGATGGAGATGAGGAGGTTGAAACAGCAAAGTCTTATATAATCTCGACTGATTCAGGACTTTCCTTATTAGACAGTGAGGATGATGAGATGGAGATATATATATAGTGTGATATGTTTAGTTCGACCAGTGTATACGACTGTGTGCTTCGCACACGAATTTTGTATTGACTTTGTGATAAATAAGAATGAATATGTGTTATGTTTTGCTAATTGTACTGTACCTATTTTATGATTTCTTTTAAGCTTTGTTACATTTGTTATACTGGTAAAATCTTACGAACTGTACAGATGCCTTTTAAATGGACCTCCGGACGATTATCACAAGTTACTCGAAATAACCTTGAACCAATAGTGAAGGAAACGTAGGCGGAAGGTCCCTACCTTACAATCTTGGACCACCCTATGTTTCAGACCTTCCAAAAGATGGCTTACACGATCTAACAGCTGACTAAAAATGCTAGGGTAAGTAAGGGTACAAGTAGGGAAAGTCAGTAAGGTGAAGTCAAGTAGGATTAAGTTCTTGAGCGCATTTTGAAATTTCACGCTCCGCAATTTCAATGGTGACCTGACTCAGAACAGAAGGCTAAAAAATTAGATTAAATAGATGAAAAGATCTTTGCAACCCTAAATTATTCAGAGCAAAAGAAGGTACAGCTTGCTACATTGCAGCTGAAATGACCTATTCAAGATTGGTGGGCAAAAGAGATGAATCAATGAGAATAGGAGTGGACAGATTTTAAGGCCAGTTTTAAGAAGGAATTTATTCCCATTTGGTTGGTAGAGAAGAAGGAGGATGAATTTCAAGCTTATCGGCAAGGATACCGTACAATGGGGCAATATGTGCTGAATTTATTAGATTATCAAAATATTGCCCACCCTTAGTCTATTTAGAAGCGAATAGGGTTAGACATTTTGTGAAGGACTTACAGCTAGAGCTGAAGAGAGTATTAACAAGTATGGCTCCCACTAGTTATAAAGCTATAGTATAAATGGCTTCTAAAACAGAAATAGCTTATATTGAACAGGAAGGTGAGAGGAACCGAGGCAGATTTTAGGGCATGAATCAGAAGAGACCTAGAGGGTCCTAATGGTAGAAGAAAGGAAATATGCAAATAAGGGGTGGCTTGACTGGACTGATGGGAGGACCGCCCTCATTTAAATGCTTCAATTATGAGGAAATGGAGCATAAGATTTTAAATTGTCCTCATCCACGAAGGATAGGAGGATGGAGTCGATCTGGAGGTAACAACCAAGGACAGAGGCTAGGATTTGGAAGAGAAAACCCAGTGCAGGCTTCTACCTCCAGAACTAGACCCTCCAAATTGCAAGTAAATGCTCGGATAGTGGCCTTAGAAAAGACAGATAATCAGATTGTAATGTTGGAAGGTATGCTTCTTATTTTCGATTATACTGCTAAAGTATTAGTATATCCCGATTCTACACATCCCTATATTACCAATTCATTTCTTGACTCTATGGAGATAAAAGGGGAATAAATTTCATATGAAATGATTGTTAGTACCCTATTAGAAAAGTAAATGAATAGTGAGAAAATTCATAGGAATTGTAAGATCTTGGTAGGAGATGAAGCATTGGAAGGAGATTTAATAAGTTTGCCCATGGAGGATTATGATGCTGTCTTGGGCGTAGATAGGCTATCTCAGCATCATGCTCAAATTAGTTGTAGACATAAAGTAGTACATTTCCATCGGCTTAGAAAACCTATATTAGAATTTGTAGGTGAGGCTGGAAGGAAAAGTAATGCTTTTATTCCAAGGCTCAAGGCTCGGAAGATGATTATGAAAGGGTACATAAGATACTTGTTTTATGTAATTAATAAGGTACGAGAGGTTAAGAAGCCTGAAGATGTGCTTGTTGTAAATGAATATATAGATGTTTTTCCAGTGGAATTGAGGGAGTTACCACTGGAGAGAGAAGTAGAGTTTTCCATTGACCAGTGCCATCGGCAGAACCCATTACAGGGACCCTTTATAGAATGGTACCTATAGAATTGAAGGAGCTCAAGAAATAACTACGGGAATTAATGGAGCAAGGGTTTATTCGACCGAGTGCTTCACCGTGGGGAGTACCTGCATTATTTGTTAAGAAGAAAGATAACTTATTGTAAATGTGTATAGATTATTGAGGGTTGAATGTAGTGACGGTAAAGAATAAATATCCATTGCCCATGGTTGATGAACTGCTTAATTAGTTGTAAGGAGATGGATGTTTTTCGAAATTAAACTTAAGGCAAGGATATTACCAAGTCCAGATTTGGGAAGAAGATATACTGAAAACGACGTTTAACACTCGATGTGGGCATTTTGAGTTTGTGTTGATACCTTTTGGTGTTACTAATGCCTCTAGTGTTTTTATGGACTTGGTGCACCGAAAATTTTGACCATACATAGATAATTTTATGGCTATATTCATAGTTGACATTCTGGGATACTCCAAAGATCCTTAAGAACACGAACAACACCTTTGGATAGTCTTAGGGAAGTTAAGAGAGACTAAATTATATGCGAAATTCAGTTAGTGTGAGTTTTGATTGCAAGAAGTAGCATTTTTGGGACATATGATATCCAGTGACCGGATTATAGTAGATCCTGCAAAAGCTAAAGTAGTGCCAAATTGGAAACATCCCAATACTCTGACCGAAATTCGAAGTTCCTTGAGACTGGCAAGATATTATTGAAGATTTATTAAGGGAACTTTCTAAGATAGTTTCACCTTTGGCTCGACCCGCTCAAAAAGAAGTTCCTTGTGTTGGAAGCAAGAAGCGTGAGAGAATTTTCCAGGAGTTGAGAGAAGGATTAAATTCTGCTCCTGTTCTAATATTGCCAATGATGAAATCATTTACCGAGATCACTATTGTATCTTGAAACAGTCTGCGATAAGACAAGATGTTTTAATGAAGATACCTTGAAGTAAGTATATTATCCATTCAGGAGTCGTAAAGATGTATCAGGACTTAAAACGGCATTATTAGTGGATAAGTATGAAGAAGGATATCTCAGATTTTGTAGCTCAATGTTTAACTTGTCAGCAAGTGAAGCTGATCAGTAACGACCTTAAAAGTACTGCCATTATCACCCAACTCTACCATGGAAATGGACTGAAATTACTATGGATTTCATTATAGAATTGTCCATGGCAGTAGGACAGCGAGATAGTATATGGGTGATAGTAGATTGATTGACTAAGTTTGCCCATTTCATCCCTACCAGTTAACGGGATTCTCTAGAGAAGTTAAATAAAATCTATATCGAAGAAGTAATCAGACTTCATGGAGTGCCCCCTAATATTATGTCGGACAGAGACCCCAGATTTACTTCAAAGTTTTAGACTAAGTTCCAGCAGAGATATGTGACAACAATAAAATTCAGTGTAGCAGTTGTAACACCCCGCTACCTAGGCCCGCTAGGGCCAGGGATGTCGCTCCGTTCGAAGGACAAGGGGTCTTTATAACTAGGTCACACAAATAAAATAGTAGAATAAAAATAATACTTTAACTTAAAATATATTACAACCTAAGAATAAATCCAAGAATACCATAAACAAATCCATAATAAAATTTATCCACTCTCATCTCCCCAAAGCATTACACAAAATAAATTTATCAGAAAGTCTTCTAAGGCAAGCAATATCTAGCTACTCATCCCCACAATAGGATCGATCTAAAATCATGGTAAAAATGGTGGTGAGACAGAAATCTCAGTAAGTCCATGTGTGCTTTGAGTGTCCAATGGAAATAGTTTGTGAATGCAAAGTATAAAACCTTTATTAGTGAACACTGGCAAGCAATAAACATTAGTCAAAATCAAGAGTGGTGTTTTGGCTTTTCCAACCATACATAATCAATAAAATCAACCACTTAAAAAGGTGGTCATGGGTTACCACACGTTGGGCCCCATAACCGATCAGAATACCGACACTTTGTGCAGACTGACAAAAGATAAGTGATCGGCCTACCGAGTAAGATACTCTTCCTTCTCTATACCCAAACAACAACTGGGTGTCCATTTCGGCAAAACACAGTCACTTGACTGAAAAATAAACTGCTAGCTCGGACCGGCACGACCTACTGGACTGACATCTTATCCGGGAAGGACTCACCGCTCAGAGGTGGCCACCTACTAAGAGACTTACCCTTAACCCTTCAAAGACTAGCCCTAGCAGTCCACCCTTATTGAGTACTCAATGACGTTTCCTACTTGGGAGAAAATGAACAAAATACCGTTCCACATGAAATGGCAATTAAGGGTTTCCAAAGTCTTTGTCAAAATCAGTTTTGGAAAGAGTTTTAAGTTTGAGTAAATCTGCTTATTGATTTTCAAATAGTTTGTTTGTCTGACATAAGAAAGAAGTTAATCCTCATTTGCCTTTGCAGAACTGAGAGTCTATGCACTCTACATTTGGCTTGTCATAATAAACATTTTACATCAATCGGGTTTTATGCAGGAGCTTACCTGATCCTTAGCTTGAATAAAATAAAGGTCTTCAACAGTTGTCCTAACCCCGCCTAGGGTAAATATAAACTACAATCAATCTCAAGCCAAAATCTACTTTCACAAATAAGACTAGTTCAATTCACTACTACTGTGATCCTAGTGTCCCAAGCTTTAAGGCCAAATAATAAATAAAATAGGTTGATAAGCTAAGTCTAGTTTGATATTTAAATAATTAGTGTTCTGGGAAATATGTACTAATAAGTTGAAGGTTTAAATCCTGCTAAGAAAAATTTAGAGTTTATTTGATGAAGAGTCCTAGGTGGTATTAGGTAAAATAATGATTTATTAATAATTTAGTTGTTAGAAAATAATTAATAACTAAAATTAGTTGAAAATAAATTTTAATGAGTCTTGCTTGAAAAATAATAAATAAATTTTAATAGGTTTTGGTTAAAAGATAATAATTAAATTTTAATAATAAATATTTTACTCATTATGATTATTTCCATAAAAGGCTTTATTTGATCATATAATATCTATATATTTTATTTCTTTCAAAACCACTATTTAATTGACTAAAATATCCTTATTATATATATAATAGTCCAAATCTACCTTCCTAGGATTTTTTCAAATTTACTAGAAAAATTATAATATTAAATATTTTATTGATGAAATAAAATTAGCTTTGGGATAACTAGATCATGATCATATTTCTATTGCTAACTACAATCATGAACATATGCATCCCTTCAATTCATCAAATCATCCAAATCATGCATAATAGCATAGATCTAAATTTTTCAAGACATGATCTAACCTCTACTAGCATAAATATAATCATGGCTTCAATAATCCAACATAAATATAAATACTATTCACCAAAGGTGACATAATCTCTAGCATATTGATCACAAATACTACTTATGATATGGAGGCATGCATTAAACCCTAAAAGCACCATACAATCAACCAAGATGATCAACTCATTCATAGATCCCATCTCCATCATAAACACACATTTATTAATACTTCAATCTCAACTCATCACAATAATACATGCTCAATCCCGATTCATAATCCATCTTCTACTAATATCATCCTAGAGACATGAATCTAGAATTTAAAAGGAGGGTTAAAAAGGCTTACTTGATTGGTGAATACCTTGAAAGAGTTTCGAATGGATCTCAACTCCTAGATGTCTAAATCCATCCAAGGAAGATGAAGAAAGCATGGCCATGGTTGATGAAATCATTAGGCCAAGAGGGAGAGTGGTTCGGCCAAGAGAGAGAGAGAGAGAGAGAGAGAGAGAGAGAGAGAAGAGAATGAGAGAGTCCATTAGCATGCTTATTCTTATGTATATTCATTAGAGATCAAAGATTAGAGATGAAGTTGTTTGAACAAACCTACCTTAAAGGTGTTCTTAAGCCTTCACAAAATTTTTGGTTTTGATCCAAAAGAGCAAGTTAGATTTTGGAGTTTGATGTTAAAACTAGTGTGGATGGATTCCCGGTAGTGTATAGATGAAATCTAGAATTTTTAGAAGAAGTTTGAAATGATTTGGAGAGGTATTAGGCGAAATGAAGGAATAGGTGTTCTTGGTGTGCTATGTGTTCTTAAAGGTTGAAGATAGTAGAGAGGTTTTGTTCAAGGCTGGCCGAATTTCTGAAGGGATTAGTGTTGGCCAACTTCTTGTAGGGTTTTGGTAGATTATTTTCGGGTTTGGAAGGGAAACAGAAAGGCTAGTTGTTGAAATCCTTAAAGAATATTTTTGGGATGCAAATTTGAAAACTAGATATAACAAGAATATCTTTGATTATTGGAGAGCTTTTGAGAAGTTGGCATGGCCGACTGCTTGTGCAGTATTTTGGCTGGATGAAAGTTGGTTGAAGGAGGCTAAGGGTGGCTGAAAATAAGGAGTATAATGGTGAAGGAAAGGTTTGGTTGTTTGAGGGATATTTTATGGAAGGTTGCTAAATTATGGTGGCTGGAATTTTGGTATCCAATCAAGGTATGATTGCAGTAAATTTTTTGGAAATCTTTTAGGGTAGCCATGATTGGATTTTCATGCAGAATTTTGGGGAGGACAATGGAGTTTAGTTCATGGCTGTTTAAGGGTGGTTTGTTCATAAGAAGGGCGGAGTTTCGGCTAGGGCTGAATTAGGAAACAAGCTGGAAAAAAAAATTCTGCACAGGATTTTCACAAGGGTTGGAATTTTTCTGGGCAGTTTTAGCTGCTATTTTCTAGCCGATTTGTAGAGGATTTGAAGGCTATTTCAGAGGTCTTTCAATTCTAGTTTCTAGCCTTCTTTATGGAGGAAAAATGTGGCTAAGATGCTGAACAAAAACTGAAAGAAAACAGCTTGGTTTCGGACCTCCAAAGCTGCGAATTTGCCCAGGGGTTTTTCTGGTTTTGCACAGCCTTTGTGCAGTCCGAAAATGGTCAGAAAAATTCAGGCTTCAAGCTGATCAAAAGGGCCATTTTTTGGCAGCATTTGGGAGGAATAATGTCTAAGAATTTCGACACCTTGAAGGCACAAGAAGCTGAAAAAATTTCAGTTCAACACATGAAAGAAAATGAACCTGGCTAGAGTAAAGTTTTAGAAAGTTCACTAGGGAAATTAATTCACTTGGAATCCTTCCGCCTCTTCTATGGTTTCGGTCCATAAGATGTTTTTCACTAAGACATTTTGAACCTCCAAAGCCACAACACATTACTGGAATTTTTCTAGAATAAAACTAGCTTGAACAAATTGAACAAACTAATGAATTGAGAAATAGGAAAAATTAAGGATCAAGAGAAAATGAATTCCCCTTAGAAATTTTGTGCAGGGTAAAAGAGTAGGATTAGGATACTCCTATCATGCCTCCCTTAGGATAACACCTCTACCCTATTCTAAAGCACCTAAGGCAGAAAATATCACTTCCCAAGCAAAAATAAAATTCAATCATGCTATAGCTCTAATGATGGAATTTGAACTCCATGACCTCAAGAATTAATTCCAAAGAACCACTAAACCACAACAACTCTTATTTTTATTTTCTCCTTAAAATATTTTTCCTATTTAATTCTCAAGCTATCTCCCTATTTTCACCTCAAGCAAAAATTACCATTTTGCCCTTCTCACTCAATACTCACAATCAAGCCTTTGAGACAATAAAACATAAATCTAAAGCACATAAAATCATATAAAAATATATTTAAACATGCAATAAAATATGATATGCATCCCAACCCCTTACTCTAAGGTTGGTTTTCACTGGGGTTTCATAGCAGTGCACCCACAAACAGATAAACAGACAAAACGAATGAATAGAGCTTTAAAAGACATGTTGAGGGCCTGTGCTTTGGATTTTGAAACTAAGTGGATTGATAATTTAGCGTATGCAGAATTTGCATATGAATTGGAATGGCCCTGTTTGAAGCTTTATATGGAAGAAAATGTTAGTTCCCGTTATATTGGGAAAGTTTAGGACTGAGAACGGGCGAACAAGATGCTTTTGATCTTGAAAAGGTGCGATAGGCTGTACAGACAATCAAAACCAAGTTAGAAGTAGTGTAGAGTAGACTGAAAAGTTATGTGGATTGACACGGAAGAGATTTGGAATTTACTGAAGGGGATAATGTATTCTTGAAGTTGGCTCCACAATGACAATTGGGAATCAAAGAACAAGAAAAGACGTTGGACCGTACCATATTATTGAGAGGATTGGGAAAGTAGCCTATCGATTTGGAGTTACTAGTAGAACTTCAAGTTATTCACGGCGTGTTTTATGTATCCTAACTTCGAAAGTATGTGTATGATCCTGCCCACATTTGGAATGAAGAACCCATGGAATTGACTCTAAGCTTGAAGAATGAGGAAAAGCTTATTAAGATCTTGGATTATGCTAAAAAGAAATTGCAGAATGAGAAAATTCTACTTGTATAAGTATTGTGGAATCATCACCCTGTGTAAAATACAACTTGGGAAAAATGAAAGCGAGGATGTTGAAAAAGTTTTTAGATTTATTCCAAGTGTAAGTCAATTTCGAGGATGAAATTTTTTGTAAGAAGGGGAGGATGTAACATCCCACCTTTTTACTTTCGATTGGCTATTGGTAATAATATGAGAATTTGTATCGATGTCCAGAACAAAAGTTGATCGGTATAATGAGGCGAATATTTTGGAGGAATAAAATATTGTCATGACCCAGATGTAATTATTGGATTTATTCTACCCATATCCTAAATTCTTGAAGGATATTATTATTAACAAAATAAGAATTTTAGGGTACTCTGAAAAGAGAAATTGATTAGAGCGATGAGACGTATGTTTTGGTGTGAATTATGCTACCCGGGGTATCGGGGCATTTTCGTCATTTTTTATCACACCTGCGACTTTAATCATAGATTTGATCGAGTAGAAAATGAATTGAAGAATTTAAGTGTTACCAATGGATTCAGTAGAATTTTTGAAGGTGAATGGTGAAATAAAATATTTTCCCGTTACGGACCCGATTTTGGTCATTTCTGAAGAAAATAGGAAAATACGGTTGAAAATGGGATGTGTGGCATCTTATGATTGGTGGCCAAGGACAAGTGTCAAATAATAAGAGAATTCATGAAATATTCATGCATGCAAGACTTCTTAAATAAGCTTTGCAAAATAATTAAGGAAAAAGCAAAAAGAATGAGATCGCGACACGTGTAAAGTAGCCACCATTCATTTAATTGAGCAAAATCCTATTGGTCATTATTTTGACCAAGAATGGAATTGGATTTAGGGGAGAAACCTGCCAAGATCATAAAATAAGAAGGGAGTAAGAAATAAGGAAGAAAAGGAAAGGAAAAATCAAGAAAAATTGGAAAAAGAGATAGAAAATATTGTTCTTGAAGAAGTTGGAGATTCTTGGAGCAAATTCAAGCTAGAACACCTTATACACAAGGTCATGTCCTATACTTCAAGAATGAAAGTTGTAGATTTCATTACGGTGATCATTTTGATTTGAATTTTATCATGAAAACGTGAGATTTGTGATGATTAAAATGATTATTGTGTACTATGCGAGACTTTGTGTGTGCAAGTGTGTGTACTGGTTGGATAAAGGATTCATTGGCTATATTTTATATGGTGAATAAGGTTATTTGAATGGTGATTTAAAGGGTTTCTCATGATTGAGAAGAAAGAAGGTAGAGTTGGGATAAAAATGGGGTTAAACGTTAAAGAAAATGGATTATGATTGTTTTTATTTTTACGTTGATGTTAATTGTATGTTATTTGGATAAGAACTTCGTGGCTTTCTTGAACCTAAAAACCGGAAGAATTAAGGTTGTTTGAAGAGAAATGAAGTGGAAAAAGGGTTATATAGGCGCTATGAATCAAGAAGCACAAGTAGGTGAACTTGTTTTGTGAAAATGGACCAAAAACTAGAAAACTACTGGGACTGTTTTTGCCCAGTAATGAATCACGGAGACCAGAACTCTAAATTGGGAAATTTTAGAATTAAATTTAAGAGTCTTATGGTCATTTTGGTATATCATACAGCCAAATTGGAGTTGTGGATTGAGAGTTATATCCAAAACAAAATCATGTGTCAAAACTGCAAAAATTTGGAAATTTGCTTGGAACATGGACGAATTTAAGAATGATTAATTGTGTGATTTTTGATGAAATAATTGGGGAAATATGAAGTGAATCCCTTGTTTATGAAGGTTGGAAGGATTTGAAAAAATAAAAATAAAAAAAAATCAAACAAACAATGAAAAAACGAGGTGAACGAAAATTGAGCATTTTCTTTAACCGTCAGTCCCGTCGGTTAAACGTCGATTGGATGTTTGCCACCATCGGGCACGTCGGCTAGACGTCGGCCCATTGTCGGCTATTTTTTTTTTTTTTTGGTCAAACACGAATTTATTCGAAAACGATGTTTGGTGTAGGTTTAGAGATAAACGTCCAACAAAACATCGAAAGCAGTAAAGACGGTGATTAAATGGCCGTGAACGAAAAGGGTTACATAGGACACGAGGTGATTCCTTTAGATTTCTAAAACCATTTGAAAGCTAGTGTGCTTTAATTTTCCATGAAATGTTATGTTTCACTCCATTTTGGAATTCCCTGATTATGTTTAAGGTTTATCTGAGCAAGACTTGTTTTATGACATTTTGGGCTTGCAAGAACTTCATAATTGGCTTGGAAACCTTAACGGATGATTAAAGCATGAATTTTGTGAATTTAGTCCTTTTGGATTAAATATTTGGGATTTTTTGAAAATGGTAAATTTTGGAATTAGGTATCCCATAAATTGATTGGAATCCCTTATTGGAACATTTTATGAAAATGTGTTTGGAAACTTTGATTTTAGTCCTCTTGTGGGATTAGAAATCTGAATTTCTTTAGATGAGTTCTTTCATAATTGAGTATTTGGAAAATGATCGAAATGTCCTTATTGAATTGTTGTATGAAAACCTTTGGAACTCGGGTATTCGGTAAATGACTGAAATATCCTTATTGGAACCCCTGTGAATATTTTTAAAATCGGGTAAGGGTAAAATTACCCGAATACCCTCAAAAAGTCTTTTGGAATCGGGCATGGGTAAATCGACCCAAATTCCCTTGGAAATTGACTATCGTGATTGAGTACGGGGAAAACAACCTGGATACTCTTGGAAACATATTTTGATATGTGAACAGAACTCTTGATCTTGTTTCAACATGATTTTGAAAAATAATCTCTCGTGAAGAGGTTGAGTTTTGGAAAATGACTTTTGATCATTGAAATTATTTTATTGGTCTGATGTGCCTATGGTATGAATTGATTAGCTCTGCGGAACCTATGTGAGTGAAGATTTGACTTGCGAGTTAGTGGGATTAAATTATGAAAAATGTGATCTTGCCCCAAAAATATTTTGATTTGAAATATTTTGATATGAAATCAGATAACCGTCTGGCCTAATCAGTTAGACAGGGTTGGTATTGTTAACGTTGAGTACTCAGCAAGGACTTTGATTTTTGTACTAGCTCATGTCAGAGATAGACGACTCTAAGTAACCCGATCAGTTTTGGGGATTGTCTTACTCAAAACAGGGCAATAGGACATTGAGATGAGTTATCCTGGTAGCTCGTTTAGCACCTGGCAATTGTCGTGTCTACGGGTGCTTCTTGATTTTGTGTGATTCGTTAGATGTCGGGCGGGGACACTCGGTGCGTTTGACTTCTTGTCATCTTGATGGTGATTGACGTCAAAATTGGGACCCCTATCTTATGATGGCAAGTAAAAGATTATGTGTTGTGGTACACTAGATATGCTGTGGTATACTTTTGCAGAAGTACGATGCGGTGTACCTATTTCGGCAATGTACGATTTAGTACTGGAAGCTACGATCTAAGTAAAATGATACGTGTTGCTGAAGGCAAGGACTACGGGACTTGCATACAGACTGACATTCTGTTGGAGAAGTGCCTATAGTTTGAAAACTGGGATAATGATTTAAAATTTGAAATAAAGTTTTTCAAAAATGATTAGGTTCTTAATAAACTCTTTTTTAGAGAGTTTTGGAATTTATTCTAGTAAACAAATGATATGCTATTCTACAAAAGTTTTATGTACTATATTCTTTTATAAAGCGCTAGCACACATGGGACTCACTGGGAGATTCGTCATTCATACGTGTTTTTTAACTTACTTTTTGTAGGATCCAAAGTTGAGTGGATGTACGGATAGAAGGATGATACCACATAGTCGGCTGTTTAGGTCTGGACAGCTTTTCTTTTGATCATGTACTGTATTCTGTTATAGATGGAGTGGCATATATGAAATCCTTTGATATATGTATATATGTGGCCATCAGTGTGGGATATTGTTGAGTCTAGACCTTATATATATAATTACTCTGTTGTTTCCATTATAAACTTGTCTGAGAAATTAGATGGGGCAACACCCGGTGTTGATATGCTTCAGCCGTTGTCTTTAGTAGGGGTGTTACAACTACTGGTACTAGCCCTTCGGGGATTGGGTGAATATTCTAGTAGGTGGCCATCTCTGAAGTTTGATCTTTTCTCAAAAGTAGCGACAGTACTAGTAAGTCAACCCAGTTCGAGCTAGTAACCAGTTTCAAGTGAGATTGTAATCCAAAGTTGGACAACCGATATGTTTGGATGAGAGATAGAAAAGTATCTCACCCAGTGGGCCGATCACTTACAGTACTATAATGTAAGGTTTTGCAATGCCTTGCCATGATATAGGGTTTCATGGCATTAGATTATGATGTAGGGTTTCATAGTCTACCATTTTATTAAAAAAAAATAATGTATGAATGGTTATTTTGTACATAGAATGATTTTATATGATTCCATTTTATTTTATGAGTAAGAGACTGTGATGCATGGTTTCATAGTCCACCTATTTTGCAAAATTTAATGAGTGGTTTCTCTTGCACGTGAAACATGGTTATTTAAGCTTCTTTGCTAATTTTGTCTTATTGCATTGAGCAAAATATACAAGTAACTACTCTATGATCTTTTAAATTATTCTGCAATGAATTGCATCACTTTTCATAAAGCTTTTAACTTGCATCATGAATATGTTTTGAACTTACATTGAGCACACACTGGACTTATTAAGAATTTCTTCTCACAAGGTGGAACTTATTAGGATCCAAGGCTTGGATTATATGCTTATATTTTATAAACTTCCATTAAGAGCATGTAATTTCTTTTATTGGTTTTGATAATTAGACTTTGTATAAGTATTGTCGGATTGTAATAAATTTTTAAGTTTTGATTTCTTTTATCCAATGTTTTCAGAATCGGACCGGTCATCGAACCGGAAAAGTTACTGGTTTACGATTTAATGGTCCAACCATAATTAGACTGTAATTGAACCGGTAATATTATAATTTAAAAATTAAAAATATAATTATTTTTTAAAAAAATGATCAATAATATAGTGTAATTTAAGTTCATAAAGACATAAATATTCAAATTCATGATTAAAAATAATCATTTTTACTTTATAACCAATAATCTAACACATTAAAGTAGTTTATTGAATTACATGATTTAATTTACCCCCAAAAATTATAAAATTTGACTCAAATTTTTTTTTTTTTTTATAAATGACATGTCCAACCGGCCAACCGGCCGGTCCAAATTGGTCTGAATGATCCTATGCAGTTTTTGAGTTGTCCGGTTTATTAGATTGAACCGGATCGGTTGAGGGACTGGTTCACGGTCCAACCGGTCCGACTGGCCGGTCCGGTCTCAAAAACAGTGCTTTTATTGTTTCACCTAGTTATAAAGACCCTTGGTCCTAAGGACGGAGCGACATCCCCGGCTCTCTTCGGGCCATATAGTAGTACAGTGTTACAAGTGGTATTAAAGCTTAGGTTTAGGCTTTGCCTTTTATCTTTGGGATTTATTACTTTATGTTTTGGAATTTGATACTAATCTGAGTTTGTTATTATACACAGGATGGCTAGAACACTTGTTGTAGCTCATAAGATCACAGTCCCTCGTACTTGTAGGTCATCTATACTGGACCAATTATTTGATATTCCTTTCTCCTCAGAACCATCAAGTGTGAACCCACTTGAGTATTATAGTAGCGATGAAGAGGTTGAATCTATATGCAATTATGATCCCAGCAAAGGGAACTTTGGAGAGCTGAAACTCAAGAGACTTATGGAGGGACATGCAGGGGAACTACCAAAGAAGGCCATATTATCATCATCAAAAGTGAAGGAAAAAGTTGAGATTGATCTTAAAAAACCTAATAAAAGCGCTAAAATCTTGATCTTTGTTTCCATAGGTGAAGTGGATGAGTTTGGGCTTCTTAAGTATGTAGATTTAATGGGGAACACCGGGAAATGGTTGTACGAGCTTGCTTCTAACAACCTCATATGAACCAGAACTGAGAGAGCCAAAGAGCATGCTAAACTCATAGACCTACCTAATAGAGATAATTATTTTATCTGACTCTGATGATGAGTAGTTGCTAAGAACCATAAGTAGCGTAGTGCCACTTATTTTATGCTTTCAATAAATCTAGTAGTTGAAAATTGATTGATGTTTTCTTTCTATGTTATGTTTTAAAGCTTTTATATTTTAAAATAAGGATGGTTTTGAGTATTCACTTTTCCCTACATGACTGTATTTCTTATATGCATGATCATTATGATACTTATTTGTACATTCACTATTTATGCATTAAAAGAGTAGAAGTTATTGTGGAGAGACACTTACACAAATATATTACCACCAATGTGGTTAGTGTGTGCACTTGTTGATTGCTTACTCTTACTTACCTCAATAATGCTTATACACTGAAGACGGCACCAAAGCGTGGAATGGTTGACCATAGCAAAAAAATTTAAATGAATCTACTTAAAAGATCACTCGTATATAATTAAGTAGGTTAGGAGAGATAAGAAAAATTAGTTACCTCAGAACATTGCTTTTAAAATTTTTTCTTTGCACGTATAGAACCCTTCAGTAAATTTGTCCAAGCATGAACCACCAAATTCCAAGAGTAGGAATTTGTCTAATACTGGTTCACATGATGATGTATTCAAGAACCACCAAATATTTCTGCTAGAAAAATAATATGGAAGTTAGGGATTTAACTTTATTTTTCTGTGAAAAGAATGAAGAGAAAGGGAAAAACACTTAGTAATTTTTTAAGATGTGGCGGTTTTCTATTAATGAATAATTGAGAACTACTTCTCAAATCCCCACGAGTTAAACTGCCGCATCTGCATCTATATAGGAAAAACACAGTTTCCTATTCACTTTGTTTCCTTAATTCATTTTTTGGAAACAAAAGCCTACAGAAAAAACTTTTCCCTGATGCTTTCAATAAGCATCACTTTTTCCTTTTTCAAAAACTATGGGTTTGTATTTATACAATTGCAATGAGGCCCTTGACCTATAACAAGTTTATAATTTAACCACAAGCCTTTTAAATAATTAAAATTTCTCCCAACTAATTATAACATTTTATAATTAGCCCATAATATTATTTCATCTCTCAAATTAATCCCAAATATTATCATATAATATCTTGTGCACCAATTCTGCTATTGTGTGTGACCTATTAGGTTTTCTAGTCTATTGGTACCAAAATATGAATTAACTCTAATCACTATAGAATTAATAATCCTTAATAATTAGAATTAACTTATTAATTCTAATAAGGATTAATTTATTAATTTTTCAATTAAAAATTCATATTTAGTATATCATGAGCGGCATCTAACAATACATCATAACTACCTAAAAGTCTAGAAAGTCATGTGGCTTGACATGAACTTTTCAATAGCAAACTGTCAGTGCAATAAATTTTTTTCATCATATTATATCGCATTCAATTTAAGAGTATGGAATTAGTACCAACTTCTACTAGAATATAATTAATTATAATATGAATTTATAAGTACTTGTTCCAGAATCCATTACTCAACTTGTGTATCGATTGAAACTACTTCCAACACATAGTCACTTTAGCCAAGGACTTTTCAAGGAATGATTCCATACAAGTGGCCATAGGATATATACCCCTACTATTTGGAGTGATGAATCCATTATTGACCCTCTCAACCACTTTCATTTAATTTACGTTGTACTCAATATCCATCCTATAGGCAGTCTTGTAGGGACTCCAGAGATTGGAATCAAAGTACAACTCTCTGTAAACAAAGTACTTTAGAGATTTTAAGTCTAAAGATACTTGTACATTTGCTATAATGAGATTCTATCAATGGTACTAAATAGTTATCCATGTGATTATCTTATAGTTAGGTTATCCAATGAACTTGTTCACTTAAAAAGCATCCACGTGTTAACTTTTAGTATGACAATACTCAAAAATATGAAAACCACTGTTTGAACAAATCAAGAAGTATAATACGTGCTAGTCTTTGTGAATTAATGATATCCTATATCACTAATACTATAACTAAAGATAATTTAAGCATAAGTACTATACAGTATAGAAGGAATCTCACATTATGATCTTTATTATAGTTTTCCTTAACATTATTCTATGTGCTCAGGACTTTGTCTAATAGTTTTATACACATATACACGGAATTATTAATTAAACTAAATGATAAAGAATGCATTTTATTAATAAATATGTTATATACAATATACAAGTGATTGCCTCTGGGGTAAAACACTAACAGAGGGATGACATTTACACTCCTCTATTCTATGAACAACAAAGTGAAGCTTAGGATGAATACTCTGTACGAGGGAAGAGAGGGAAATGATGAAAAAGAGGAAATGATGAAAAAGAGGAAATGAAGCACGTAAAGTTAGAGGTTTCTACATTCTATGGGAAGAGTGACACGAGTTGTATTTTTAGTGGAAAAGCAAGATAGAAATTTTCTTTGAATGCCATATTTATAGTAAGAGGACAAAAGTGAGATTAGCAATCTTAGGATTTTTTGAGTATTTTTTGTTTTGGTGGGATCAAATTAGTACGCAACGAAGACAAACGAAAATTCAACTTAGGGCCATATGAAATCTATTGAAAGACATAATGAGTGTGAGGTTTGTTCTAGCCCATTACTATAACGATCTTTACCAAAAACTCCAATCCTTCAAACAAGGAAATAAGAGTGTGGAAGATCACCATAAGGAGATGGAGGTAATATTGATGAGAGCTAATGTTAATGAAGATGTTAAGACTACTAAGGCTATATTCTTAGGTGGATTGAATAGAGAAATAGCTAATATGGTAGATCCACACTCATATGGGAGCTTAGAAGAGATAGTTTATATGGCTAAGAAAGTTGAGAAATAAGTAAAGAGGAAGACCTTTGTGAATATAACCCCACCACTTCCCAGTCCTTCTAGCAAGTTACCCTAAAAAAATGAAGGGACTCTTAAACCTTTTCGCAAAGAGTGAAACAAACTAAGGGAAGATTGGAACCAAGATAAGGGAAAAGACATCGAAAGACCACAAAAGACTAGATATATCAAATGTTTTAAGTGTCACATGGCACATGCGTGTCCTAGCAAGAGAAGTATGTATAATAATGTCTATAGAAAAGTGTCCACTGAAGAGGAAGATAAAGGAGATAGGCACAATGAGGAGCAAAAAGAAAATAGGAATGAAGAAAGTAATGATAGAGAAGTTATTGGTTAAAAGTATACTTTAGTTGGTATGGGAAGAAGATCTTTAAACTTTTAAGCTATTGTGGATCATGACAATCAACAACGAGTGAACATGTTCTACATAAGGTGCGTAATCAACAAAATGACTTGTAGTATCATTATTGATAGCTGGAGTCGCACAAATGTAATTAGTACTAGCTTGGTTGATGAATTGTGAATGAATTAGATTAAACACCCAAAGCCCTATAAACTACAATGGTTGAATGATAATAGAGAATTGTGGGTAAACAAGCAAGCACTAGTGTCCTTTGAGATGGGAAAATATAAGGATAATGTGATGTGTGATGTAGTGCCTATGCAAGCGGGCTATTTGCTCTTAGGATGCCCATAGCAATATGACCAAAGTGTGAGGCATGATGGGAGAAGAAACAAATATGTGATTCATAAGGAGGGAACAAAATATACCATTCACCCAATATCTCTAAAGGAGGTGAAAGATGATTAAAGAATCATGAAAGAGAAAGGGTAAAGAGAATGCCCAAAATAGATAAGAAAATGAGAGAAAAGAGCAAGAGAATAGAGAAAAAGAATTGCAACAGGGAATAGAAAAGCCAAAGCCATTGATGATCGAAGACAAGAGTTAGAATAAAAAAAGGAGTGGAAAAAAATGAACTTTTTTGCTAAAGAGAGTGAGATAATTAATCCCATGGATGCTAAGAAATTAGTTATCCTTCTTATTTGTAGGGTTCCTAGGTTGCTACTAATGACTCTACTATTTTCTTGTCTCATGAAATTATAGATATGATCTAAGAGTTTGAAGATGTTTTTCCCAAAGAGACGCTCGAAGGTTGCCAGCATTGAGAAGTATTGAGCACCAAATTGACTTTATGCCGGGAGCCATCCTCCCAAATAGACCGACATATAAAATCAACTTGGAGAAGGCTAAGAAATTGCAATGACAAGTTGGGGAATTACTTGAAAATGAGCATGTAAGAAAGAGCTTAAGCTAATGCGCGGTCCTCGTTCTTTTAGTATATAAGAACGATGAGATATGGTAAATGTGTGTAAATTATTGCACCATTAATAATATCACAATAAAGTATCACTATCCCATTCTTAGACTAGATGACTTGCTTAATGAGTCACATAGATTAGGCATATTGTTAAAAATTAAATTTAAAATTCGGTTACCGTCAAATAAGAATTAAAGAAGAGAATGAGTGGAAGACTGCTTTTACTAAACAAGAACTTTAGGAGCGGCTTGTGATGCCTTTTGGACTCTGTAATGTAGTTAGTATATTCATATGTTTGATGCATCATGTGTTGAGAGAGTTATTGGGAAATTTGTGGTTGTTTATTTTCTGGTTTGGCCCATTGCGGTGTGGTTTATTTTTTAGCCTGTACGGGTCAAGCATCTGAGTTCTTTGAAGAGCTATTTTCCAATTTACTTTTCCTCTATAATTTTTCCGTTTTCCGTTTGGTCTCCCATGCCACACGAAGTTACTTTTTGCAATAGATATATTATGGAGATGTTTTCCATGTAAAAGTATTCAAGGGACTAGGATTAAATAAGATCATTAATTAAAATTAAATTAATGTGTTATGCGATCACTGAAGATTTAAAAGGATAAAAAATGCATGAAAAATGTCTAAAATTTTTGAGCATGTTATTTCCTTTTTTTAAAGCCAACTTAAATGCATATTTTTCAAGACGAAAGTCTTGAAAAATAGATAAGGAAAAATATTTTTTTAAAAGGTTTATTAATTTGGAACAAAATTAATCCTTGTTGATTCTCTTAAAGGTATTTTATCCTAGACATAGAAAATATTGGATTTAGACATTTTGTTAAAGTTAATGACTAATCAATTTTAATTAATTTTTGTTGAAAACCTTTTTATCATATAACTAGAGACCAAAGTCTCAAGAAAGTTTTTACATGAAAAAATTTTGAAATCATTAAATTTTTAACTTAAACAAAATTAATCGTTGGTAAATCTCTCAAATGGTATTAACCCTGACATAGTGATTTTATGGGTTTAGATATTTTATGTGAGTTACGAGAAAACTTAATGAAAATTTTCAAAATGATATTTTTCAAAAAAATCTTTATTTTAAAAGACTAATTAGGAGAGGGGCTCTAGCAACCTTATACCTTCTTTCATAGTCTTCATTAGAGATCGTGGGTCTCCTCACATTACCTTGGGAGTGAACCCGCATAGGATGGAGATTCCACAAGGATTAAGAGCTAATAGATGGAGATAATTGATAATTGGGATACATGCTATGATCGGCCAACCCATGTTGGAGGTTGTAGGCAAGGTTTATTCATAGAAAATGAGAATAAATGGCCATCCCATCAATAGAGTTATCTTCTAGATCATTACTTAGAAGGGTAGTCGATTAATGGTGGTTAAAATACTTAGCTTAGAAATTTGTTATTCTTCCTATGAAGCTATGTCAGTTTTTCTAAGAATCAAATTATTGATGCTATAGATAATAGTGATAGGGTTAACTATTATTTGGATATAATATGAGGACAAAATGCATAAATTAGTTGTTTAAATTTACACAAACTGAGAATTTTTATTTATTACTCAAATTTCAGAAATAGTCGATGGTGATTCTTTTAGTCCTTTGGCTGTTATCCTCCATGAGAATAAGCTAAAAGGTCCAAATTATGTGGACTAGAAAAGGAACCAAGACATAATAATCACTGCGAAAGAGCATAAGTTTGTCCTATATGATCCCTGTTTTGAGATTGGGGAGAGTTCTACTGAAGAAGAGTGTGAGGCAAAGAAAGGCATAGAAGAAGGCTGATGAAATGGCTCGTTATTACTTGTTAGTTTCTATGTCAAATGTGCTACAATCCAAACATAGCCACATGGCCATTGTTATGATATTAGCACACCATTAGATACCATGTTCATTGACAAAAGTCAGCCTATGAGGCAGGAGGCTCTTAAGGTAATCATAAACACTAAGATGACTGAGGAAGCATCAGTTGGGGAGTACATACTCAAAATGATTGTTGCTTCGAGGAGCCAGAAGCTTTAGGGGCAACTATTAACCCCGAGAGCCAGGCACATAGTTCTTGAGACTTTGCCAGGTTTCTTTTCATAGTTTAAATTAAATTACAACGTGAATAAATTAGAGATAACTCTAATAGAACTCATTAAAGAGTTTGAGATGACAGAGAAAGTCATGAGGCCACAATCTAAGGCCTTAGTTGCTAAATCATCTTCTTTGAGCATTGGGCCTAAGCTCAGAAAGTTCAAAAATAAGAAAAGAAAGCCAATGGCCCATCCTAAGTCCTAGACTAAAGGCAAGCCCAAGGGAAAATACTTCAAATACGATAAAAAGGGACAATGGTAAAAGGAGTGTTTAGATCTTTTAGTTAAAAAGAACCACACAGGTAATGCATACTATCTTGAGTCTATAATAATGGTTGGATCATCACCCACTTGGATAGTTGATTTTGGAGTCACTTACCACATGTTTAACTCTTTGTAAGGGTTTAGAAAGACAAGGCGACTCAAGAAAGGCGAGCATAGTCTTTATATAGGAAAAGGAGCACGAGTATGGGTTCGAGTAGTAGAAGATCTGGAACTATTTATTATTATTATTATTATTATTATTATTATTATTATTATTATTATTATTATTATAATAGAATTCTTTTATTGAAGGATATTTTATATGCACATGGTTTCAAACAAAATTTGGTTTCAGTTGCTAAGCTTATTAATCATTGATATTCTATTTTTTTCCATTTTGGTATTTCTATCAATAGAGATGTAAATGTTTTATGTACTAGGGACATATATAGAAACTTATTCTTCATAAATGTTATTAACAATTAAGCAAACAACGCTCCAAGTGAACCTATAAATAAGAAGAGAAAGGACTATATCAATTTATGGCATCTAATGTTGGGCCATATTAACTCAACTAGGATTTAAAAGTTAATCTATGGTTGACCTTTAGCCTTATTAAGATTAGAAAGTTGGCTTTAGTGTGAATCGTGTCTTATGGGTAAGATAACTAAAAGGTTTTTTACCCAAAAGGCAGGGAGAGCCAAGGAAATATTATGTTTAGTTTAAACTTATGTGTGTGGTTCTTTATCTATACTAGCAAAGGAAGGTTTTGAGTACTTCATCACATTCATAGATAATTGTACAAGGTATGGCTATATTTACCCGTTGAGGTGAAAATCTGACTCTTTTGACAATTTTAAATAGTATAAGGCCGAGGTAGAGTATTAAATAGGTAAACTGATCAAAACTCTTCAATTGGATCGTGGTGGAAAGTACATCCTATGTGAGTTTAGGGACTGCATAATACATCATAAAAAAGTATCTCAGCTTAGTACTCTTGGGACACCCTAGCAGAATAGAGCAGCATAGAGAAAGAATAAGACATTGATGGAAATAGTCTAAAGTATTATGTCTCATGCAACTCTTCTAATTTCTTTTTAGGGATATGCTCTACAGACAGTGGTATACATTTTGAACTTGGTACCTTGCAAGTTAATATCAAAAATACCCTATGAGATATGGACTGGGTGAAAGCCAAATATGAATCATCATATGATATGGGGTTATTCTACTTATGTATTGATCAAATGAGATAAATACAAACCAATATCACAATTGTGCTATTTTTTTGGGTATCCAAAAGAAAAAAACTGTGGTTACTTTTGTCATCTAAATGAGCAAAAATTACTAGTAAGTACCAATACTAGATACTTGGAAGATGAACAAAGTACATCTACTAACGATTCAACCAAGATGGAACTGATGGAGAAGTTATCTTATGAGTCAACTTCCATTGACCTAATTGTAGAATAATAAGAGGTATAACCTAAAAGCCTATGCAAAAAGAGTCTTGTCATAGTGGTAGGATATTTAGGATTCCAGAAAGGTGGACAAGAGATGTCTTTGACTTAGTCTTTGACCATCAGAGATAAGATCCCACTGTATATATGAGAAGACTATCACTGATACCGATGCAGACAAATGGCATGAAGTAATAAAAGCTAAGATTGAGTTAATGTACTTCAATCAGGTTTGGGATATTGTAGCTTCACCTGAAGGGATAAAATCCAATAGCGTAAGTGGATATACAAGAGAAAGAAAGGAGCAAATG
Organism: Voacanga thouarsii; assembly: GCA_026120185.1. Taxonomy (NCBI): domain Eukaryota; kingdom Viridiplantae; phylum Streptophyta; class Magnoliopsida; order Gentianales; family Apocynaceae; genus Voacanga; species Voacanga thouarsii. The sequence continues at coordinate 4,998,175 of JANUWF010001016.1, read as the reverse complement.
GAAAAGTGTAAGCCTTCAAAGCTTTGTTGGTGGTAAAGGATTATACTCAGAAAAAGAGAATCGACTATAAGGAAACATTTTTCCCTGGTAACTATGCTTAGGTCCATCCATATTATTTTTTCCATCGCATGTCATTATAACTACGAGATATGATAAATAGATATCAAAACGACATTTTTATAATGGCTTAATGAAGACATTTATATGTCCCAGCTAAAAGGTTTTGTTGCAAAAGGCTAAGAACACATGGTTTGTATGCTTAAGAAGTCCATTTATAAACTTAAGCAGGCATCAAGAGTATGGAACATTCATTATAATGAGACTATAAAATCTTACTGATTTATTTAAAACGATGATAAACTACGCATGTACAGGAAACTAGAAGGTTTAAATATATATATATATATATATATTTTTTATTTTTTTTGTATTATATGTGTATGATATTCTACTCATTGGTAATGATGTAGAGATATTGTCATCTACAATGGTTTAACTTTTTAGTTAATTTAGTATGAAAGACTTGGAAGAAGCTAGTTATATTCTTAGGATTAAGCTTCTTAGGAATAGGGAGTAGAGAATGTTAGGTTTATCCTAAGTTACATATATTGATAAGATCTTGGTCAAGTTGAACATGAACTCATCCAAGAGAGCTCAGATCTCTTACAGACATCGGTTGTATTTTTGTTCAAAAGAGTATCCTAAGACATGAGAATAGAAAGATAAGATGAGGAGGATTCCTTATACTTTAGCTGTAGGAAATCTTATGTCCATCATGCTGTGCTATAGACTTAATATCTATTTTGCTATAGGCTTAGTCAGTGGATATCATAAAATCCAGGAGAAGTTCATTGGTAAGTTGCAAAGCATATACTCAAGTACCTAAAGAAACGAGAGACTATATGCTAGTCTACAGAGCTAATGATTTGGTTCCAAATAGATACATAGACTCAGATTTCTAGGCGGATAAGGAAGCAAAAAAATCTACCAGTGGATTTGTCTTTACCATATTGGTAGGAGCTATTTCATTGAGGAGTATCAATCAATTTTGTATTGCTGACTCAACCATAGAAGCTGAATATGTGATAGCTTCGAAAGCTGAGTATATGGCAACTTTAGAAGCATATAAGAAAGTTATTTAGCTTCGAAAGTTCTTTTTAGAACTTGGAGTTGTGCCGCGGATAGAAAAGCTAATTGTATTATATTGCGACAACTTAGGAATTGTCTTGCAATATGAAGAATCAAGGAACCACAAGAAGGGAAAGTATATCGAGAGAAAGTACCACCTAATCTAGCAATTTATTCAAAGATGAAAAATCGTGGTGGAACAGATAGTCTCAGAATATAATCTAGCAGATCTATTTACCAAACCTTTGACAGAAAGGGTCTTTAAAAGATACTTAGATGCCATAGGGGTAAGCACCTATGAGCTTACATAGTTTTAGAATGCAAGTGGGAGATTGTCAAAATGTATGTCCTCAAGCTATGTATCTGATGTAAATTCAAATTAATAAACGGAATATTTTATTCTCAATTTTTGTTTGTGCTATTTTACTTTAATTAATTTAGCACGATTTTGTTCGAAAAGACCTATTGTGTTTATGTAAGTAGTTCATGTAAATGGCGGTCATTCATAGTAAAGTATGGATTATAGGTGACTTAACACATAAATATTTATTCTTAACCACTTAATAAGAATGGGAATCTCATTAGGATACATGTTATTATATCATGAATTCTAAATGGAAAATGACTTACCTTTGACCAGTGAGTAGTCCTCTGACTTTATAGTATAAGCATATTTAGAATACGTAGAACTAGAACTATAGTATCAGTTTCTCAAAGTACTAAAATAAAAGAAGCCTAGACTACTACAACTACAGTATAGACTTGTACCCCAACTTGAGTATGGGTTGGAGGCCTAGCAAAACTGGGAGCATATGCTTTGATATGCTATAGGTGAGGTTCTACAGTTGGATTAATATACTTGTATGTTGGGTATGTATAACAAGTTAGTTAAGATAAATTCATATGAGAGAGCTTCTTTGCTCTTATTAAAGATATCGTCCATTGTGACTGTTTCAATGGTCATAGATCTAGGGCTCTAAGGAACATGACTTGGATATTTGCTTAAGGCTAGTAAAGTGAAAACATTCAAGGAAGTTATAAACCCTTGGACTAGAGGTTTAAGGATAGTAGATGTTATTTAGAGAGGTGTTAGTACACTGTTTCCTCCCTAAATGAACGATGTTACATAAAAGGGTATTTTAGTCACAACACTTGTAGATCGGAAACATTGCTAAACATAACATTGTCGTTGGGGTCAATATTTGATTATAATGATAATAGGAAATATTTAAAATCTAAAATATAGTTATTTTGTAGCAATGACATTTTGGTTATTTTAGTAACCAAGGACGATATGTATTTTGGTTTTTAGAATAGCCCATAAGTCTTGATTATTTTAGGTTGAGGAAATTGTCTCAAATAGAGAGGGTTTTATTTTATTTAGATAGTCTAATTCATTATTAGGATAGAATAAAATAAAAGGCTCAAGGAGAGAATAGATTAGTTTAGTTGGTTGATTTAATTATTCTAGGTTTAGGCCCAGATTAAATTATTAGAATTAGCCTATGTCTAAACTAGGAAAAAAGGCTTGAGAATTTATTTTAATATATTTGGATCAATTTAATTATTTATTTATGGGCTTACATTAGTCTAAGATTAAATAAATAAATTAAAGTCTGACTCAATAGCCTGGCCTAGCAATCTAAGAACCAACCCAAGCCCAAGTTGGGAAGGGTTAGCTATTCTAAAATTCTTAGGTTTGTGGATGGCTTGGTTTTGCATAAACTCAAGCCAGTTGTTACTTGTTGATAAGGGAGGTTTTTGAAACTCAAAGGATTTTTTGTGATCTTCGGCGTTATCTCCGACGGGTTTATTATTATCGAAATGTAGCCGGGTGAAAAAAATACACTCTCACTCTCACCCTCACTCTCTAGTCTGCTAGTTTTCTCTCTGTGCTTTTCTTGTCTTCTCCAGTAGAAGCTGAATGGAAAAGTTCTTCTAGATACTATTTGTTAGTAGACTGTCCAGAAGATAAGAGACCAAAATTCATTAACCTATCTGTTTTCACTAGCAAGATTTAGGTGGTGGTGATATTCTAAAATCCAAGAGCTAAAGAATTCATGCCAAAAAGAAGCCAACGCTTAGTAGGAGTTGAACTAGAGCCTTCAACATAGAACGAACCAGAAGTAGTTCAAATTGCTGCTATCCAGGCTAAGCATTTGAGCACTTTATGTAAATGTAAAGGTATAATCATAGAAAACTTTCTGCTACGTACTGTTTGATTTTCTATGTTTTTGCTGTGATCTATCTTTCAACAACTCCTAAAGGCCATAATCAAAAGAAATTTGAAGGCATGGGAAGAGTGTTATCCCATATTAAATCTGCTTACAATCGACTATTTATTCTACTACTTCTTTTTCACTTTTTGACATTGTTTATAGTTTTAATGCACTAACTCCATTAGACTTAGTTCTTTTGCCTACAGGAAAGCTTGCAAGCTTGGATGGCAAGAAAAAAGGTAAGATGATTAAAGCGGTCCATGAAAAGGTTAATGCCAGTATTGACAGGAAGAATGAAAGCACAACTTTAGCAAAAAAATAAAGGTACGAAGAAGGTAACTTTTGAGCCTGAAGATTAGGTATAGGTGCATGTTCAAAAGGAAAGATTCCCTATGCAAAGGAAATCAAAGCTCAACTCTAGAGAAGACGAACTATTTCAATTTTTGGAGAAATATGATAACAACGCTTATAAGATTGATATTCCTAGTGAGTATAACATTACCATTTTCAAAGTTAGTGATTTTTCTCATTTTGAAGTAGGTATTGGAGTTGATTCGAAGAGGAATCCTTTTCAAGAAGCAGGGAAGGATAAGACTCCGTTTCATTATAGAAGATAAGCACAAGAAGGGGGAAGACTCAACCAATACAAGGGCCAATGACAAGGGTAAGGACAAAGCAATTCCAAGAAGGACTCCAAGCATTCATGAAATCCTACTTGAATATGGAGAAACCTTAGGAGGTATTTAATAGCTTGAAGGAGTGCAACTTGATAACAATTAAAGAAGAGTACCAAGAGAAGACCAGAAGAGATCACAGGGGAACCAAGGAATAGGGATTAGATGGCTTAAAAGAGACAACTAGCAGCTAAATAGAGCTTAACTAGTGCTGGCCCTAGTGGTATAGCCGGTGCTGCCTCTCTTCAGGCACAGTTTCCTATTTTACACATTTAGATATTTTCTCCGATTTTTTTCCTATTTTAAGTGCTTTTTAATGACCTTTTAAGGCCTAAATTTATCTTAAGGCCTCACTACACATAGTGTTAAGGTTTGGGCTTTATAAATACCTTTTTATGTGACAATACAACTCAATCAATCTTGTATATTCAAATTTCACAAAGAGAGTTGATAGGGGTTAAAATCACCATTCTTTTCCTGGTTATTTGAGGATGTTTTAAGCTACATTTGTTGTAATAACTAGGCATATTCCTTCCTATTTAACATTTTTCTTGTAAAAGAAATTTTCGACAAATATGTACAAATTTAAGTTAAAATCAAGCAGAAAGTGTACACAATCAGAATAGATTTGGCGCCAGGCCCAACTAATAGACCAGGCACCGGGTCCATTTTGCTCCAGTAGAAAAAATGGATCAAGCTTTAGGGGAATTCCAGAACAGACCTGGTGCCGGGTCTGGCATGTACACTTGGCACAAGGTCCAATCTCTCTGCCAAGGAGAAACGACCAAAAATAGAGCAAAAATAGGGGAAGAATAGAATGCACTTGGCGCCTGGTGGGTCGAAAGTACCCAACGCTTGGTATACTCTGAAGTCAAATATTCTGTGCACAGAATTAGAGCTTATCTAATAATTTTGTATTTCCTTACTCCTACTTGAGCAAAACTTTCTCAGCCATGAAATTGACATCCAAGAGGCCTATAAAAGCACAAAAAAAATACAAGGGTTGGAGACATATAAGAAAAAGAGGTTAATTAAAGAGTAGGAATTCTAAATCTCTCAATGAATAAGGAATTCACCCAAATCAATGAGGGTTGTTCAAGGGAGTTCTCAAGGAAGAAGAAAGAGACTTGTCTATGAGTCCTTCATTTTCTCTTTGTCTTCTTTTCCTTTGCCAATGATGTATTCAATGCTGTGATTAATTTAAAAATATTTTGGGATTCATGATTTTATATTAATTTAGTTATTTGATCAATTCTTTATCATATTTGGTATTTGATTACTTGATCTCATTGGTTATTGATACGAGTTCTTCTAATTGACTCGACAAAATGTTGTTAGGAGTTTCATTACATTGATTTCATATTTGTTGAATCTTAATAGATTTGAACGATGAAGTTAGGATTTTAAAACTAAGTGATCAAAGGTTAAGTTAATTTCTCCTTGACATAGGCTCATTAGCTAATTTCATTATTCTAAGGAATTGAGATTCATGCATGTTTTGGTTAGGATGGCTTCATTGACAAATTTGCTAATTGAATCAAGATATGAATGATGAACTTAATGCATGTTTTGATAATGTTAGCTTGATTGACAAATCTATTCATATGAATCAAAATTTAGGATTCCATGAATTAACAAACGAAGTGGAATTTACCTAAGTAAATTCATGACTAGATAAACAATTGAATTTTACATTACGCTCCTACATGATGCTAAGATAATAATTAATTAAGAGAATTGCTAGTTGGTTCATTATCATATTTTCTAGGATACTTGTGTAAATTGCATAAACTTACATCTTTGAGTTGTATATAGTTCTTTATTTTTCTTTTTATTCTTTTCTCACTTTATTTAGATCTGTTAAAAAATGAATGAAAAGTGATTAGTATGTTCTTGTTCTTTTGAGGATCGATACTCAGTAATTCCTTATACTATGCTTGCGATGAGTATACTTGTTCACATGTGTATTTTGGGATTAATATTTTAATTAAAACTTGACTAGGGGATAGATTTAAAATTGATGATTTTATGCACTAAAAATTTACGCATCATGTTTTTTGCGCCGTTGCCGGGGAACAATATCATGAATGCTTGTATTTTGTTGATTTAACCTTATTTATATGTTAATATGTATATATGTTCCTTGTATGACTAGGTATTGTATTTTGTATTCTTGTATACATGTATTTGAATGTTTCAATACGATGTAATTCCTTATAACTTAATTTGTAAACATGTACCTTAACTCACTAACTTGATTTTGTATTATAATGTGTATATATGATGCTAGCAAATTACTTTGTATAGGTAAGATGGTTAATTGGAGCTTGGAACAGTATCCTAACATGTCTCACGGGATGATATCGCAACCATTTGACTCTACTGCCTTAGAAGGGGTGCTAGAAAAATTTGCCACCCATATAACCAAATGCTTTGCTGAGATAGATGACATATTGGAAAATTTTGAGGGCATGGTTAGAAATATGGAAAGGCAAATTTCGTTTTTAACGAATTTAGTAATACAATCGCCATTAGGTGTCAAAGCACAATATGATTCAGTTGCCATTATACTAAGGAGTGGTAAGGAGTAGCTCGATCCTAGCATGGAACTAGTATCATCTCAAGAAGATGGGCCGGAACCAACCCCTCTTGCGGAACCTTTTGAAAAATAAACTAAAAAACTATATTTCAGCCACTGGTACCCTACCCCACTCGCACACACAAAATAAGAAAATATGCATAATTTGACAAATTTTTGGAAATATTCAAATAACTACACATAAACATTCCACTTAGTGAGGCCTTGGTGCACATGCATAAATATGCGAAATTTCTCAAAAGCTTGTTTGTGAATAAAAAAAAGTTGGAGGAATTATCTACTGTGGTTATAAATAAAGAATGTTCAGCTACCTTGCAGGTTCCATGTACTATGCCATCAAAAAAAAGTGATCCAGGGAGTTTTCTATCCCTTGTCTTTTTGGTACTCTTACATTTTGCAATGCTTTAGCCGATTTAGGTTCTAGTATTAATATTTTACCATATAAAACTTTTTAAAAGCTAGGCCTAGGTGAACCCCAGCACTAGGATGAGTATTGAACTTGCAGGATAATCTATTAGATATCCTAGAGGAATAATTGAAGATGTCTTAATTAAAATGGATAAATTCATATTCCCTGTAGATTTTGTAATTCTTGATAGGGATGAAGATTCTAAAGTTCTTTTAATCCTTGGTCGACCTTTTTTAGCAACTGCTAAAGTTTTAATTGATGTTCTTGGAGGAAAATTGACACTTAAAGTTGGGGACGAGGAAGTCATTATCAAAATCCACAAAAGCATGTAACATTCTCGTTCTTATGATGATTCTTGTTTAAGGATAGATATTCTTTATGAACCTATCTTTGACTTTGTGCAAAAATCATTTGTCTAAGGCTATATGGAACAACCCATTGCATATTTAGAGGACTCAATTGAGGGCCATAGGTCGGAAAATTTTGAGAAAATCGAAAGAGGCTGTTTCAGAAGAATGAAGTCATCCATTGAGGAACCACCGAAATTGAACTTGAAAGACCTTCCCGAGCACTTAGAATATGCATTTTTTGCGAAATGTGAAAAATTACCAAAGACTTTTCTTATGAACAAAAGACCAAATTGGTATGTCTATTAGGAAAATATAAGGGAGTTATTGCATGAAAAATTACAGATATTATGAGAATTAGCCATTCCTTTTGTACTCATAAAATCTTATTGGAAAAAGGCACCAAACCCATAATGCAACCCCAACATAGGTTGAACCCAAATATGAGTGATGTGGTAAAAGGTGAGCTGATTAAACTCTTAGATTCCGACATCATTTACCCTATTTCTGATAGTATTTAGGTTAGTCCAACACAAGTAGTACCAAAGAAAGAAGGAATGACTGTGGGCCCTAATGAAAAAAATAAGCTGATCCCAATGAGATTGGTAACCGGTTGGAGAGTTTGCATTGATTATAGGAAATTGAATGAGGCCACTAGGAATGACCATTTTCCTCTCTCTTTCATTAACCAAATGTTAGAAAGGTTAGTCAGACATGAGTTTTATTACTTCTTAGATGGTTTTTCTAGATACTTTCAAATTCCCATAGCACCGAAGGATCAAGAGAAGACTACCTTTACATGCCCTTTTGGTACTTTTGCATATTGACTTATGCCTTTTGGTCTTTGCAATGGCTCCGGAACATTCCAACGATGTATGATAGCCATTTTCGAAGGGCTTGCCAGAGATATCATAGAGATATTGATGGATGATTTTTCTATTCTTTGTGATTCTTTTGATTTATGTTTAGCTAATTTGGAAAAGGTACTTCAACGATGTTAATAGACCAATCTCATACTTAATTGGAAAAAATACCACTTCATAGTGCAAGAAGGTATAGTATTGGGACACAAAATTTCAAGGAAAGGTATTGAGGTTGATAGAGCCAAAATTGAGGCAATTGAGAAACTCCCTCCTCCAACTTCCATGAAGGCAATTCGAAGCTTTCTTAGGCATGTAGGTTTTTATAGGAGGTTTATCTTGGATTTCTCAATGATTTCTAAACCCCTTACTTCTTTGCTTGAAAAAGATACTATTTTTTATTTTGATGAAAAATATCTCAGTACTTTCAATGTACTTAAAACAAAACTAATTAATTCTCATATTTTAATTACACCGAATTGGTCTCTTCCTTTTGAACTAATGTGTGATGCAAGTGACTATGCAGTGGGCGCAGTACTTGGACAAAGAAGGAATAAGCACTTTCAACTAATTTACTATGTAAGCAAAACTCTTACGGTGGCACAAGAAAACTACATCACAGCGGAGAAAGAGTTGCTTGCCATAGCATTTGGATTTGATAAATTTCATTCTTATCTTGTTTTGTCCAAAGTCATTGTATATACGGACCATTCCGCCCTTAAGTACCTACTCAACAAGCATGATTCCAAACAAAAATTGATAAGATGGGTTTTATTATTGTAGGATTTTGACTTGGAGGTTAGGAACAAAAAGGGAGCAGAAAATTTGGCTGCAGATCACTTGTATAGGTTGGAAAATCCTAACCTTGAGCTATTGGCCAAAGGAGATATCAATGACACCTTCCCGAATGAACAACTTTTACTTGTTGATGGTAAGATTTCTCAACTACCTTGGTATACAAATTTTGCTAACTACTTGGTAGTAGGAATTCTTCCAGATGACTTCAATGCACAACAAAAGAAGAAATTCCTCTCTAAAGTAAAGCTTACTTTTGGAAAGATCCGTACTTATTCCGGTATTGTGCTTATCAAATCATTCAAAGGTGTGTGGATTCCGTAGAAAGCATCAATATCTTGAAACATTGTCATAAAGGACCCGCGAGAGGCCACTACCAAGCTAACAACATCACAAGAAAGGTACTTGAGTCCAATTTTTATTGATCTACACTATTTAAGGACTCGCACATGTTTGTTCAAAGTTGTGATAGGTATCAACATACATGTAACATTTCTAAATCTAATGAGATGCCATTACAAATTTTTCAAGCTTATGAAATTTTTTATTGTTGGGGGATTGATTTATGGGCCCTTTTCCTAGTTCTTTGGGGAACAAATATATCTTAGTTGTGGTTGAGTATGTATCAAAGTGGGTGGAGGTGCAACCCTTGCCTACTAATGATGCACGGGTTGTTGTAAAATTCCTAAAAAAAATTTCACCCGGTATGGAGTACTTAAGGTGCTCATTAGTGATAGGGGAACTCACTTTTGTAATTTCCAATTAGATAAGGTTCTTAAACATTTAGGGGTTACTCATAAGGTTGCTACCCTGTATCACCCACAAACTAGTGGCCAAGTTGAGGTGGTCAATAGAGAATTAAAAAGAATTTTAAAAAAAGTGGTTAATCATACAAGAAATGATTGGAGTTTGAAGCTAGATTATTCCTAAGGACTTCTTATGATGTAGCATTGAAAGATCTAACTCCTTGAGGCATGATATATTCAACACATCATCATTTGGACCTTTGTTCTCCAAGAATTGAGAAGAACCTAAAAAATCATGTGGTAAAGAGAGATTAGAATTATTAGCACATAGAGGAGAATTGAATACCTCCCTTTTCACATTGGATAATTGTTCCTCATATCCTCTCTATTTTCCTTAGGGATTCAAGCATATGGGCTTTTATGGCATCCTTAACCAACTTCGCAAGTTGTGTTCTTTGATGGATTATACGTTGCGATGCTTCTTTATACCACTTAGTGGAGGAATTTGTATTGGCGACAAAAGAATGCATTGAGGCTTCAAGTCTCATCTCACAAAAAGCGTCAATCTGAGCTTGCAAATTTGCCAAATTCTCGTCATTATAGCTCATTTGATATTGTGCTCGAAAGTAGTTATCCATGATGATGTCAATCTCGCGCTCAAAAAAATAAAAATAAACAAAATAAACAAAAGAATAAAATGAAAGGAAAAAAAATTATAGAAAATTAAAGAAAAGAAAAACACACACACATTGACAAACTATCTAAATATAGAAGTTAGTGGTATTTACAGTACAACATGAAGTAAGCTAATCAATTAAGTCACACAATGTTACAAACAACAAGATAGAACACTGATTTACACAAATAACATCTATACATATTTACATATAGATATATGGACATGTAAATATATAAATATGGTTAAATCAATAAAATCCAAGCTTTTATGATGTTGTTCCCCGACAATGGCGCTAAAAACTTGATGTGAAATGAAGTTTTTCAAAATACCTCCATGATGAAATAAAAAAATATCCTAATCCCCGGCAACGGCACCAAAAACATGATGCGTAAATTTTGTGTATATAAAATCATCAATTTTAAATCCATCTCTTAATCAAGTTTTAATTAAAACATTAACCCCAAAATACATATGTGAGCAAGTATACTCATTGCAAGCATAATATAAGGAATTAAAGAGTATCGATCCTCAAAGGAATAAGTACACACTAATCACTTTTCTTTCATTGTTTAACCGACCAAAATAAAGTAAGAAAATAATAAAAAGAAAAAAAAAGAAATATTTACAACTCAAGGATGCAAGTTTATGCAACTTGAAACCTTAATTGGGAAATTTATTGTTCATGGCACGAGACGTTTCCAAGAAATTGATTCCACATTTGAGAAATTCGAAGAAATTATCCACAACATGGAACGACAAATTTGGTTTTTGACGAACATGGTGATAAAATCCCACGACCTAACCCCAATAGCCGGTGAGGACACAGCTGCGGTCACATTACGAAGTGGAAAAGAATTACCAGACAGTTCAGATGACACCCGGCGCCGGTGGGAAGAAGAGAACTAGTGCCGGCTATCCGAAAAACCCGAAACCACACAACATAGAACTGAACCGGTGCCGGCTACCCCTTGTCCACCTCCCGAAAAACCTATTTTTTAGCCTAACATACCGTACCCCACTCATCTACATAAGGCCCGAAAAGATGCTCAATTCGACAAATTCCTTGAGGTGTTCAAACAACTGCACATAAACATTCTCCTCAGTGAAGCTTTAATCCACATGCCTAAATATGCCAAATTCTTCAAAAGCATGCTTGTAAAAAAAAAAGTGATTGGAGGAGTTATCTACAGTAATCCTCAATGAAGAATGCTCAGCTATCCTGCAAAATAACTCGAAATTGTCACACAAAGAAAATAATCCAGAGAGTTTCTCTATCCCATGTCTAATTGGCACTTTTCATGTCTGTAATGTCTTAGCTGACCTAGGTGTTAGCATTAATTTATCGCCATATAAAACATTCAAAAGGCTAAGCCTAGGAGAACCACAACCCACTAGGATGAGTGTTCAACTCGCAGATAGATCTATCAAATATCCTAGGGGCATAATAGAAGATGTGTTGGTAAAAGTGGATAAATTCATATTTCCAATGGATTTTGTTATTCTTGACATGGATGAAGATTCCAAAGTTCTGTTAATCCTAGGTTGGCCCTTCCTAACTATAGCAAAAGCATTAATCGATGTTCATGGGGGAAGATTGACACTTAGGGTTGGGGATGAGGAAGTAGTCATTCAAATTCACAAAAGCATGCAACACCATTTAGCTTCTGATGATTCCTGTTTAAGAGTTGATATTCTTGACGAACCTATTTTTGAGTTGATACAGGAATCCCTTGAGGAAGGGTTGAGTGAAATGGCAATGGCGTATCCAGAGGAAGTTCACAATGAAGATGTGGAGAATAAGTTGGAAATAGAGAAAAGCAGTTTAGGGAGAATGAAATCATCTATAGAAGATCCTCCCGAACTGGACTTAAAAGACCTACCCGAACATTTGGAATATGTGTTCTTAGCTAAAGAACATAAGTTATCTGTCATCGTTGCCAAAGATCTCAAGCCAGAACAAAAGACCAAGCTGGTAAGTATGTTGGGAAAATATAAGGGAGTGATAGCTTAGAAGATCACTGATATTAGAGGCATTAGTCCATCCTTTTGCATGCACAAGATCTTGCTGGAAGAAGGTGCAAAGCCTGTAGTGCAACCCCAACGTAGGTTGAACCCACATATGAGTGAAGTGGTAAAAGGTGAGGTGGTTAAGCTCTTAGATTCAGACATCATTTACCCTATTTCTGATAATATTTGGGTGAGTCCTACTTAAGTGGTACCAAAGAAGGGAGGAATGACGGTGAGCCCAAACGATAAAAATGAGTTAGTCCCTATGAGATTGGTCACAGGTTGGAGGTTTTGCATAGATTATAGGATGTTAAACAAAGCCACTAGAAAAGACCACTTCCCTCTTCCTTTTATTGACAAAATATTGGAAAGGTTAGACAGACATGAGTATTATTGTTTCTTAGATGGATTTTTTGGCTACCTACAAATTCCTATAGCTCTGAAGGATCAAGAAAAAACCACTTTCACGTGTCCATATGGTACTTTTGTGTATCGTCAGATGCCATTTGGCCTTTGCAATGGTCCCAGAACATTCCAAAGATGTATGACAACTATATTTGAAGAACTCGTGGGGGATATTATGGAGGTATTTATGGATGATTTCTTAATTTTTGGTGATTCATTTGACTTGTGCTTATTTAATCTTAAAAAGTTGTTAGCAAGATATGAAGAGACTAACCTCATGCTTAACTGGGAAAAGTTCCACTTTATGGTACAAAAAGGTATTATGTTGAGGCATAGAATTTCAAGGAAGGGTATCAAGGTTGATAGAGCAAAAATTGAAATAATTGAGAAGCTACCTCCTCCTACTTCGGTAAAATCTATAAGAAGCTTTCTTAGTCATGTAGGTTTCTATAGAAGGTTCATCTTAAACTTTTCAAAAATTTCAAAACCTCTTACTTCTTTACTTGAAAAGGATGCTGTGTTTAATTTTAATGCAAAATATCTCAACGCTTTTACCATACTTAAGGAAAAGTTGATTAATTCCCCTATTCTAATTGCACTTGATTGGTCTATTTCCTTTGAACTAATGTGTGATGCAAGTAATTTTGCAGTTAGTGTAGTATTGGGACAAAGGTGAAATAAGCACTTCCAACCTATATACTATGTGAGCAAGACTTTAACGGATGCACAAGAAAACTACACAAAAACGGAGAAAGAATTGCTGGCCCAAGTGTTTGCCTTTGATAAATTCCGTTTTTATCTTATTCTGTCTAAAGTCATCATTTATACGGACCATTCAGCTCTGAAGTACCTACTAACCAAACATGATTCCAAACCAAGGTTGATATGATGGGTTCTATTATTGCAGGAATTTAATTTGGAAATTAGGGATAAAAAAGATGTAGAAAACTTAGTTGCAGATCACTTGTCAAGATTGGATAATCTAAATTTGAAATCCTTGATAGAAGAAGACATTGATGACGCTTTTTTGGATGAGTAACTCTTGCTCATTAAAGGTGAGATTCCAAACACCCCATGGTTCGCCAACTTTGCTAATTACTTGGTTGCAGGAATTACTCCAAAAGATCTCACAATGCAACAAAAGAAGAAATTCCTCTCCGAAGTACGGCATTACTTTTGGGAAGACCCATATTTGTTTAAAAGTGTTGTGCAGACCAAATCATTCGTAGATGCGTGGACTCTAGGGAATGAGAGGATATTCTAAGACATTGTTATGAAGGACTTGTTGGAGGCCACTACCAAGCTAACAACACTGCACGAAAGGTGCTCAACTTTGGATTCTATTGGTCCACATTATTCAAAGATGCCCACATGTTTGTCTAAAGTTGATATAAGTGTCAACGTACAGGTAATATCTCTAAATCTAGTGAGATGCCATTACAAATTTTCCAAGCTTGTGAAGTATTTGATTATTTGGGGATAGACTTCATAGGACCTTTTCCTAGTTCTTTAGGGAATAAATACATTTTGGTGGCACTAGATTATGTTTCCAAATGGGTGGAGGCCCAAGCTTTACCCACTAATAATGCAAGGGTTGTGGTAAGATTTCTAAAAAAACTTTTCACCCATTTTGGTGTGCCTATGGTGCTCATTAGTGATAGAAGGACTCATTTTTGCAATGCACAAATAGAAAAAGTTCTCAAACACCTAGGCATGAACCATAGGTTGACCACCCCCTACCATCCCCAAACAAGTGGACAGGTCGAAGTAGTTAATAGGGAAATCAAAATAATCTTAGAAAAAACTATTAACTATACTAGGAAGGATTGGAGTGTAAAATTGGACAATACTCTTTGGGCATATCGAACAGCTTTCAAAACCCCAATTGGCACAACTCCTTTTTGGTTAGTTTATGGAAAAACATGTCATTTACCCGTGGAGATTGAGCATAGAGCTTATTGGGCTATAAAACTTGTGAACCTTGATCTTGAGTCAGTTGAAAAGTCCAGATTACTTTAACTCACAGCCTTAGAGGAGTTGTGCAAGGATGCTTATGATACATCAACACGGTATAAAGAGAAAGTTAAAACATGGCACGACAAGCATATTACTCGATAACACGACTTTGAGATAGGCGACCAAGTTTTGTTATTTAATTCTCGCCTACGACTTTTTCCTGGCAAGCTGAAATCTAAGTGGTCGGGACCCTACACGGTAAGTAAACTATTTCCCTTTGGCACCCTTGAAATTATTCACCCTACTAAGGGCCCTTTCAAAGTGAATGGGAATTGCGTAAAACGCTATGTTGGGGAACCCCTTCACAACACGGATCAAGTGGCCATGATCTTTGCCACGCCACCATGATCCTTCTTAGATTGTCTCGTTTCTTCTTCGGTCATATTGTACTATCTTCTTTTTTTTTTTTTTTGCTTTATTTTCTTTTCTAGTTTTTATGCTTTAGTGTGTTCTTTTATTTTTCTTTTTAGGTACTTTGCCAATGCCTCATTCTTCAACGCTTTCAGCTCTTCTACAACATATTGCCAAACGAATGAAAGTATATTTTTTGTCCCATGGTATTGTTTAGTCATTGTTATATTTATTTGGTCATTGAGGACAATGTCCAGTTTAAGTATGGGGGAGTTATTTGATTGACGAGTCTTCTATATACATACTTTAGCCTTCTTGGGAGCCAATTTTGAAAAAAAATTTCAAACTTTTGTACAAATTCTTGAGATTTCAAGCTATATTTTTAGTGCATGTCTTTATGATGAATTATAGAGCATATGTTCTAGATCATTTATGTCTTATGCATGACTTTTTGCACGCACTTGGATGATGTAATTCTTGATAAAATTTTTTGAATTATTCTTAAACCTATTTTTCTACTAAAATTCATGGAGCATTCTAGAACTTACTTGAATACCTCTCGAGGCGAAATAAGAAAGACAATCATGATTTAACTTAGGGATGACAATAATAGGCCTTCTTTCGATAGTTTGAACTTTTCAAGCCTACCTATTTTCATAACATCCTTAGCGCCTATTTTGAGCCTAAATTGTTGATTTCTTTCATTAAAACCCGTCACAATATTTTGTCCATTGCTTGTGATAAGAGTTTGAATAATTTTCCAAAGTTTTATGCTCTTGATGGATGAAAGTATATGTATGAGAATGTTGAGAAAGAATGTTGGGATAAGATCATGAGCTGTGTCTTTCAGTGATGGATCAATAATGAGTTGAGCTGGGAAAAGAAAACCAGTAGTAAGAATGAAAGAAAGAAGTTGAAAAAGAGAGAAAAAGAAAAGCGAGGGAAAAAAAAACAAAAAGCTGCTCGAAAGAAAGAAAAGAAAAGAAAGAGAAAGAAAAAGAAAACAAAAACAGCAGCAGTGAAGGAAAAGACAAGTGAAAGAAGAATAAAAGAAAAGATCACAAAAGGGATGGTGATTAAACTGTAAAAGTTAAGTTCATACAAAGTAATTAACACCATTGCTGGAAAATTGAGTGATCTTGTGGGAAAAAATAAAGAAGAGTTGAGAAAAAGAGAAAAAAATGCAGGATTTGCTTGAAGTGCATAGGAATTGCTAAATAAGGTTATGGTTTGATTGATTTCTGGTATAGGAGAGCAAGAAGAGTTGGAAATTATTGATTCATTTTGTTTATTCTTTTCTTGCTAACTCTCAGTTTCTTTGCTATTTGATTCTCCTATATCCTTCGTTTGATAAGCTACATTACAAGCCTTTAGCCTTACATTACAAGCTTAAAAGTCCTACTTGATCTAAGTAGAATCATGATCTGTCTCGGATTAGTGGAGAGAGTGTATGAAAAGTAAGCATATGGAATGCATATTCTTTTTTAGCTAAATTCTTTCCAATTGTTTGAGAATATTGTAAAGTATTGGGATGGTTCTACTAAGTTATTATTCACTTACACAAGTCTTGCGTTTGTTGCGAAAGATGTAGTAGCATGTGTTTTATGTTCTTGAATGAAGGAAGCGTTAAAGATATTGTTTTGAAATTAATTAAGTAAGTTAAACCTTGTGTTTTCCTACTTGTTCTTGATACTTTGCTTGAGGACAAGCAAAGAGCTAAGTGTGGGGGAATATGATAAGGGCTAAATTAGTCATACTTTTCCTAGTTATTTGAGGTTCTTTTGTGATATATTTTGTTCAATAACTAGTTATATTCCTTTATATTTAAGATTGTACCCTTGAAAATGTATTTTGTTCATTATTTCAAATTTTTAGGACAAAACGAAACAAAAACGTGGCAAAACAGAGGAGAGGCGACACTGGCTAGGGCCTTAGAACTGGCGCCGGCCATGCACCATTGACACGAACTTCGAAGCGATGAAAAAATTAGTGAAACAGAGCAAAACAGAGTCAAGCAGGCGTCGGCTCCAAGAGTCAAGGCGGCGCTAGCTGCATTCTGGTTTTCATCATGTGAAATTCAGAGAAAAATTGGCGAACAAGTAAAAAAGCAAAACACAACCGGTGCCGGCTTCGAGAGCCAAGGCGGCGCCAGTAAGGGGGTGCTTGATTTTTTCTATGTGATTTTTGGTAATCTGTGGGGTTTTAGTATTTTCTAACTTCTACTCGGCCAAGAACACTGTACCTACGAGTTTAGGCACTTCGTAAGCCTATAAATAGATGAAAAACACAAGGGAAAAGAAGAGAATTCATTGATCATCACAGAAAATCACTCAAATCAAAGGAGGGATTTTTCAATTCGATGAGGATTGTACAAGGTCTTCAAATGAAGAAGAAGGAGGCTTGTCTATGAGTGTTTTCTTTTACCTTGTTTTCTTTTTCTTGAACAATGATGTGTTAATTGTTTTATTGTAATTTGACATTGTTGATGATATTCATGATTTTTAGAGGTATTTTATCTTTTTATTAATTGATTGTTACTCTTAGTATTTAATTACTTGGGCTGATTGCGAGATTAATTGATTATTTTCCATTAACTTGCTTGAGAATAGGGTTGATGGTGTCAATTTATTGATTTCGTATTTGTTGTCTTTTAACTTGCCTAAGAATGGGGTTAATTGCTAAGGATAGAGTAATTAAAAGTTAATTGATGTCTGCCAGAGTATGGATGCATTGGTTAATTTTATGTTTTAAGTTTGCCTGAGAATGAAACTTGAATTAAGGATTGTGGTTAATGCATTTTTTGGGTAAGACTGGTTGAAACAGAGTATGTGATGCCAAGTTACTTAGAAGATAGGAGTTCATGGATTGGGAAAGAAGTGAGTCTACTTTAATCCTTCATGATGCCAAAAGAATGATTATTTATGATAATGGTTGGGTTCTTTACGATCACGGTTGTCTAAACAATGGTTTGAATTGTATAATTCAACATCCTTAATATGTATATATATTTATTTTTATTTTCTTTTATTTTTCTTTTTATTTATTTTTTCACTTTATCGAGTCAGTTAAACAATGAAAGAAAGGTGAGTAATGTCTACTTGTTCCTTGAGGATCGACAGTCATTTGAACCCTATGCTCGGTTAATGATGAACACGCTTGATCATATGTGTGATTTGGGTTGAACGTTTTAATTTAAACTTGATTGGGAATGTTCTTAGTTTTTGTATGATTTTTACACCAAAGTCCGGACACATCAAAATTCTTAGGTCTTTTCTCGTGCTGTTTACCTAAAATTCTTCACCGTATTTTCTCTGGACTTCAAATCTTAGGTGTTGTATCCTTTTCACTAAAATCAGTGGCTCATTTAACAATCTTGCATTCAGTAGTAAATCTGTCTTTGTTAGCTCAACTACCCACCTTTATTTTATAGCAGTCTTTCTCCATTTTGTACTAATTTAAAAGATTCCTACTTTCTCGAAGCTACTCTACCATTCAGTTCGCATTTCTCAAAAGTCATCAAAAATTTTAATTTATATCTGTTTGCCATAAACCTTATTCATCCCCTCTAAGGTTCATCAATTGGTATTAGAGTGCTAGTCTACTCTATCTTTGGTTTAACAGCTTTGTGGAAAAAATCCATATGGCAAACACATCTACTCGGCCTTACATCGAAAGGTCTTCCACAAATAAACCTCATTTGTTCAATGGAAGCAACTACACATTTTGGGAAAACTTGATGAAAATATTGATGCGTATAGATTTGGGTTAAAAAAATTATATAAAAACTAAGCACATACCCAATCAAGTTTACATTAAAACGTTAATCCCAAATTATACATATGAGCAAGCGTACTTATCATTAACAAAACAAGGGTTCAACCGAGTATTGATCCTCAAGAAACAAGTATACACTAATCACCTTTCTTTCATTGTTTAACCGACTCGATAAAGTGAGAAAAAAATAAAATAAAATAAAAATATATACATGTCAAGGATGGAGAAGTATGCAACTCAAACCATTGTTCCGACAAACATAATCTTAAAGTACCTAATCATTGTCATAACTATTCATTCTCTTGGCATCATGAAGGATTAAAGTAGACTCACTTCTTTACCAATCCATGAATCCCTATCTTCTAGATAACTTAGCATCATATTCTTGTCTCAACCAGTCTTACCCAAAATATGCATTAAACACAATCCTTTGATTAAATTTCCATTCCAGGCAAACTTAAAACATGAAATTAACCAATGAATCCATTCCTGACAGACATCAATTAACCTTTAATTACCTTGTTCTTAGAAATTAACCCCTTTTCCAAGCAAGTTAAGAGACAGCAAATATGAAATTAATCAAATTAAAACCTCCATCAATCCCTTTCCCAAGCAAGTCAATAGAAAGAAACAATCAATCAATCTCGTAATATGCCCAAGTAATTAACTACCAAGAAAAATAACCAATTAATCAAAGCATCAAATAACTCTAAAAACCATGAATATCTAAAACAATGTCAAATTACAATAAAACAATTAACATATCATTGTTCAAGAAAAAGAAAACAAAGTAAAAAAAGAGCACTCATAGATAAGCCTCCTTCTTCTTCCTTTGAAGACCTTCTTGTACAACTCTCCTTGAATCGAAGAATTCTTCCTTTGATTTGAGTGATTTGCTATGATGATCAATGAATTCTCCCTATTTCTCTTGTGTTTTCCATCTATTTATAGACTTCGGAAGTGCCTATACTTGTTGGTGTAATGTTCTTGGTCGAGTAGAAGTTGGAAGATACTAAAACTTCACAGATTACCAAAAACCACGTAGAAAAATCATAATCCCGCCTTTTTCTCAGAGCACAGCCAGCACCACATTGGCTCTCGGAGCCAGCACTGGTTGTGTTCTATTTCTCCAATTATTCGTCGATTTTTTTTCGAATTTCGCATAATGTATTCCAGAATGTAGCCGGCGCCGCCTTGGCTACTGGAGTCAGCACCGGTTCCACTCTGTTCCATCTTGTTTCACCAATTTTTTGTTGTCTCGAAGTTCATGCAACCAATGCATGGCCGGCGCTGGTTCCTCTGTCCCAGTCGGCCCCGCCTTTAATTTGTTTCGCGATGTTTTTACTTCGTTTTATCCCAAAAAATCTAAAATAATGACCAAAATACCTTTCCAAAGGTAAAATCTCAAATATGAAGGAATACGACTAGTTTTTGAACAAAATGTATCACAAAAGAGCCTCAAATAACTAGAAAAAATATGACTAATTTAGCCCATATCAATTCCCCCACACTTAGCTTTTTGCTTGTCCTCAAGCAAAGTATCAAGAACAAGTAGGAAAACACATGGTTTCATCAAATCACTCAATCAATTTCAAAATAGTATCTATAATGCTTTCTTCATTTAAGAACATAAAACACATGCTACTATATCTTTCACAACAAATGCAAGACTTGTGTAAGTGATAAATGACTTAGTAGAACTATCTCAATACTTAACAAGATTCTCAAACTATTGGAAAGAATTTAGTTCAAAAAGAATATGTATTCCATAGGCTTACTTTTCATACACTCTCTCCACTAATCCGAGATATATCATGATTTTACTTAGGTCAAGTAGGACTTTCAAGCTTGTAATGTAAGGTTAAAGGTTTGTAATGTAGCTTATCAAATGAAGGATATAGGAGAATCAAATAGCAAAGAAGCTGAGAGTTTGCAAGAAAAGGATAAACAAATGAATCAAAAATTTCTAACTCTTCTTGCTCTCCTATTCTAGAAATCAATTAAACCATAACCTTATTTAGCAATTACAACTCCACTCAAGCAAATCCTGCATTTTTCTCTTTTTTTCTTTTCATTTTTCAT
Source organism: Voacanga thouarsii (assembly GCA_026120185.1). Classification (NCBI taxonomy): domain Eukaryota; kingdom Viridiplantae; phylum Streptophyta; class Magnoliopsida; order Gentianales; family Apocynaceae; genus Voacanga; species Voacanga thouarsii. The sequence continues at coordinate 4,977,084 of JANUWF010001016.1, read as the reverse complement.
CAACTCTTCTCTATTTCTTTCACAAGATCACTTAAATTTCCAACAATGGTATCAAGTACTTTATATGAACTTAACTTTTACAGCTCAATCACCATCCCTTCTGTGATCTTTCGTCTCTCTTTTCCTTTCAAAATTATTTCTTTTCTTTCTTTTCTCTCTTCTTTTCACTCTTACTACTACTTTTCTTTTCTTTTCTTTCTCAATTTCTTTCTTTCTATCTTTTCTAGCAGATTTGTGTTTTCTTTGTGTTTAATCTCTCTTTCTCTTTCTTTTCTTTCCTTGCTTTCTTTTCACTTTCTAGCTCAACTCAACTCTTGATACATGATTGCAAGTAATGAGTCATGATCTTTCTCTAAGTACTTTCCCTCACATTCTCCTTCATGTACTTTCATCCATCAAGAGTATAAAGATTTGAAAAATTATTCAAATTCTCAAAAACAAGTAATGGACAAAGTATTGTGACAGGTTTTAAAGAAAGAAATTAACAATTTAGGCTCAAAATATGCACTAGGGATAATATGAAAATATGTAGGCTTGAAAAGCTTAAACTATCCAAAGAAGGCCTATTACCGTCATCCCTAAGTGAAATCATGATTATCTTTCTTATTTCGCCTTGAGAGGTATTCAAGTAAGTTCTAGAATGTAGACATCAATGAATCCACTCCTGAAAAACATCAATTAACCTTTAATTACCTTGTTCTTAGCAATTAACCCATTTTCCAAGAAAGTTAAGAGACAACAAATATGAAATTAATCAAATTAAAACCTCCATCAACCCCTTTCCCAAGCAAGTCAATAGAAAAAAACAATCAATCAATCTCGTAATACGTCCAAGTAATTAAAAACTAAGAGAAACAACTAATTAATCAAAAAATCAAATAACTCTAAACACCATGAATATTTAAAACAATGTCAAATTACAATAAAACAATTAACATATCATTGTTCAAGAAAAAGAAAACAAAGTAAAAGAAAGCATTCATATACAAGCCTCCTTCTTCTTCCTTTGAAAACATTCTTGTACAACCCTCCTTGAATCGAAGAATTCCTCCTTTGATTTGAGTGATTTGCTATGAAGATCAATGAATTCTCCCCCTTTCTCGTGTGTTTTCCTTCTATTTATAGGCTTAGGAAGTGCCTAAACTTGTTAGTGTAATGTTCTTAGCCGAGTAGAAGTTAGAAGATATTAAAACTCTACAGATTACCAAAAACCACGTAGAAAAATTACAATCCCACCTTTTCCTCAGAGCACAGCCGGCGCCGTCTTAGCTCTCGAAGCCGGCGCCGGTTGTGTTCTATTTCTCCAATTGTTCACCTTTTTTTTTTCAAATTTTGCACAATGTATTCCAAAATGCAGTCGGTGCTGCCTTAGCTACTGGAGCCAGCACCGGTTCCACTCTGTTTAGTCCTATTTTACCAATTTTTCATTGTCTTGAAGTTCGTGCAACCAGTGCATGATCGGCACCAGTTCCTCACTCCCAGTCGGCGTCGCCTCTAATCTGTTTCGCAATGTTTTTGCTTCGTTTTACCCCAAAAAATATGAAATAATGACCAAAAACCTTTCGAAGGGTAAAATCTCAAATATGAAGAAATACGACTAGTTTTTGAACAAAATGTATCACAAAAGAGTCTTAAATAATTATAAAAAATATGACTAATTTAGCTCCTATCAATTTATGTTTGCTCAATAAACTTTGAGCTGTGGAATCTGATTGAAAAGGTACCATTGGTCCCAACCAAAGTTGTTGAAGGCGAAATAGTGCCCAAAGAAAGTGATGAATACAACAGTGATGAAAATGCTAAAATGACCTTAAACTATCAAGCAATAAACATTCTATGTTGTGCTCTCAATGCAAATGAATACAACCGTGTGAGTGGTTGTGATTCAGGTCAAGCCATATAGAGACTACTTGAAGTCACCCATAAGAGGAATAATCAAGTAAAGGAATCAAAGCTAGGACTTTTAGTCCGAGACTATGAACTATTCAGTATAAAGCTAAGTGAGAACAAAAGTGATTTGTTCCCTCAATTCACAAATATCATGAATGAACTAAAGGCTTATGGGAAAATTTATTCCATCTGTAAGCAAAACAAAAAACTGCTTGATACTTTGCCAAAAGTCTTAGCTATAGAGGAATCTAAAAACTTGAATATCTTGCTAGCTAAAGAGCTAATCGGCTCTCTATTAACCCATGAAATGAAATTCAAAAGGTTTTAAGAGTATGATGATGATGACAAAGGGAAACAAGGAACGACCTTAAAAGTAATTGATGAAGAAGTCAACAGTGATCAAATTGATAGTAACGGTGGTACTAATTTGGACACTGAGGAACTAGCTATGGTTGCCAAAAAGTTAAGAAAAATATTTAGAAAAGGCCACTTCAAAAAGGGTAAAAATTTTATCAAAAAAAAAAAAAAGGACAAACTTCTTCTTTCAAGCCTCATTGTTTTAAATGCAAAAGCACAAAGCACTTCATTGCTGACTATTTGGTAGTGAAAGAAAATGAGACTAAGCAATTCAAGAAGAAAAAGAAAGACACAAGGATGAAGAAAGTAAAAGGGTTGATTAAAACTTAAGACAAAGCTGAATCCAAGACTGAAGAAAGTTATGATTCTGAAAATGAAAAAGCAAACATTTACTTTATGGCCATTGAGGATAAGGTAAATCCCACTTCTCTAAATTTGATATCCGAACTGCATGATTCTAATTATGAAAAACCTGATGACCCAAATGAGCTACTTTTCAACATGTTTCATGAGCTAAAAAAGCTATCTAGAAGACAAGGAAGTGAAGGTGAAAATTGATTCCTTGAGAGATAAGAATGGAAAGCTATTAAATGAAAATAATATTTTACTTGATTCCATTATGTGCTCAAATGTTAAAAAGGATGTTGTCCTAAGCATTTTGCATTGTATGTATCTGGAAAATAAATGTTTATGTGACAAAGTGCTTTCACTTGAAATTATGATCAACAAATGATATAAAATAATAGAGTTGATAACCTTACCACATGCACTGAGAAATTCACAAATGGCAAAAACAACTTGGAAAAATTACTTAGTGCACAACAAAAGCAGGAAATCAAAATTACTTAGTGTATAGGAAGACTTGCCAAACAAATAAGCTCCACAAAGTGGTTCTTGGACAGTGGATGCTTGAGGCACATGACTGAAAATGTCGGACTGCTGCAAAATGTTCAAATTACAAATGATGGATTTATCACATTTTGAGACAAAAAGAATGAAAAGATTCTTGGAATAGGTAACATTGGTAAAGGATCCTTTACCATCATCAAATAAGTGCTATTAATTGATGAACTTAAAGTACAATTTGCTTAGCATCAACCAACTATGTGATAATGCCTGCAAAGTTGTTTTTGAAAAAGATTCTTGCATCCTCATGGATAATTCCAACACTAAGACTATTTTTGTTACTAACTATGTTGGAAATGTGAATGTTATGAACCCAACCTGAAGCCAACCATAGAGTAAGGGGGTTGGAATGCATATCATGTCATTCTGCATAAAAATATTTTTTTTTTTTTTGAATGATTTTATGTGCTTTAAAATTATAGGTTTTAGGTTAAATGGCTTATTTATGCTTGTTAGGTAGGAAGGGTAAAAAAGTAATTTTGCTTGAGGTCAAAATAGGAAGATGGTTGGAGATTTAGATAAGAAGAATATTTGAGTGAGGAAATAAAAACAAGAGTTAGTGTGGTTAAGTGGTTAGAGCTTTGTGAATTAACCTCTAAGGTCATGAGTTCAAATCCCATTACTTAAGTTTTAATCATGATTATCTTAACTATGTTTGAATTTTTAATTTTCTTACATTCCTTAAAGATAGGAATATTGTCTTAAGGGAGACATGAAGATAATGTCTTGATCATGTCCTAAAAAGAATTCTAGAAGAATTCTTGTTTCCTTTAATTTCTCTAACCTTGTCCTAACATCTTCATAATTTAAATTATCTGCCTTGAAATTTGAAAATCAGCCTTGAGGGATTGGGGATTGCTAAAAATGGGGATGAGAGTTAGGAAGGGTTTGCATGGGAAAAAAAAAATCACCATAGTTATACCTTTAATGCTACCTTCATCTTGTTCATGATTTAGTAAAGGAAAAATCTGGAAATTTTTCAAAATTCTTGCAAGATGGTTTTGAAAAAATTCTACAACATTCCTACCCCATTTGCTGCCAGAAAAATGGTCATTTTATGTAAGGTTGATGGCTAGGAAAACAGTGAATTTTTGGACTGCTCAATCTGTCCAAAACCAGAAATTTTCCCTTCAGCAAATTCACTACTTTGAAGCTGGAATTGAAGCCACCTTTTGGTCATAAAATCAGCTGAAATCTCCTCTATTTTTCTTTAGGAAGAAGGCTGGAAAACCACCATTAAAAGACCTTCAAACACCTCAGAAAAACAGCTGCAAATCGGGCCAAAGACTGCAGAAAATTCTGCACCAAAAACCATCATTATTCTAGGTACTCTTGAACATTGAAAACCAGAAAATTTTTCAGCTTGGTTTCTCAATGCAAAGGCCAAAAATCACCACCCAAACCTCTAAAAATCAGACCTTGTTCAGCCATGGACTGAACACCATTGACCTCCATACTAACCTTTAGTGTTTGAACTCCATGATCACACACCTCAAAAAGCTCATAAGATTACTCTATCCAAAACTCATTTGAACTTCAAACTAACTCCAGATTTTTTGCTCCATTAAAACACTCTTGTAGCAAGTGATTAAACCAGAAATTTCTCTACCATTATAGACCATTTTCGGCTAGCATTATAAGCTGAACAACTCTCCATTCTTTGCATTAAACCTAGCTTGATCAGTTCTACACCATTGAAGAGCAAGAGACCTCCCATGAACAGCTATCATTAACTAATCCTCTACCTCAAATAACTCTTCATTTTTCTCCATTTGAATTTCAAAAAAAACTGATCACTTCTCTCTCCTTCTTGCTAAAACCGAAACTCCTAATTGCACAAGGCCATTCAGCCAATAGCAATTCTAGCAATTCTCAAACCATTTTCTCTCAAACTCTCCCAAAAACACCAAGAACACCAAGAACACACACTTAACATCTTCAAGCCAAAACCTATCGTAAACATCTCCAATGACTCTCAAATACTCTAGATCACTCATACTTAATCCCTAGTCTTCATTTTTGGTCTTTATAACACAAAATCACACAAACCAAAATTTTCAAATGGATCAAAATCAATTTTTTTGTTGAAGGTTCCAAGAACATAAAAAGGTAAAACAAGAGCAACCTTCTTGTTCTTTCTGTTCTACTCAACTTTTTGTACTCCATTCTAATGCTCTTCATTCTCTCTCTCTCTCTCGGCCAAAATGATGATGGCCAACCATGGTTGTTTTTTGGACATCAAAAGGCTCTCAAGCGTGTGGACCTTCACTAATCAAGAAACCTTCATCAAACAATCATCTACCAAGTATTTCTTCTTGAATCATCCTTTTAAATTTCTGAATTCATGTCTCTTAGATGTTGATAGTAAGATTGAATATAAATAGGGGTTGAGTATATGTATGTGGATGAAGGGGATGGAGTTAGGACATGAGGGTTGAAATGTATGATTAGGTCTTATGGATTTTTCTTTCAAATCAATGTATGCTCATCATGATTAGTGAGATTTATGGATGTTTGAAGCATGTTAGATGTTATGACACCAATGGTGATTAGGCTTTTATGTTCTTATTTTTCATTGAGGTCATGGATGATGATTATGCCTAGTAGGAGATTGGCCATATGTTAGTAAGGGTTAATTCAAGTATATGTTCATGAATGGATTAGCCTATTATTTGATGTTTAGGAATGTGTTCAGTGATTTGGTGTGTCTTTGTGTGGTCAGTGATTTCTGTCATTCTGTTTCTACTTCCCATTTGAAACTTGCTTAAATTTTGGTGCAAATGGATTGAAAATGAGAAATGCTAGCCTAAGTTACAAATTGAAGTACAAGGCATAGAGTACACATTTACTACAATTTTTTTTTAATTCTAATTTGTTAATCTTGCTCTTAGAGGGAAGCATAATTTGATTACAAATATCGATATTGCCAAAAGAAAATTAATTCTAGGCTAAATATTGTTGATTAATAGTGGGAATGGATTATTGAATGAATCTAAATGCCATAACTTACTGAATTTATTCTCTTGTGGTCTGAACTAAGGATTTTGTCGATTAACAATTGTTTTACTCAGAACTAGCCTCCACATTATATTATTTTTTTATAAGGTGTATCATTCTATTTTGGTTGTGAAATAATGCATTCATGTTTCCATTTGATATAGTTTCCATATCAAGTGATCAACTATTTTCAAGAATTAAATTTTACGTGTAAACGGGTGACAGTTAGCCAATTTAGTGATGGTGTTTTTAGTCTAACTTGTCAACTTAGCTTCGTTTTGCATTGATTGTGTTCACTTGAATTTCTCTATCAGGTTAATTAAGTTCATTCCTTTTTAGATAATCTACATTGGTAAACTATCTAGTTGCACACTTCAACGATGTCGATAATGTGGCTTCAGTGGGAAGAGAAATCTAGTGGTTTCTTCCAATCCTCAAGCAATTAATTCCAAATGCCATCAAATGTTTGTTGGCTTCCATTGCCATATATATTATATATTTTGTATTATTTTACTATATGGTCCAAAGGCACTTAAAACCATCCAAAAGTGTTAGCGAAGATAAAAAATATCATTTGCAGTATACTCTTTTCAAGTTCTCAACAGAAATTTAGAAAGGTGCTATTTAGCATATTTTTCCCATGAATCAGTAATGCCAATATTTTCTTGTTGTCAGAGTCACACTCTAACCTTTCTACATCTCTTCTAATTTGATGGCCTACACTTATTGGTTACTCTACAATGAATGAGAATATGCAAGAGATATATCCTTGTTTTGCTGATTTGTTCTCTTTTATGCATTCATAGATACAAATTGCACATGTTTTAATGTTAAGTAGTTACATGCTTTCTTCCAAAAAGATGACATTTGGAGGTGTTTTTGCACTTACTCACAAGCATAATTATGGTTCAGGTGGCAAAGAAGATTGCATAAAAGAGCAAGACTCTTTTGAGTGATATTGAGCAATGGCAGAAGGTAAGCTATTACGCTTCTATGGAAATTAGTCGAGCCTTCTACCTAATCAAGTTGTATGATTGTCCTATATGTTTTGCCTAAATTTAGTTGTTTTTATTTCCAATTTTTGGTGTTCCAATTGAAACCACTATTCAAAGGCAACAATCCACAAGACCCATTCCTTATATCTTGGTCAAATGTGCCAATTATCTTGTGTTATCAGGTAAACACGAACTTAAAATACATCAAACTAGTAGTATATGTGTTTTTATGTATAATTCCATCATATTTAAGTACCTTAAGGTAATTTTGTCCTTGTCTTTTAAGGAATGAACTCATAAAAGCTCTTTAAGTGTGAAGAAGACAAAAAGGTTATTCAGAACTTAGTTTCATTATACAATCAAGGTACTCAACTGTTCAATGTTATTTAAGTTTTTAGAGTATTCAAATACACTCACCTCACTTTCCTGACCCTACTGTCATTTTATGCTACAGATCTGAATGCATCTATACCAAAGAATATGAACCCTATTGATGTTGCAGCCCTAATGAAGTGTTACCTTCCAAGCTTACCTTAGCCTCTGACTACCGTCGAGCTATATGATGAGATCAGAGATGCTCACTCTAGCATACATGTAATGAAGAATTATTACAAGAAACAAATTGTTGTTTACCGTAAGAAGATGGATTCTATTTGAAGTTACTAGTCTTATTTTAAAATAATATTTTCTGAGGTAAGTCACGTATGTGGTTTTTTTATTCAAATAATGTAAACAAAAACAAATTTTCTGACATGAATTTATTTTTTAGGCTATCCATAATTTTAGTGAACCTACCTATACTCAAGAATCACTTCTGTTTTGTTGGTTTTTCAAGCAAGTGTGTTATCTTTTCAAATTATTTGAATTATATTTGTTTCATTATATCGCTTGTGACTATTAATTATATTTATAAAATTATTTAAATCTTTTATATGTTCACCATTTTTTTTCTTATATTTGATGTGTAGGGCTATTGAATTTTCGATCAGTTTGTAGCAATATGAAGAGTTTTTTTTTTTTTTTTAGTTTGCTAATGAAATTGAACATTATATCTAGTTCAATTTATATTGTAGTTAGATATTTGTTCAAATGCTTTTGAATATTAGTATTTAAATTTTGTTCTAATTTATGTGATTTATTTAAATAAATATTATTTATTTTGTTTTAAAATTATCATTGTTTTAAAGCTTTCTATCGTATAATATAAAGAGAAATATTTGTTATGAGACTTTAAATTTTTTAAAATTTATCAAATAATAAAATATAATAACTGTCAATTTTTGGATGCTTAAAAAAACAAAAAATTAAGGCTAAAATTTGAGACACTATTTATATAGTGTAACAAAAAGAGGGACGTATTCATACGTAAACAGAGTTATTTTAAGGACACTTGAAAAAATATAATTGTTAAATTTTGGGATACTTTTGAAAAATGTCGTTATGTCAATGACATTAGAGAACTTAAACGTAGTATATATAGAGATGCTTATAGAAAAAAGTATCGGCAATTTAATTTACCAACGTAAAGTTTTGCGTCTTAAATTTTTCTTGACAATACTACTTCTAGCAACGCATGTGGAGATACTTATAAAAGTGTTGGTAAATAATTTTATGACACAAATTAATGTCCCAAAACAAACTTATTATCGTCCCTAAATGTTTAGTTTGTTGTAGTGGACTTATAATAATTGTCATATTTAATCGTTTATTTTTATTAGACATCAAGTCTTAATTAAATTTATAACTCTGATAACACTTTTATGTAGAATCATTTTTTTTTAATTCTACATCATTTAGAAATATTACTCCCTCCGTCCCACTAAATTTGACCTCCTTACTCTTTTGGGTTGTCCCAAAAAATTTGACACTTTCCTTAAAAGGAAAGTTTTTATTATACAATTTATTATAAAATAATCAATATACCTCACATATATTATACTTATATACTTAGATTTGACATAAAGTATTGTAGGACCAACATATTTTTTATTTTTATTATATTATATTATTATATTCTAATTTTTACTTTTGCATAAAATATCGTGCCAAGTCAACCACTATCAATTTTAGTGGGACGGAAGGAGTATTTTTTTAGGTCTAATTTGAGCTTTTAGAAATATTAGATAATAAATCAACACATAGCATCTTACTATAACATAATAAAATATTTTATTAAAAATATAATGTCTTTTACTCTTTATCAACATGCTTAAGCATTCATCTTTATTTACCATTGTTGACATCACTTTTACTCGATCCGTTGCAACGGTAACTTTTAGCTGAAGCCTATACTAATTTTGCCAAAAGGATGATGACGTCAAGGAAAGTCCACAGCTGCTGTACCTGGTCAATATCGAAACCAAGAGTCGATGAGTGATATGTTTGGATTTGGGTATAAGAATCATATAAAAACTAAGTACATTCCCAATCAAATTTAAATTAAAACGTTTACTCCAAATTACACATATGAGCAAGCGTACTCATCATTAACATAGCATAAGGTTCAAGTGTCGATCCTCAAGGAACAAGTATACATTAATTCCTTTTCCTTCGTTGTTTAACAGACTCAATAAAGTTAAAACAAAATAAAACAAAAGAAAAGAAAATATATACACATCAAGAATGGAGAATTATGTAACTCAAATTATTATTTCGACAAACATGACCTTAAAAGACCTAATCATTATCATAACTCATTATTCTCTTGGCATCATGAAGGATTAATATAGACTCACTTCTTTTCCAATCCATGAAATCACTACCTTCTAGATAAATTAGCATCACATTCCTGTCTCAACTAATCCACCCAAAAGACGCATTAACCACAATCCTTTAATTAAATTTCCATTCCTAGTAAACTTAAAACATGAAATCAACCGATGAATCCATTCCTGACAGACATCAATTAACCTTTAATTACCAGTTCTTAGCAATTAACCTCTTTTCTAAGTAAGTTAAGAGACAACCAATATAAAACTACTGAATTGAAACCACCATCAACCCCTTTTCCAAGCAAGTTAATGGAAAGAAACAACCAAATAATCTCGTAATATACCCAAGTAATTAAATACCAAGAAGAACAATCAATTAATCAAAATATCAAATAACTCTAGAAATCATGAATATCTAAAATAATGTCGAATTACAATAGAACAATTAACATATCATTATTCAAGAAAAAGAAAACAAAGTAAAAGAAAGCACTCATAGATAAGCCTCCTTCTTCTTCCTTTGACGACCTTCTTGCACAACCCTCCTTGAATGAAAGAATTTATCCTTTGCTTTGAGTGATTTTCTATGATAATCTATGAATTCTCCCATTTTTCCTTGTATTTTCCATCTATTTATAGGCTTAGGAAGTGCTTAAACTCATTGGAGTAAGGTTCTTGGCCGAGTAGAAGTAGGAAGATACTAAAATTCTAAAAATTACCAAAAACCGCGTGCAAAAATCAAAATCCCGTCTTTTCTTCAGAGCACAACCGGTGCCGGTTGTGTTCTATTTCTTCAGTTGTTCGTCAATTTTTTCTTGATTTCAACACAATATTATCCAGAGTGCAGTCGGTGCTGCCTTGGCTACTGGAGCCGGCGCCGGTTCGGTTCTGTCCCGGTCTGTTTCAATAATTTTTTGTCACCTCGAAGTTTGTATCATTAGCATATGGCCGGCACCGGTTCCTATCCCTTGTCTGGCGTCGCCTTGGTTCTGTTTTTGCTACATTTTTTCTTTATTTAACCCCTAAAATCTGAAATAATGAACAAAATACCATTTCAAGGATAAAATCTCAAATATGAAGGAATATAACTAGTTATTGAATAAAATGTATCACAAAAAACCTCAAATAACTAGAAAAAACATGACTAATTTAGCCCCTATCAATGAGCAATCACCCGCACACCTCGGCATGATCGGCAGGATGTTACTATTCTCGACCGTAAAAAACGGGCCACGAAGCGGGATTTCCTGCACGTTCGAAAGTCGGTAGCTACGCCATAGCAAGTATAAAGTAAGCAGGAACCCCACATTGAAGACACCAACACTCATCTCAGACCAAATTACCAAATTTTTCTAGTTTTTCATTCATTTTATCCGCATTTTTATAGATTTCGTTTTCAACTTTCTTATGGCTTTGTTTACAGCTTTATTTACAGTTTTTATTACTCCTTTGATTACAAATTTTCTGTTGGATGTTGCTTAGATTATCAGTTACTGTATTCATTCATCAATTTAATTGAAATACATCCTATTCAGTTCCGTTTTACTTTCGCGTGGAATATTTCTGCCTGCTTGGATCCTTTTTATAGTAAGTTCAAGAAACTCGCCACTTTTAAAAGGTTCGGCTCATTTATTCATTTCTCCATCGGACTGTTTATATTCATCGGAAGAGCAGCTTATCGACACTTCCATCAGCTCCCTTTTCGTAAGGCAACATAAATTGGCACACCTAGTGGCACTCAAAAGGTAGTTGTTGCATGCAATTGCATTCAAGATGTGTTATGGCTAATTCTCAACAGCAGTCCTCAAGGCCTTCATCGGAATCATCCGATCAGCCTACTGTTCGAGCTTTACAGGGAGCTTTTGATCCCACCATAACGACATCCGGGAGCACCCAAGTTACTTTCCCTGAGCAATAGGAGGTGCAGACTTTGTCTCCTCCCCAGGTGTCCCAGTTGACACCCACTTCTCTAACCGCCATACAACAAGCTATGGAGCAGTGTGTAGGCGAACTCATTCAAAGCCTTATTCCACAGTTCACCACAGTATTCCAACCTTTGCTTCAGAACGAGATTCATAAATTCGAACAAAGGTAAAATGCCCAGGGGCACCTCAAGTAAGTATGTATCCTCCTTTCTCATCCTTTGTTGCACCTTCTTATGGGTCAGTGCAATTATTGTGTCGAGAGCAGTTTATGCCGATGCCCGGGGGCACCAAGGAAATCTAGGAGTAAATGTGTCTGGCATAGTTCTTACAGAACCTTTCCCAAGAAGAACTCTACCATATCCGAATGCTTGGATCCAGGTGCCGATGGGGGCATAGATGTTCTATGACCAGAATATTATCACAAACAAGAATGTTGGCTCGTTGTATGGAGGACCTCAGAGCTACATTGCTACTGTCCCAACCACATATCCCGTTACGATGATGGTTTATCCACTACAGGGGGCAGGGTATCCTGAGATGTCTTCACTCTTTGGACAAGGTTCTCGACCTACTGTGGTAGGTTCCCCCGTGCAGACCCGACAACCAATGTCGGCTCAATAATAGAGGCCGTGTGTCAACAAGCCAGAGACCAGCTAGTGTATCAGAAGCCTTACCTAAAACGGGTAGATTCCATGGCGGTACTACTTCAAGGATTTAAGTTGCCAGAGTTCTCCACTTTCTCTGGAGAAGATAACAAATCTACTATGGAGCATGTAGGGAGGTTCATAGCACAATGTGGAGAGTTCGAGAATAGTGATTGGCATAAATTGTAGTTATTCTCTTTATCCTTGACAGGAACGGCGTTTACTTGGTATGCAAATCTAACGCCTGGTTCGGTACATACATGGTCCAATATGGAACGAATCTTCCATGAGCATTTCTTTAAACCAGCACCCGAGGTGTCGATAGCTGATCTGTTGGCGGTTAAACAGAGATCATCCAAATGTGTTGCAGACTTTATCGAGCACTTCTGGCAATCTAAGACCAAATGTACCACCCAATTACTGGAAATAGAGTGCGCTCGATAGCTATCAGTAGAATGCATCCGCAGTTTAAAGAATGCCTTATCTTACAGGATTTCTCTGATCTATCCTGTTTGCTGTCTCAGGCCGTCAGGATAGACGAAATGATCAAGGAGAAAGAGAAAATGTGGTCAGTCAAGTTTTCTTAAGGACAAACCATGATATCGGTAGTGGATGATGTTACTGATAATGATGAAGAACAAGTGCTAGATGTGATGGTAGCCGAATTAGTAAAAGGTGCATCTTACACTTGCCCATTTTTTAAGCCTGGCAAAGGGAAGGAAGAAGCTTCTCCTATAGGCCCATCCACATATACTTTCAATGTATCCAAGGTTGAACAGATATTTGATCAAATAGTTAAAGATAAGTAAATTCGTTTACCATTCGAACACAAACTTCTGGGACCAGAGAAATTGAAGGGCAAGAAATACTGTAAGTGGTACAATTCATTTTCCCATAATACTAATAGTTGTGTGGGTTTCAGGAACACAATACAAAAGGTGTTGTAAAAGGGAAAGGTAAGATTTGCTAACAAGTGAAAGGAAACCTTAGTTGATACAGACCCGTTCCCAATAGCAGATGCAAGCATGGTGCAGACATGCGAAGAAGCCGAAGAGCATGAGTTAGGAGATTCTCCCGTCAAGAGGCAGTTTGATGAGACTCCGCTTCATCATGGAGGTCAAGATCAAGGAGGGGGAGGCGTGACCATGCAAGGACAAGGACCGATGATAAGATCGAGGACCAAGAAGCTTCAAGATGAGTTCCAATTGCTCATAAAACCATGTTTGAGGATGGAAGAGGGTTGGAAGGTTGAGGAAGCTAGCCAGGAGCTCATTTTAATGACTATCTAAGAAGGACTCCAACAAGAACTCAAGTCAGAAACAAAGACGAACGAAATTTGAACAAAGTTGGCCTTCCAGTGGACATCTGGTGCTGGCCCAAGCATAAAAACCGGCACCAGTTTCATTATAGCATTCGACCAGCCCGAAGACAGTGCGCAACCGACGCACTGTCTTGAGAGGCATAACTCAACCTTTAATGATTTAACAACACAATTCACACTTTTTATTCAAATTTGAAGAGAGAGTCTTGAGAGGCCCTAGCCTCCTTGTTCATCTTGTTCAGGACCATGCTTAAGGGTTAGTCCTCCTTATGAATGAGTCTATAAAATCTTTTGGATAATCCAATGTGGTTTCCTGAATGAGTCTTAGTTGCTTTGCTCTTTTAAGGTTTGTTTGAATTCCATTATTTAGGTGCCTATTTTCTCTATTCTATTTGTTCTTGTTTGCCTTTGTTGCTTCAAGGATATTGGGGTGAGATTATAGTAGAACTATCTACTATTCTTGAGGGTCTTTGAAGCATAGTTCTTCAAGGGTTTGAAAGAGGGTAGATTGTTAGTTTCATTTTCTCCTTTTTGTCTCAAGGAATTCTCTATTTTGGCCCTTTGGGTTGAGTGGAACTCATAACCAACTAAACCACTTACAACACCAAGAAAAAGCCTACTCAAAATCATATCACTGTTGGAAGGAAACAAACCAACGTTCCAAAGGCTAGATGGTCAGCCGTCAGTTTTCACTCGGCTTATAGTTCCAATCTTCGCGGCCCATTTCTAGGGGAAGGATGAGAAATTTATAGTGCATTTACCTCGCAAAGCACCATTCTCCCCAGACCATTGTTCCTAGCTCATGAAAACTTAGAAACGGTGGGAAAAAAAAGAGATGGACTCAGCAGAAGCAGGCATTGGAAGAATGGTACGAGTCAAAATATGCTCGGCATTCTTTCGTCATAATTCCGAGCTAAGGCCAAACAAGAAGTAGTAGAAGAAGATTAATATGCAATGGAAGAAGCGGTCGTTTAGCTTATCGAGTTTAAAGTGCTATCAGAGGGGATTCTCTTTCCGATTCCCACAACAAAACATTCGAATCACCTCAAACCGCTATACATTAAGGCACATATCAATGGAAGACCTTTTTCTCGGGTGTTTATTGATGGAGGATCTATCTTGAACGTAATGTCGTTGGTAACTTTAAGACGATTGGGTAAGGATCACCATGAGCTAACTCCTGCTGATATACAGATGCTTAATTTCACTGGGGAGACTGCCAAGGCAGAAGGGGTTATCACTTTCGAGGTGACCGTAGGATCCAACGTTAGTAAGACTGTTTTCTTTGTAATCATGGCAAAGCCGGCATATTCTTGCAGTCCACACGACAAATTTTAGTTCTTTCATTCCCTTGCCGTTGAATTCAATTACATCCCATCCAGGTCTCACAAACTGCACCGTCTTGATCTTGCAGTCCATACGAGCTCCGTGTTTCAATAACCAGTCCATGGCCAAGATCAAGTAATAATCGTCCATGGGCGGGATTATAAGGTCGGCCTCCAGAATCTCCTTCCCAACCTCAACTCCACAACTTCCCATTTTCTTGCCTGCTTCCACCACCTTTCCCAAGGGGGAACTAACTACTAGTGTATAAGGCAGTTCATTTCCTTCCCAGCCCAGACATAAAGCACATACTTTACTTACATAAGAGTGTGTGGATCCTGGATCTATCAGAACATTAACAAGACAACCTTGGACAGAAAGGTTACCTTCAATCACGGTGGCATCCGCTCCGACTTCCTCTCGGCTCAGGGCAAAAACTTTGGCCTTCACCTGGGGCTTCAGGCCTCCTGCTCCGGCTGGTCCAGCAGCGGCGCCTCTATTTCCTCCCATTGGTTGGGCCGGCACGGTCTGCTCAATCCTTAAGGGTTTAGGTTAGACGTTTCTCAAGTGTCCCGGGTCGCCGCAGTTGAAGTACCTCCTCACACCCCCATTACCCCAGCAGTTTCTTTCGGTGTGGCCCCGCTTCCCACACAGCCGGCAATTCTGGCTACCTTGCATCAGCCCTGCTACCGGCACTCGAGGCTGCTTAGCCCGGTTTTCCCATGGCATAAAGGCCGCAGGTCACTTATTACCGGAAGGCCTCATAGGTGGACGACTTGGTTGAAAGGGTTGGTTCACCGGTCGGTGCCGATCTTCGTTCTCCATCCGAGAAGCTGCGTCTACCACGGTAGTGTACGATGTAGGAGGCGATGGGGCCAATGTTTTCCTCAACTCTGGCCTAAGCCCTTTCACGAATTATCGGGTGCGCTTTTTCTCCGTGTCTACCAAGCACTTGCAGTACTTGGACAATTGTACGAATCGGGCTGCATATTGGGCCACGGTCATGCCTCCCTGCCTGAGAGTCTGGAATTCGTCCTCCCTCTTCTCAGCCACCCATCGAGGAATGTACTCGGCCCGGAAGGCCTCCGTAAAATCGTCCTACGTCCATTCCTGCTCCTCATTATCCCAATCACCCCGTACCTGCTGCCACCATGCTCGGGACGGTCCCCTCAGCCGAAAAGTAGCGAACTTCACCATCCTTTCTTCCGAGTACTACAAAGTAGCGAAGATGTCCCCCATCTGCTCAATCCATTGCTCGGCTTTCTCATCCTATTCCACCTCCCCCTAGAATGTGGGAGGCTGGAACTTCAGTAAACGCTCCAGAGCCTCATCCTCTCCCCGCGGTGGTTTCCTGGCTACCTTGTCCACTCTTTCAGTCAAGTTCTGTAGGATCGAGGCCATCTTGTTGAAAGCCTGACCCATGGTCACATCCCGTGACCTCTCCGAAGCCAATTCCTGCTCGTGTGTCAGGTGCTCCTCCACGTTGGGGGTGGAACGATGCATCTGCTCAAATTCCAGGGTGGAGGATGCACTCTCCTGCACCGTTCTACTATGCACAACTGTTCGATGCCTTGGTGCCATCTTAATCACATTCACTCAGGGTCAGTTAGTTACCAAGGGGGGAAAGAATATTCTTAGATGCATGATCAGTTGATAGAAATGTACTCATCTAAAAGAGAATGTGATGATAACGTGCAGAGGTAAATCAAGTAATAAACAAAACTCATGCTTATCATATAAACCATTCTTTGCAGAAAAGAAGGGGTCATCTCATACGATACCCTTTTTATTTAAAATGATAAATAGGCCCTATGAGCCACATGCTCCCTTAAAAGAAATAAACAAACAAAGGTATGGAAATCCCAAAGAAAGAAAAGTAAAAGCTGCTGGTCTTCTATGTTCGACTCTCCCTAGTTTCAACAGAAGTATTGGAGTCGTTAGAGGCCGATTCCACAAGCCACCCCACGGAGCTATCGGGTCTCCCTATATAGTTCCTCGCGAAACCAACGCTCCCACTTAGCTGCCCTGACTCACCCTCTCAGCCTCTCTTGGCTCTCATGGCTATCTTATAGAGCTCATCCAATGCTAATCTAACTATACCCTTAGGCGCAGGCCTCTCACTCCCTAGGTCAGATGGATCAACCAACCCCTTTCTCCTTAGCATGGCATCTACGCCTAGTCCGTATCGGAGCCCACACCCCTTAGGACTCTCTTCCAGCTTCCTCTTTCCCGAATCTATCCCTCCTAGAGTTGACTGCCTAAGGTCTCTCTCTCCCGGGACAACCTCATCTCTCTCATCTTCCCCTAAGCTCTCCTCGACCTTTATCTCCGTCTCAACCACCGGGTCGTCTAACACTGATGGCTCACGCTCTTTCTCTGAATCAGACACGGGTGGATCAGCTACGAGTGGTGGGGCAGGTGGATTCCCGCAGCCAGCGGGCTAGTCTCTGACAGCCGATACAACTCTTTTGACCATCCTATAAACAAAAGATAAAAATTAGCACTAGATCAGAATACTTAAGAAAGTAGAACCCCATAAGTCAAGTAATTACCTAAACCATGTCTCTGATACCACTTGTAACACCCCACGACTACGTACCCTAAAAGGGCGGGCATGTCGCCCCGTCCCGTAGGACAAGGGGTCTTTAGAACGAGGTATAAAATATAAAGGCAATCTCCAAAAGGATCAACTTAGATAAATAAAGAAATACTCTTATTACATCAGGCTCAACTTGGAGCAAAATGGAATAAAACAATTATTGTCCAGAGGTATAAACGACAAAAGTCCCCTAGAACAGCCTAGGAAAAAAAAGAAGAATAGCCAAGCCTCTACTATCACAGCCTTGCTATCTCAGCACAATTTATCTCCTGAAAACATGATGTAAAACAGTGTAAGAATAAATCTCAGTAAGTCCTGTGTGTGCACATGGTGTTTTGAATAGTACGTGTATGCAAAGTGCAAAACATTTGTAGAAATAATTTGGCAAGTCATAAACAATCTCTTTTCGCATGGAGTGGGTTTTTTTCATTGTCACACTTTGTACAAAATAAATCCTCCACTCGAATAAACAGTCATGTCACCATACGTTGGGTTCCATGAGAACAAAATAGCCAAGGCACCACACTTTGTGCACCTTGTTCGAACCAGATTACCACACGTTAGGCGTTCTGATCAAGGTGAGTGTACAGCCCACCGGGTGAGATACTCCTCCATCTCTACACCCAACAAAACCATCTGGGTGTCCATGCCGGAAAAATACATAATACCATACCAGGTACACATGCTAGCTCAGACTGGCCTGACCAACCAACACTGTCGCCTTTTCAAGCAGAGTTCATCTTCTGGAGGTGGCCTCCTGCCAGAAGACTTACTCCAGCCCTCGAAGACTAGTATTGTTAGCCTACCCTTATTGAGTACTCAACGAACATATCCGTTAATTCCTGATTCACAATATTTTCAAACCTTAGCTTTGCAAAACGTGGTTTTCTTTAAAAGAGTTTTCTAAGAATTTAGAAGAAAGAATAGTTTTCCGGATAAAATCGTTAGTTTAACAAAACTGTTTAAAGAATAAATATTCACGTTTACAACCCAAGCAAACATAGTTTAACAATAGCTTTACAAAGCTTCACAACATAGACTTGCCATCACAACAAAACAGTTTATATAAGGACTTACCATCACAACATTTAACAAAAGAGTTAATGCAAGGACTTACTCGATGTGCCTCAGATAAACGTGATAAATTCACCGCTTGCTTTCCTTAATTATCCTCCTGATCTAAACCATATAGTATCATGATCAGGGTCTCAATTAATTCAAACATACTCTAATCTCATTTATTTTCACAACAATTCTCAATCCCCTATTTAATTCCAAATAAACTATTCAATCCCCAAAGATCATATACCACGACCACATGTTCATCTCGCTAATAAACACCATTAAACTCTACTTTCGACATTAAGGGTGGGTATTCCCTTACCTTGCAACAACCAGGTAATGAGGTCTCGATGCTCCTATGGTGTTCGTCCCGAGTTCGCTTGGGAAGAAGAGAAAAGATACCTCCTTTGCTCCTCTTGACCGAAAATTAAAGAAGAAGATGAAATCAGCCTCTATGGGGTGTGATTTAAGGGAAAAAGAAGGAGAAAAGAATCATTAGAGAAAACGACATCAAGAAGTTGAGAGGATTTTTGCTTACCTTAAAGTGTGTTCGAGTTTTGTTTAGAATAGTTCTTGAGTTTTCGAAAATTTGCAGAAAGAAGTTCTTGAAATTTTTTGTGTAGAATGGAGAGGGTAGACGGTTGCTATGATTTAGAGTTGGAGAAGATTAGTTTAGGGTTAGATGGTGATGTTTAGAAAGACTTCTAATGGCTTTAGGTTTCTTGGACAGCAAGGGCGAAATTTCAGTTTGATGTGCCCCCTCTTGTTGCCGAATTTGGGAGGGTGTAATGGAGGAAAATATTCTGCAATTTGTTCCTCTGTGCTGGCTGAAATACTTCTCAAAAGAAGGCTGAATGTGTTCAGAATTTTGGGCCAAACAAGGAAAAGTTTGTATGGGTGTTGATGACTGAAAATTCTATGCAAGTGCTGTGCGAAATTGCTGAACAAAAGGAGAAGAAATTCTGGACTGTTTAGGCTATAATTCTATCGAGATTTCCAGAGAAAAGATGAGAGTTTTGGGCGCTGAAATTGGCTTGATCAGTTGGGGTTTTTCGGTGTGTTTTGTGTGCAGAATTTCGGTTGGATTAGGAGTTCAAGGCTGGCCAAAATTCCTGTGCAAGCTGACCGAATTTTCTGGTTTCCAAGCTACTGAAAATCAGTAGTTTTTTGGAGATAGAAATTCTGATTTTGTGCAGCTAAGGTAGTTGAATTATTAAGGAGTATTCTAGGTGTTTTGAGCTAGGATTTACAGAGTTGGATTGTAGCTAAAGAGGCTGGAATTTTCGGATAGCTTGTGGTGACACAAAGCTGCCGAAATTCAGCTAGAAAAAGGGATTCCAATCCTAGTTGATTTAGGATTGAATAAAATCTGGTTTTATCAAGGAATTAGATAAGATTTTCTCTAGTCCTAGAAGAGTTTGGATTGAGCTAAAAGTGCTCCAAGGTGGCGGACAAAATCTGGAAAAATTTCCAGAATTTTCCAGCTTAAGGTTTTCGAAAATCCAAGGGATCAAAAGCTGAAAATAAAGCAAACTTTATCCTTATCTAAAATCCTTGAACTTAGGAGTTAAATATGGAGTCTTATTCCTATAAAAGTAACGTTTAAACCCAAAGAAGATATCTAAGACTTTAGTTAAAATATTTCTCTAAAACAATTAAATAAATAAAAGGATTATGGCTAAAATTCTTGAAGAGGTAAAATAAGATTTTTCCCTAATATATTCCCTAACTCTAATATTCATCAAGAAGAGTTTTATACCACTTGAAATTCTTCAAAGTGGCACCTAACTAGGGGTTTTCGGCCAAGGCATGAAGAATACTAGAAAAGGAATTCAAAAGAAAGCTTAAAAATTTCAAGAGGTAGGATTCGAACTCGGGTCACTAAAGGAAATCACCAACCTCCCCGCTATTCCAAAACAACTCCAATACTAATTTTTTTTTTTCCACAATCAGTTCTCACCACCCTAATACTCATCTTTCCAAATCTTCGACCAAACCTCCCTTATCCAAATCTTTAACAACATAACTATTTCACATCAATTAATTCAAATGCAAGAGCAACGGAAAAATTCACATGCATCCATGCAAATAAAATAATTCTAAGCTACCACGTGAAATGCAAAATGCTATGCAATGCATGACTTTTCCCCATAGTCAAAGGTGATTTTGGGCGAGGTATTACACTTGCCAATATGCAGATTGGGTATCTAACATTGTGCCCGTCATTAAAAAGAACGGACAGTGGCAGTTTTACGTCAATTTTAGAAATCTGAATTTAGCCACCCCGAATGATGAATACACCATGCCGATGGCCGATATACTGGTAGACTCCGCTGTAGGAAACCAATTCTTAAGCTTTATGGACGGATACTCCAGGTACAACTTGATATTCATAGCTTAAGAAGATACCAGAAAGACAGCTTTCCGTTGCCCAGGATCTATTGGTCTATTCAAATGGATATTTATGCTTTTCGGATTGAAGAATGTTGGAGCCACATTCCAAAGAGCCATGAACCTCATCTTCCATGACCTCATTAGCAAAACCATGGAAGTTTACATTGATGACTTAGTGGTCAAGTTGCCCACTTTTTTGTAACGCCTACAGTGGTTAGAGCAGGCTTTCCTTAGAATGCGCCAGCACCGGTTAAAAATCAACCCAAATGAATGCGCCTTCGGAGTTTCAGCTAGAAATTTCCTCAGATTCTTGGTGCATCAAAGAGGGATTGAGATGGATCAAAATAAAGCAAGGGATATTCTGCAGGTAAGGCCACCATAAACTAAAAAGGAGCTCCAATATTTCTTAGGGAAACTCAACTTCCTGCAACGTTTTTTGGCAAATGCCGCAGGTAAACAAAAGGTGTTCTCTTCTTTGCTCTGTTTAAAGTCGTTATTGGACTTCATTTGGCAACAGGATCATCAAACGACGTTTGATCATATCATGGTGACTTTGTCACAACCGCCAGTTTTGGTGCCTCTACAGGATAAGGTAGCTTTGAAATTGTACATCTCTGCGGCTTCACAATCTATCGGTTGTCTGCTGGCTCAGAACGATGCTCAAGAGGTTAAAAGAGCAGTCTACTACCTTAGTCAAAACCTAACAGACACTAAGACTAGGTATTCCCCTGTTGAGAAACTTTGTTTTGTCTCTATATTATGCATGTGTAAAGGTAGAACATTAGCTGCTACCTAGGGAAGTGCAAGTCCTATGAAAAATTAATCTCGTTAAATATTTACTGAACCGGTCAATGTTGCAAGGATGGTTAATGAAATGGACTATCAAGTTACACGCTTTTTCCTTAAATCATTTACCTTTGAAAGCAGTAAAGGGTCAAGCCATAGCCAATTTCTTAGCAAGCATCCATGTGTGGAAGTGCCCAACATTGAAAAGGAAGAGGTACTAGGATACATCTCACATAAGCCATGGAAATTGGAGTTTAATAGATCCATCACACAGAGTAAGGCAGACGCTGGTTTGGTTATAGAAGCCCCAGGGGGACAACAAGAAAAAAACCTTATTTGAATTGAGTAAAGGGACCTCTAATAATCAGGCAAAGTACGATGCTCTCATTCAGGGGCTTCAGATTTTAAAAGCTTTGGACACACCAATGGTTAATATAATAGAGGATTCCCAAGTTGTCATTCGACAGATTTCAGGTAAATACAAATGCACTAATCCTGTGTTATCAAATAAGTTACAGGAGGTGCAAGAGCTGTTGCAAAATTTCTCGAAAGTCATCTTGACTCATGTTCCTCGAGGTGAGAACTGGGGGGCAAATGATTTAGCTCAGACGGCTTCTAGTTTCAAGAAAAGAGTCGGGATGATAATGTGTAAACAGATATTGGAAGAGAGACATGAGAAAGATTGGCAATCCGATATCGTCTCATACTTGCAAAAGCCTACAGGCCAGGCTCCATAGGAGCTTAAGCACAAGACATAGAACTTCTTTCTAATCGGGAATGACTTATTTAGGAGAAGTCATACAAGAGTTTTGCTAAAATGCCTGTCCAAACAGGGAGCAACGCAGGCCTTAGCCGAAGTACATGAAGGCCTACGTGGTACTCATCAGGCAAGTCCTAAGTTGAAATGGACGCTGCAACGGCATAGATTTTACTGGCCTTCGATGACTATGGATTGCGTAGCCTATGCCGCCGAGTGTAAGGCATATCAAAAGTACAACCCATTGACTCATACCCCCTATCACGGACCTACATCCTATCATCAAGCCGTGGCCATTCAGGGGTTTGGCTTTAGACGTCATCGGCAAGATTCACCCGCCGTCAACCAAAGGACATACCTTTATTCTGGTGGCAAACGATTACTTTACTAAGTGGGTAGAGGCACAGACCCTAGCCAGAAAACCCAGTTTGCTGTGATCACCTTCCTTCAGCAACATATCCTTTTCCGATTCGGTATACCTAAAACCATTAAGGTTGACTAAAGAACTATGTTCACAGGGGACAAGGTACACAACTTTCTAACCCAATTCCAGGTTAAGTTACTTCACTCCTCCTTGTATTATGCACAAGCCAACGGCTAAGTTAGGGCGACAAACAAGACTTTGATTAGTATGATCCGAAAATCGGTAGAAGACAAACCCAGAAGATGGCACGAAACCCTTCAAGAGGTGTTGTGGGCATATCAGAATGCTTACAAGACTGCTACCAGGTTTACCCCATTTCGGCTGACATATGGACAAAATGCAATGCTACCCATTGAACTATCACTACGATTAGCCCAGGTAGCTTACTAACACTGCTTGTCAGTTGAGGATTACAGATTGACTTTGGTAATGAGTTTGGACCAAGCCGAGGAGGATTGTTGGATAGCATTGGAAAACATCAGAAGGCATAA
This sequence comes from Voacanga thouarsii, assembly GCA_026120185.1. NCBI lineage: Eukaryota > Viridiplantae > Streptophyta > Magnoliopsida > Gentianales > Apocynaceae > Voacanga > Voacanga thouarsii. The sequence goes on along the minus strand of JANUWF010001016.1, from coordinate 4,953,502 downwards.
GGAGAAGGTAGCAAGAACCTACAATCGGAAAGTGCGAGGAAGAAGCTTTCAAGTAGGAGACATAGTTTGGAAGACCATACTACCCGTGGCACCAAAAAACCCATGCTACGATAAGTGGTCCTCCCCATGAGAAGGACATTTTCTTGTTACCCAGGTTTTTTATAGAGGCGCTTATCGGCTGATGATACCCAATGGGAAGGAAGTAAGTAGTGCCATGAACGGTAAGTATTTAAAGAAGTTTTATCCTACATTCTAGGAGAGAACATTGGTAAGAGAAGACTAAAAAAAAAAAAAAAAAAGAGGAAAAAAGAGAGAGACAAAAATATGTTGGCATTTTATAAGAAACGGATGATCAGATGGCTGCTATATTGTAAAAAGGAAAAAAAAACCAAAAGTCAAGCCTCTTTAGACGGAGTGTGAAGCGTCTCGATCGGTTGGCCAAAAGGAACAATGGCAAGCCGATTTAGATTTTCCTCGGGCGGATCAACCACTGTTGGGGTCTCTTCCTTTTCTTCTATAGGAGCGGTAGTTTCTTCCGAAGCCGGTTCAAGGACAGCAGCTGATTCTTCCATTGAAAGTGAACCCGTTTCGGCATCCCCAGGTTATGAGCCAGAGGGTCCAGCCTCATCAGGACTACGGAAGAAGGTGGCCAAGTAAGCTTGGAAGTTGCCCCACGACGATTGCATACCGTTCAGCAACTTATCAGAGTGCGGCAAGTCCATCTAGAGCAATTCTTCTTCGGCTTCTAGCATGAGCCGATCGTCCCGATACTTGGCCACCGTCTCCTCAGCAAAAGAGACTATCTATTAACAGGCGTCTTTGGCCTCAAGTTTCTCATGCAAGGCCTATTTCTTAGAGTCAAACTCCTCCTAGAGTGCTCACAGGCGCATTTTAAGGCCCTCAATTCTCTCAACTCTGGTAGAAATGTCAGCTCGGAGGATGTCCAAGCGAGTAGAAGCTTCCTGTCAGTTCGTTTGCAGAAGCACTTCCTGGTCACGGAGCGCTCCTAAGGCCTGAAGTTGACACAAAACTTCATCCCGCCTATTCTGAGTGTTAGGAAGGAAGCATTGGTTGAATCGCATTTGCCCCAGGTTATCAATCGATAAGTGCCTCAGTTCCATTAAGATATCGGAAAAAGTCGATTGCGCCAACGCAATAGGGCTCAGCTAATAGCATTTTGAGAAGAAGGATTGGTCGACAAGGCCAATCCTAACAGACTCCGCAGAAGCTCTAGCACGGCGGCTTATTGAAGGCATAGAAAGAGGAAAACACAATGCACGCAGCGGAAGCGAAGATTAAAAACTGGAAAAATTAAAGAACAGGGGATTCTCGATCAGAGCCGGCGCCAGCTCCGGCAATCCTAACCGGCACCGGTTGTGCTCTGGCGGGACTCTGAGGTTAAAAAGTTTTTACCTATTTTCCTCATCCTAAGAGTTGGTTGGACCGGGATGTATGCAACCGGGGTAGGTGTGCTAGTAGAAGCTTCTGGTGTGACTCCTGCAAACCTCCTACTCCGTCTTTGCATGTAGGTAAATGCCAAATGTCGATCTTCCAGTATATGGTCTGCCTAAATCTGTTTGGTGAACAACTTATAGACTTAGGAACTTTTCTGAAAAGAGAGAGAGAGAGACGTCTGGCTTTTCCACAGAGAAGAAGCCGTCTCAAAGAGTGTGTGTCTGCAACTACGTTGTTTCAAATCCTCCTGTTTAACCTAAATAAAACCCTAGCTTAAATTTGACTGGGCCATTGGACTCTTAGTTTAACCTTTTGGGCTTAATTAATTATTCTAATTAAAACTAAATAATTAGCCCCACAAATAATTAATTTCCCAGCCCAAATAAACTAGTCCAATAAATAAGCATATATTAGTTTAGTCACAGATTAATCTTTAATTATTCAAACTGGGCCAAAGCCCTGAATAATTAATTAACCCACCAAACTAATTTAATTAATTCTCTCTCTCCATGGACCTTTATTTTATTCTAGCCTAACAATTAAATAGGCTACTTAAATAAAATAAATTTTATTTAATTTAAAATCAATTCCTTAGCCCGTATTTAATTAAGACTCACGATCTATACTGGGGACCAAAAGACACACTGCCTTGGCTACTAAAATGACCAAAATACCATTTCCATATAAATAGTTGTATTTTGCATTTTAAATATTTTATAAGATCACCATGAGAAAATATTGACCCCAAGGACAATGTTGCGTTAGCAGAGTCTCCGACCTACAGGTGTAATGACTAAAATACCCCTCTATACATCGCTGTACATTTAGAGAGGAAGAAGTGTACTAACACCTCTCTAAATAACATCTATCATCCTTAGGCCTCTAGTCTAATGATCCACGACCTCTTGGATTGTTTCCCCTTTCCAAGGGAGCTACCCTAAAACAAACATACAAGTCATGTTTCCCAGGGCTCTAGATATTTAGATCATTTAGACAACCACAAGGGGCGATATAGTATAGAAACTATCTTGTACAAGTCTGTCTTAACTGACTAGTGATACATACCTAACATACAAGTATATTGGCCCTACTATAGAACCTCAACTATTGCATATCAAAGTATATGCTTCTAGCTTTGTCAGACCACCAACTCATACTCAAGTCATAAAGTACTAGTCCACGCTGTAGCAGTAGTAGTCTAGATTTCTACCATATAGTACTTTCAGAAACCACTACTACAGGTCTTGTTCTACGTATTCGAATTGCGCTTATGTCATGAAGTGAGTGGACTACTCACTGGCTAAAGGTAAGCCATTCCCCATTTAGAATTCATAACATAATAACCTAGACATGATGAGATTCTCATTCTCGTCAATTAGTTAAGAACGAATGTTTATGTATTAAGTAACCAGTGATCCATACCTTATTGTGAAAGACTTCCATTCACATGGATAACTTACTTAAACATAATGGGTCTTTTCCAAATGTGATTGTGCACAAATAAAATTGTAAATTCATAAAAAATTTCTAAAAATAAATTATTTTATTAAAACATTCGATTTTTACATCAGAAACCTAGTCTAAGAGGGCATATTTCTCAACAATCTCCCACTTGTACTCTAAGACTAGGTAAGTTCGTAGGTGCCCACCCCTATGGCATCCAAGTGTGTCTTGAAGACTCTCTCAGCCGAAGGCTTGGTAAATAGATAAGCTAGATTGTTCTTGGAGGCAATCTGTTCCACCACGACTTCCCGTCTCTAGATGAAATCTCGAATCAGGTGGTACTTTCTCTCGATGTGCTTTCCCTTCTTGTGGTTCCTAGGTTCTTTAGATTGTGATACTGCTCCAATGTTGTCGCAATACATCATAATTGGCCTGTTCATGTGTGGCACGACTCTAAGTTCTGAAAGGAACTTCCAGAACCAGACTACTTCCTTGAATGCCTCCGAAGCTGCCACATACTCAGCTTCCATGGTTGAGTCAACACTGCAAGATTACATGACACTCTTTTATGAAATAGCTCCTCCAAACAAGGTGAAGATATATCCACTAGTGGATTTTCTCTCATTCTTATCTGCCTGGAAGTCTGAGTCTGTGTATCTTGTAAGAACCAAGTCATTAGCCCTGTAAACCAGCATATAATCTCTCGTTCCCTTGAGGTACTTGAGTATATACTTTACAGCTTGCTAATGAACCTCCACAGGGTTTGACTGATGTCTGCTAACCAAGCCTACGGCAAAGCAGATATCTAGCTTAGTACACAGCATGGCGTACATAAGACTTCCTACAGCCGAAGCATAGAGAATCCTACTCATTCTGTCATTTTCTTCCTGAGACTTAGGACAGTCCCTTGAAGAAAATGACAACCCATGTCTGCAAGGAATTGGAGCTCCCTTGCATGAGTTCATGCTATACCTGGCTAGCATCTTGTCAATGTATGCTGCTTGGGATAACCCCCACATTCTCTGCTAACTATTTCTAAGAAGTATAATCCCAAGAATGTAGCTAGCTTCTCCCAAGTCCTTCGTACAAAATTAACTAGACAACCAAACCTTTGTAGATAATAATGACCCTACATCATTTCCAATGAGTAGAATATCATTCACATACAAGATAAGAAAAACCACATTAATGCCTTCAGTTTCCTATACACGCATGATTCATCCTCATTCTGAACAAAATAATAAGACTTTACAGTTTTATCAATACAAATGTTCCATGCCCTTGATGCTAGCTTAAGTCCATAAATGGACTTCTTAAGCTTGCAAACCATATGCTCTTGGCCTTTAGCAACAAAGCCTTCCGATTGGGACATATAGATGTCTTCACTATGATGGCCATTTAAAAATGTCGTCTTGACATCCATTTGTCATATCTCGTAGTCATAATGACATGCGATGGTAATGAGAATACAAATGAACTTAAGCATGGCTACCGGGGAAAAGGTTTCCTCATGGTCGATTCTCTCTTTCTGAGTATACCCTTTCACCACAAGCCTACCTTTGAAGGTTTTCACCTTCCCATCTACTCCCCTCTTTCTCTTGTATACCCACTTACACCCTATGGGTTTTATCCCTTCAGGTGAAACTACAAGATTCCAAACCTGATTGAGATACATAGACTCAATCTCAACTTTCATTGCTTCATGCCACATATTTGCATCGGCATCAGAAATAGCCTCCTCGTATGTAGTGGGGTCTTGTTCCTGATGGTCGGAGACTAGCTCAAAAGCTTCTCCAGTCCATCTCTCCAGAACCCTAGACACTCTCCCACTATGACAAGGCTCCATTTGTACAGGCTCTTGACGTGTGCCTCCTCTTGTTCCACAATCAGGTCAGAAGAAGTTACTTCCAAAGATAACTTCTCCTCAAGTTCCAGCCTAATTGAACCTTTGCTAGAAGTACTTTAATCATCCTCTAAGTATCTAGCATTAGTACTACCCAGTACCTTCTGCTTCTAAGGATGATAAAAGTAACCACCCTTTGTCCCATTTGGATACCCAACAAAATAGCATAATTCTGATCTTGGTTCCAACTTGTCTCCCTTGACCAGTACATAAGCTGGACAACCCCATATCTTGAGATGATTCAGACTCGGCTTATGCCCAGTCCACATCTCATAAGGAATCCTAGGTACTGACTTGGAAGGCCCAAGTTCAGAATATATGCTACTGTTTCTAGGGCATATCCCCAAAAAGACACTAGAAGAGTAGCATGAGACATCATGCTTTGGATTATTTCCATCAATGTCCTATTCCTTTTCTCAGCTACTCCGTTCTGCTGGGGTGTCCCCGGCGTAGAGAGTTAGGATACTATCCCATGATGTAATATGTAGTCCTTGAATTCACCAAGGAGATACTCTCTACCACGATCTAATCGTAAGGTCTTGACCAATTTACCTGTTCGACGCTCTACTTCAGCCTTAAACTCTTTGAACTTGTCAAAAGAGTCAGACTTGCATCTCATTAGGTAAACGTAGCCAAACCTTGTACAATCATCCGTGAAAGTGATGAAGTACTCAAAACCTCCTCTAGCTGGAGTAGACAAAAGACCACACACATCAGTGTGAACAAAACTTAATACCTCATTGGCTCTATCTGCCTTAGGGGTAAATAACCTTTTGGTCACCTTTCCCATCAAGCAGTACTCACACCAAGGCCAATTTTCCAATCTCAATGAGCCCAATGGCCCATCATGGATCAACCTCTGAATCTTGGTTGAGTTGATATAATCCAACCTTAGATGCCAAAGATAAGAGTCATTAATATTGGTCTTCCTCTTCCTTGTTAAAGGTTCAAATTGAGCGTTATTTAATTGATTGTTAATAGGGTTTAAGAAAAATAGATTCCCATACATGTGCCCAGTACATAAAATTTCTGCATCTCTACTGATAGAAATATCAGAATGGAAAGATACAGAACATCCTTGATTTATTAGTTTTGCAACCGAAATCAAATTCTTTCGAAATCTAGGTACATATAAAATATCTTCCAAAACCACTATTCTATTACAATCAAATACAAGATCCAGCTCTCCCACTGCAAGGGCCCAAACTTGTGCTCCATTTCCCACACATAGTCTATGTTCGCCCTTTTGGAGTCTTCTAATCTTTCTAAACCCCAGCAAGGAGTTACAGATGTGATCAGTGGCCCCTGAATCAACTATCCAAGTGGAAGTTGATCTAACCATTAATATAGACTCTAGATAGAAAACATTACATGTGGGGTTCTTCTTGGCTTGAAGATTCGAACACTCCTTTTTCCAGTGTCCTCTCAGTCCACATTTAAAGCACTTGCCCTTGGGTTTGTCTTTGGGCTGGGTCTTGGGTTGGGCCGCTGCGTTCCCCTTCTTCTTCTTGATCTTCCTGGGCTTGGGCCCAATTCTAGAAGATGAAGCCTTAGCAATCATAGCCTTATATTGTGGCTTCGTGACCTTCTCTGCCATCTGGAGCTTCTTCATCAACTCAGTTAAACACATATTCAACTTGTTCATATTATAATTCAACTTGAACTGAGTAAAGGAACCCGGTAGAGATTCGAAAACCATATCCACTTAGCTCTTGAGGTCAAGGACAGCCCCTAAGATTTCTACCTCCTCGAAAGTAGCAATCATCTTGAGCATATGCTCTCTAACTGATGCTCCCTCAGCTATCTTAGTGTTAATGATAGTTTGAAAAGCCTCCTACCTTATAGGCTGGCTCTTATCCATGAATATCGTGGCTAATGATTGAGTTATATCATACGCAGTAGTTATGTACTCATGTTTGAATTGGAGTACATTAGACATGGAGGCCAATATGTAACAACGAGCCATCTTGTCAGCATTCTTCCATACCTTCTCAGCCCCACGCTCCTCGGTGGTGGAATCCTCCTCGATTACAGGGCAGGTTTCGTAAAGGACATACTTATACTCTTTCGCTGTGAGTATTATGTCTAGGTTCCTCTTCCAATCCACATAATTTGGTACCGTTAGCTTATTCTCTCGGAGAATAAAGGCCAATGGAATAAAATAACCTCCCACCATTTCTGAAAAATCAAAAAATAAAAGAAAAAGATTCAATTTGTGAAAACAAAACAAATATGTGCACTTTATCCTTATTATCTAAACTGATAATAATCAATTTGGCTCTTAGGAAAACTGACATAGCTTCTTGGGAAGATTAACAGTTTCCTAAGCTAAGTGTGTCAACCACCACAAATTAATTTCCCTTCTAAGTAATGATTTAGAAGATAACTCAATCGAGGGGATGGCCGTTTCCTCCCATTTCCTATGGACATACCTCGCACTATGACCTCCAACGAGAGGCTGGCTGATCATAGTATGTGCCTCAGGTTATTAATTACATCCCTCTATTAGGTCTAGATTCTTGTGGTATCCCTATCCTATACGGGTTCACTTTCAGGGTGACGCGAGGGGACCCACAATTTCTAATGAGGATTTTCCGTGGAGCCGTTAGAACCCCTCTCCCACTTTATCTTTTAAAATAAGGGTTTTTTGAAAAATATCATTTTGAAAATTTCCATTAAGTTTTTCCCTTAACTCAAAAATAAAATGTCTAAGTCCATAAAAATCTCTATGTCGAGGTTTATATCCTTTGAGAGTTTTTCCCATGGACTAATTTTATTTAAGTTAAAAACTTATTAATTTCAAAATTTTTTCAATTAAAACTTTCTAGAGACTTTGGTCTCAAGTTTATTTAACAAAATAATTTTTCTTGTGCCAAATTAAAACAAAATGGCTTTCTATTTTAACCTTACAAAAATATCTAAATCCAATATATTTTCTTTGTCAAGGATTAAATCCTTTGAGAAAATATTTAAGGATTATTTTTTGTTCAAGTTAAAATAACCATTTAATTTGTAGAAAAAATGTTTTCCTTGTAAAAAACATTCCAAAAGACTTTGGTCTTTGAGAAAACGTGCACATAGGTACAAAAATAAATAGCATGCTAGAAAACAATAGACGTTTTCATGCTCTTCTATTTTTAAACCTAAGTGCCTAGATAATAGAATTAAATACATTAATTAATTAATGGTCTTGTTTAATTCTAAAATCCCTTACTAATATTTTTCATGCAAAAATATTCCTTGAATATTAACTATTGCAAAATATTAACTTCTCTTGGTATGGACCCCAAAACAAAAAGAAAACGCAAGAAAAATTACAGGGAAAAAAAAAATAATTCTCCTCGGTCCACTGCATCCGCCACACTGGATCACGCACCCACCTGCACTATGGTCCACTGCACCCGCCGCACAGATCCAGGACCCACAAGAAACTAGCGTGCGGACCGGCTTTCCAGACCCAAGCCGGCGCCGGTTCCAACACCCCAAGCCGGCGCTGGTTGCGGTTTGATCGGCTCTTCCTGCAATTTTTTTTTCCTGCGGATTTCTCCTGTTTTTCTACATAACTTCTGGCTTCAATGGCTCCCCGATTTCAATCCAAATACAATGAAATCAACAAAAACCAACAATCGTCTATACCCATAAACATTGGGCTTACACGATTTGCTAAAAAAAAATAGTAAATTACAAATCTGTTATACCTCCACCCATAAGGTTTAACAGAGAATCTATCCATACCATAAACAGCGAAGGATCACAATTTTAAACACACATATGTGTCCAGTTTTATTCATCTAGATGCATGCTCCCTATATTTTCATAAAACCTTCATGCTCTGATATCAATTGAAGGCATAGAAAGCGGAAAACACAGGGCACACAGCGGAAGGGAAGATAAAAAATTGGAAAAACTAAAGAACAGGTGATTTCCAAACAGAGCCGGCGCCGACTTCGGTAGTCCTAGCCGGCGCCAGTTGTGCTATGGTGGGACTCCGAGGTTAAAATTTTTTTACCTCTTTTCCTAGTCCTAAGAGTTGGCTGGACCGGAATATGCGCAACCGGGGTAGGTGTACTGGTGGAAGTCTCTGGTGTGATTCCAGCAAGACTCCTACTCCTTCTTTGTATGTAGGTAAACGCCAAACTCTCGATCTTCCAATATATGGCCTGCCTAAATCCATTTAGTGAACAACTTATAGACTAAGGAACTTTTCTAGGGAGAGAGAGAGGAGAGAGACGTCTGGCTTTTCCACAGAGCCGTCTCAAAGAGTGGGTGTTCTGCAATCATGTTGTTTCCAATCCTTCTATTTAACCTAAATAAAACCCTAGGTTAAACTGGATTGGGCCATTGGACTCTTAGTTTAACCTTTTGGGCTTAATTAATTATTCTAATTAGAACCAAATAATTGGCCCAACAAATAATTAATTTCCTTACCCAAATAAACTAGTCCAATAAATAAGCATATATTAGTTTATCCTCAGGTTAATCTTTAATTATTCAAACAGGGCCAAAGCCCTGAATAATTAATTAATTCACCAAACTAATTTAATTAATTCTCTCTCCATGGACCTTTATTTTATTCTAACCCAATAATTAAATAGGCTAATTAAATAAAATAAATTTCATTTAATTTAAGATTAATTCCTTAGCCCATATTTAATTAGGACTCACGGTCTATACTGGGGACCAAAAAACATACCGCATTGGCTACTAAAATGACTAAAATACCCTTGCCATATAAATAGCTGTATTTTGCATTTTTAAATATTTCCTAATATCACCATAAGAAAATATTGATCCCAAGGACAATGCTGCGTTAGTAAAGTCTCCGACCTACAGGTGTAATGACTAAAATACCCCTCTATACATCGCCATACATTTAGAGAGGAATAAGTGTACTAATACCTCTCTAAATAATATCTACCATCCTTAGGCCTCTATTCCAATGATTCACGACCTCTTGGATTGTTTCCTCTTTCCAAGGGAGTTACCCTAAAGCAAACATCCAAGTCATGTTTCTCAGGGCCCTGGATATTTAGATCATTCAGATAACCACAAGGGGCAATATAGTATAGAAACTATCTTGTACAAGTCTGTCTTAACTAACTAGTCACACATATCCAACATACAAGTATATTAGCCCTACTATAGAACCTCAACTATTGCATATCAAAGTATATGCTTCCAGCTTCATCAGACCACCAACTCATATTCAAGTCGTAGAGTACTAGTCCATGCTGTAGCGGTAGTAGTTTAGGTTTCTACCATATAGTACTTTTAGAAACCACTACTACAGGTCTTGTTCTACGTATTCAAAATACACTTATGTCATAAAGTGAGTGGACTACTCACTAGCTAAAGGTAAGCCATTCCCCATTTAGAATTCATAACATAATAACCTAGACATGAATAGATTCTCATTCTCATCAATCGATTAAGAACGAATGTTTATGTGTTAAGTAACCCGTGATCCATACCTTACTATGAAAGACCTCCATTCACATGGACCACTTACTTAAATGCAATAGGTCTTTTCCAAATGTGATTATGCACAAATAAAATTGTAAATTCACAAATAATTTTTGAAAATAAATTTTTTTATTAAAATATTCAATTTTTACATCAAAAACCTAGTCTAAGAAGGCATATTTCCCAACACTTCTGTCATTACTGGTTTAGAAGGGGCAGGTTCCATTGGAGGCTTAGGGGTCGTGGCCGCGCGGGGCGTGACGGGTTTTTCAACCGCTATCTTCTCTAACCAAGGCGCTCCGGGCACTGGTTAACGCGGAATGGCCGAAGTCCCTTCCTCTGCCATTATTATTTCCACAGAAGACAGAGGGGGCATAGCTGCCAATGAATCTGAAGAAGAATCGGAGATCACCAGCTAGCTGGTCCTTTGTTTCTACAAAGAAAGGTAATGTGTGGTTAATTCTTAGCTGATGGATGAAAGCATAGAAAAAAATATTTCAAACTGAATCTTAGCAAATGCTGGAGTATGGAGGGCTTGTCGTCTCTTTGACCACCTTAGCAAAAGGGGAATGGTCGCTTCTTCTTCTTCCTCTTCCTCGTCGGCAGGCAGCAATGTAGAAGTTCTTTTTGCTGGCGGTGTGCAAAACAGCAATGTGGTGATCGGACTTGCAGAGACTTTGCTTTTTTGCCTTTCTTCAGTGCAGACACTTCTATCTCCGCCGATGCCGACCCTACCAATCTGGGCAACCACGTCTCGATTGGGCCAGAAAAGAGCATTTCGCTCAACAGTCGCCGCCACATGTTGAAGTTTAGTGTGGCTTCCCTAATGACCTGAAAAGGAGAATACTCAAAAGAGCAGAGAACGGTTAGAGACCTATCGGCTAAAGTTCGCACATCTTTAGCCGATACGATAGGCATAACAGAATAAGATGAGATATGACCAGAATCCGCAAGGATGTCTTGAATTAGCCCAAATTACCATGAAAAGCAATATGAGTTGTACCATTCGCAAGAAGATTTAGTGCTCTGAGTGCTTGGTTTTGCCCCAAGAAGGAATTCTCAGGAGCACACTATTCGGGCCTAGATAGTTTCTTGAGAGGCTTCCGGTGCCTCGGCAAATTTTGTCAGCTAGAAGGGGCTTGTCTCCCAAGTAAAGTAAGGATAGAAGTGGGGCGTATTTTGAAGCCGACTATGATGGAGGTAAGCCATGATAGCACTGGTGGAAGACCTATTCGCAGGGACTTTCAACAGCCGATAGTTGGTAGCCCAGTCGGCGGAACCCGCGAAACCTCCGAAAATTGTATTGACGCAGAATTGGGGGAGGTACTAATACAGCCATAGCTGCATCACCCAGAGGGACCCTCCAAGATTTGTCGGATCACCCCCAGCCGACAAGGTTGAAATCATCTGGTTCATTAGCCGATACACCAGGGAAGCACAGTTGCAGCATCTTTTCTTTCTTAATATGGCCGATATATTGTATCTATACTCTTTACTTATTCTTGCCGAATGGGAGCAGAGAATATACTTGTAGAGCCATAGCCAGAGGAAAGCCGATTGTTCCTGCTCTAACGAAACGGGGCCGACGCCCTTTTGCGCGGCCATAAAATTGTCGTAGGAGGCGGTGGATTTGTCGAAATAGAGCTCAATGGCAAGTAAGTTTTCTTCTTCATGCGGAGCAGGGATCTCATCACCATTGCAACGGAAGCCTAAGATGATGCAGATATCCAGTATTGTTGGAAAAAACATGCCGTAGGGAAGATGAAGCCGTTGATCACAAGAGACCAAAACGGCAAAACAGTCAACAATAAGTTACAGTCAAGGACATCTCAAAGTCAAACATCATGATGGCGTCGCAAATACCCCATTGGTCCCAAAGGGTACCATAAGTAGCCTGACGTCAATCGTGCCATTCCCTATAGCCTTTCAGAGGACGCAGCCAGTGGCGGAAAGAGAAAGGTAGGCTGGCCGTGCAAAAGTTGTCCTGGAGCAAGGGAAGGGTGAAGCCCTCTGGATAGACGAACCATAGATGTTCCGTAGTGACTTCCATTGGCAAAAGCCGGGGACCAAAGGCATAAAGATCGGCCTTGGCTTGGATCAGAGCGAGGGGGGAATAATCGACAGGAGTAGCCATGAGGAGTTACGGGTTCGCTAATTCAAGAAATATGCAGTAAACATAGGAGAATTTCACAAAGAACATAGAATTCTAAGCAGAATAGAGTTATTATAGAAGAAGGATTTTGTATCAGTGAAGAAGGAACGATGGGGACCACGATTATTTAAAGAAGATTTTCAAAAGACTAGCCGTTCGCGGGCTTCAAAACCGAGGGGTCGGCACCTTTCTACAATGATCGAGACGTTCCGTTTTTCTGTCGGAGAAAGAACTGTTACAAATTAAAAAGGGTACGATTCCCGTTACTTCACCAGTTCGTGCCATAAAAATTACGGGACTTATGGGGGCATGTGTTGACGTCATTTTTAGCTGATCCATTGTAACGGTAACTTTCAACTGAAGCCGATACTAATTCTGCCAAATGAATGATGACGTCAAGGAAAGTCCACAGCGGCTTTACCTGATCAACATCAGAACTAAGAGTCGATGAACCATCACCCGCACACCTCGGCATGATCGGCAGGACGTTACCATTCTCGACCGTAAAAAACAGGCCACGAAGTAGGATTTCCTCCACGTTTGGAAGTCGACAGCTGTGCCACAACAAGTATAAAGCAAGCAGGAACCCCAAATTGAAGACACCAACACTCATCTCAGACCAAATTACCAAAATTTTCTAGTTTTTCATTCCTTTTATCTGTATTTTTACAGCTTTATTCGCTGCTTTCTTTTACAGCTTTCTTACGGTTTTGTTTATATTTTTCCTTACTCCTTTGATTACAAATTTTCCATTGGATGTTGCTTTAATTATTAGTTACTGTATTCATTCATCAATTCAATTGCAATACATCCTATTCAGTTCTGTTTTACTTTACCTGCTTGGATCCTTTCTATAGTAAGTTCAAGGAACCCACTTCTTTTAAAAGGTTCGGCTCATTTATTTATTTCTCTATCGGACTGTTCATATTTATTGGAAGAGCAGCCGATCGACACTTCTACCGACTCCCTTTTCATAAGGCAACAACTATATAGAAATTCTGGTAGATAGAAAACTAGGTTGTACTAAGTTGTAGGAAATTTTTATTGTATATAATTTTATGTATTAAATTGTGTATTTGTTGTTAAAATAGGGAACCGATGTAAACGGGGATCGGCTTCACATCCGATAAACATAAACGATCCGATATGGTGAAACGAAAAATGGTATCAAATCTTTTTTGAATCAGGGACCGGGTTCCTTGAACTTACTATAGAAAGGGTTCAAGAAAGTCAGCTGAGAATGCTCAATGGAAGGACCTTTCTGGGAGAATAGAATGATACTTTTATTAACTTGCTTAAAGGAAAGTATAGAAAACGTCTGATATTGAAATAAGATGAACAGGAAGCTGTAAACAAAACGGTAGAGAAAAAGCTAAAACAAAGCAGTAAGAAAGTTATAAGGAAACGAGATTCTAAACTAAAAAGTTGTAAATGACGATGAAGTAGAAAAAATTGAAGTTGCACGTTGCTGGATGATGCGTTCCTCTTTGGTTCTGAGCACTGCTCCCATTTTATACTTGCTGCAAATGAGTCCTTACCAGATTGTGGAGTTTCTTCCGGCCAAAGATGCTCCCAATGGTCATGCGGAATACTTGCGCTGAAAGATCAGGAATCTGTTTTCCTTCTTATCGGCTCCGTGGTGCCGATGTTGACCATGACCATCGGCTACTCGAAATTTTGACTTCATCGGCTCGTCCCAATTTATCAAATCGACATCGGCTCAAAGTAATCGTTGTGTCGACTCGACAAAATTGACGTCAACAGTATTAAACTGTGAATAATATTTATAATATAATTGTAGTATAATTTAAGCTCTCAAATTACATATCTTCAGATTCCAATCCATCCAACAACTTCCACCACAGATTCGGATAAGCGCAACGCCCTGGAGGCCGAATATGTGAGTATAGCAAGGTAGGTTTCATACGTATAAAGTTTATCTGTATTTGCCTTTCCAACGAAAGTTTCCGATAAGAATTCAACAACACCATTAAATGCTAACAAAATCAAAGGCGGCTTTACTATTTCTTTTCTCCGTCATTGAAAGTCCTTCCAAATAGAAAGCGTTCAAGGTTGTCTCTTGGTTGAAACAATTTGTTTGTTTGTTTGTTTTTTTTTTTTTTGGAGGGAAATTAGGGTTAGATTACCAAATATAAATTACGAAGGAAAACAAATGAGAGGTTTCACATCCCTTAGCTTTCTTGTAGATGAGGTTCTACGTGATTGTAGTTAGGATTTGCTATAGGTTCTCTTACTGTTATGTTTCATTTTTACTCCAATCATATTTTTTTGAAGAAATATCCAATCCATAATCATATGTATAATACTTGGTTATTACATCAGAAAAATTTTACTTTGTTATTTGAAATTTTAACCAAATTCTGTATTACTATTTAAATTTTACTTTAATTCTAACAAATATTATATTTTCAATTATTTCTATTTCGTCAAAAATTTCATCAAATATTGACTAATGTTTATTAATCTTGATTTTTGTTTTTGTTTTTGTTTTTTTTTTTTTTGTTAGGCTTTTAATGGTTGACTAACGGCTAAATGGTCAAAGATGATAAAGTGGAAAATTTTAAAAGTTGCCATATAAATTCAACTCAAAGCAAAATTTAGACAAATTCGCCATATACTTTTTCATATCAAAATGAATTATTTCCTTATTGTATTTATTGAAAGAGTAATGAGTATATGTGATATTAAATTTTTTTACTTAAAAACTCTTACATCTACTTAAAAATATACCTATTATTATAATAATTAACTTGAATATTTAAATTCTTATAAATATATTCCTAAGAAAAATTCTTGAATACATACAGAGAAGATTAATAAATAGCAGTCAAAGAAGTACCAACTAAAATATATTGTTTTTTATTTGATGGCAATTACTAAATTTTTGAAAGCGATAATCTTAAGAAAAGATATGACAAAAAGTAAAAAATTTTATAAATTTAATATTAACTATTTTTAAAAACTATAAATTTCAACCCAAAAAAATAAGTTTCGAAAGAATTACATAACAATTCTTCCTCGACATAAAATGAGAATATATATAGTTTCGCTGACGATATTGCTAGAGCAACTTTCCTCCTGCCAGAACAATTTTTATCAAAAACCAAATATATCCTTATTTAATTAACCACTAAATATTACCGATCATTTACATGAGACCCACTAAATCATCTCTTATCTCTCGCATCTTTTTATTTTTTACAGGAATTCATCCCCTCCTCTTCAGAGACTATATCCAACTACCGAATGATCAGAGTATCCTCCTCCAATTTCAAATGCTCTTTTGGGCATTTCAGCCAACTCTTCAGGCTTCTTTCTCGTTTCCTTCTTGTCGGCGCTGCTCACCAACCAGAAATGAAAGTTCTTTCTGCATCTAAGGAGCAACAATTGCAACTGTTACAACAGTCTTAGTTATTCTGGCCTTTATTGGCCAACTTCAACTTCGTCTTCTTCTTGCTACTGGTAGAAAGTGGCTTTTTCCCTTTTTATGTTCTACTTCTTGTTTTACTGTTTGTATATTAATTTGGTTTCTAAGAAATATTAGAGGTAAAAGTTGATTAGCTTTTGATCTCTCTAGATGGGTGTTTTAAATTTTTCTAAATCTGATGTCAACCTTCTATTCTGCACTATGTATTGATTCATAATGATCATTTTCATATGAAGTACGAATTAGTTACTAATTCTATGATTTATTAACAAAAGAGCATTAATTTGCTATTTTTTTAATGCTTATTTCGACAAAAGCTTCAGAAGTTTCCGTTTTTTCTTTTTACAATGAAAGTTAGCAGAAGTTTTCTGACTAGGACAATGCAGGGTTGGTTTGTTTGGTTCTTCTGATATTTAACAGGAAAAGTGTGGAAACATCTGTTGATATTTTTGTTGATCATCCCCATATTCTTTTTAAAAATAAAATCAATAATACAATATTTTAAGAGAAACCTTCTGGTGTGCATTAATGGAATATTCATGGAGAACCCAAGGCGAAGAGAGGGAGTATAAAGAGAAAGTGGACTCTGTTTATGAAAAGAAATATTTTGACAATTAACCAACAAGAAGGATAGATTTGACAATTGAGCAAAAATTGTTATGGCAAGAGAAAAGCTGCTCTAGCAAAGTCACTAGCCTTATTATAATGCCCTACCTTTTTACTTTCGATTAGTTCCTATTTATAATAGGATGAGAATTTGTACTAATGGCCAAAACAAAAGATGGTCGGTGTAATGAGATGAATATTTTAGTATAATAATATTTTGTCGAGACCTGCATGTAATTATTGAATTTCTTCTACTCGTACCCTAAAACTCTGGAAGGCTACAATTATTAATAAAATAAGAATTTGAGGGTATACTGAGAAAAGAAATTGATTAGTGTGATGAAACGCACGTTTTGGTGTGAATTATGCCATCCGGGTTATCGTTGGCATTTTCGTCATTTTGATCGTGCTTGAGACTTTGACCGCAAATTTGACCAAATAGGGGAAGAATTGAAGAATTTAAGTATTTCCAATGGATTCAGTAGAATTTTTAGAGTTGAATAGTGGAATAAAATATTTTTCCGTTTTAGACCCGATTTTGGTCATTTCTGAAGAAAAAAATCGCGGTTAAAAAAGGTATGTGTGGTATTCTGTGATTGGTAGCTTATGGACATGTGTCAATTTATGAGAGGTTGCATGAGGAATTCATGCAAGATACATGGAATTAAAGAATTATAAAATAAATAAAGAATTATGTGTATTTTTGTAATTAAAACACATCGTTTGTGGGGCCAATTACTTAAGGTCTTGTGCAATGTAATTGGCCAATATTTTGACCATGAAGAAGAGATTGAGTGGCTGAAAAACAGCCAGAAAAACAGCAGCCATGCAAGAGAAAAGAAGAGGAAATTTTGAGGAAGAA
Organism: Voacanga thouarsii; assembly: GCA_026120185.1. Lineage (NCBI taxonomy): Eukaryota > Viridiplantae > Streptophyta > Magnoliopsida > Gentianales > Apocynaceae > Voacanga > Voacanga thouarsii. The sequence goes on along the minus strand of JANUWF010001016.1, from coordinate 4,936,170 downwards.
AAATAAGTGAAATGGTGTGTAAATTTTTCATTAGAACACACTTATGTTTTAACCACCATACAATTAATAAAAATAAGAAATGAATAGCCAATATTTGACCAAGAATGGCAGTTGAGGAGCTGAATTTCAGCAAGAAATTCGTCCATAAGGAATATAGAAAGAAGAGAGAAAGAAAAACTAGAGAAAATTAGGGAGAAAAAGAAAAAGGAGAGAGAAAGAAAGAAGTGTGTGTGTTCTTGGAGTTCTTGAAGCAAAATCAAGCCAAGAGATCCCATATACAAGGTAAAAGTCTATGCTTCAAGAATTAATGTCATAGATCTCATTATGATTCCAGATCAAAATATAGTGTTTGTGAACTTTGTGTATGCTTATGTGTGCCGGCTGCCTAGGAGGTTTATGGATAATGTTTTGTGTGAGGAAGAACTGAATGAGCATGGTAGTTTGAAGGATTGCTTTTGGTTGATGAAATGATGACCAAAGTAGAATGAAAATGGAAATTACTTGGTTGGAAAAAAGAATTATACTAGCTTTTGATTAGAAGAAGTGAATTTGTGTTGAATAAGTTTGACCCTTGTGAGCTATTGGAATATGGAAATCACAGAATTAAAGATGATTTGAAGGAAAATTGAATGACTTAATGATTCTAAGGTATTAAAGGCTAGAGGAAAGCAAAGAAAAGTATGAATAGTGGAATTGAAGCAAAACTACTGGGGCTGTTTTTGCCCAGTAGCATGTTACGAGAACCAGAACACTGAAAAAGACTTATACATAATTAAAGTTAAAAGTCTTATGATAGTTTTGGTATATCATGGAGCCAAATTGGAATTGTGGATTGAAAGTTATGTGCAAAACAAAATCACACGTTAAGCAGTGAAATTCCAAAAGATTAGTTCAAAAATGGATGAACTTAAGGATGATTAATTGTGTAATTTTGGATGAAATGAATGCAAAATATGAAGTGAATCCCTTGTATATGAAGGGAGAAAGGATTTGGAAAAAGAAAAATGAATGAATCGAACAAACAATGAAAAAAAGACATGAACGAATGTTGAACGTTTTCCTTAATCGTTGGCTAACTATCGGCCCCGTAAGCCAACCATCGGCTAAACGTCAGTAGGACGTCGTCTACCCGTCGGCTAACCGTCGGCTATTCTTCAGCCAAACACAACTTGATTTGAAAATGATATTTGGTGTAGGCTTATCGGTTAACGGCCAACAGAACGTTAAAAATGATAAAAACGGTGATTGAATGGCCATAAATAGAAAATAGTTAATTAGGACATGAGGTGAGTCACTTTGATTTCTAAAACATTTTAAAAGCTAGTGTGTTTCACTTTTCTATGAAATGCTATGTTTTATACTGATTTGGAAACCCCTGAATATGTTTATGGTTTATCTGAGCAAGGTTTGTTTTATGCCATTTTGGGTTCGAATGAACTTTAGAATTAGTTTGGAAACCTTAACGAATGATTGAAGAATGAATTTTGTGAATTTAGTCCTTTTTGGATTAAATACATGAAATTTTCAAAAAATAGTAAATTTTGAAATTGGGTATTCATAACTTGACTGGAACACTCTTATTGGAACATTTTATGAAAATGTGTTTCGAAAATTTAAATTTAATCCTCTTTTGAGATTAGAATTCTGAATTTCTTGAAATGAATTCCTTTTGAAATCGGGTAATTGAAAAATGAACCAAATGTCCTTATTAGAATGTTTTATGAAAACTTTTAGAATCGGGTATTCGGTAGATGATTGAAATATCTTTATTGGAACTCTTGTGAACATTTTTCAAATCGGGTAAGGATAAAATGACCCGAATACCCTTGAAAAGTCGTTTGGAACCGGACATGGGTAAAATGACTCGAATACTCTTGAAAATAACTTTTGTGATCGGGTACAAGCAAAATGACCCGAATACTCTTGGAAACTTGTTTTGATGTGTGAAAAGAACTCTTTACCCTGTTTTGATATGGTTTTGGAAAATGATTTCTCAATATGAGATTGACTTATAGAAAATGATATTTTGATCCCAGAAATTGTTTTAATGGCCTGATGTGCCTAGGGAATGAATTGATTTGCCCTACAGAACTTATGTGAATAATGATCTGACTTGCGATTCAGTAGGAGCAAATTCTGGAAAATGTTATTTTTGCCCCAAAAATGTTTGTTTTGAAAATCCTATGGGATCAAATAACCCTCTAGCTTGATCAGTCAGAAGGGGTTGGTATTGATAACATTGAGTACTCAGTAAGGATTTTGATCTTTGTACTAGCCTACGTTATAGTTAGACGACCCTAATAACCTGACCTAGTTCTAAGGATTGTCTTACTCTGAATGGAGTGACAAGACATTGAAATGAGTTGTCCTGGCTTATGGTGACTAAGGTTGGTACGGGGGCCCTTAGTGAGTAAGGTTGGTATAGAGATCCCAGGCTTATGGTGAGTAAAATTAGTATGAGGACCCCTGGTATGGTGGCAAAAGTATGTTGTGGTACACTAAGTATGGTGCGGTATACCTAAGCAAAAGTATGATGGGTGTACTTATTCCGGCGATGCATGGATTGAGTATTGGAGACTACGGTCTCAGTACAACAATACGTGGTACCGAAGGCAAGGACTACGAAACATGCATACAGGGCGACCTCCTATTGGAAAAGTGCTTGGGATTTGAAAATCGGGGTAATGTTTTGAAACTGAAACACCATTTTTCAAAAATAATTAAGTTCTAAATAAACTCTTCTTTAGAGAGTTTTGGAATTATCTCCAGTGAACAAATGATATATTATTCCACAAAAATTTTATATATCCTGTTCTTTCATAAAGCAATAGCACACACGGGACTCATTTGGTGATTCATTACTCACACGTGTCTTTTATCTTACTTTTGTAGAATCCAGAGTTCAGCGGACCAACGGATAGAAGAACGATACCACAGTGTCAACAGTATAGATCTGGACAACTTCTCTTTTGATTACATACTTATTACTATCATAGCTTGGGATGGCATATATGAGATTCTCTGATATATGTATATGTATGGCCATTAGTATGGGATATTGTATGAGTCTGGACCTTATATATATATATATATATATATATATATATATATATATATTTACTCTGTTGGTTTCATTATAAGACCCTTTGCCTAGGAAACTAGACGGGGCAACACCCGGTGTTGATATACTTCCGCTATTATCTTTTGCAGGGGTGTTACAATTGGTATCAAAGTCTAATTTGATAGAACTGTAGTATCATCATGGGGATTGATAGAGCTCTTTCATTGTGGAGGTTCAGCGGATAGGAATGATAAGGGCAACCGCCCAATGGATATGTGTAGCAATGATAGGAAGATTAGAACGGTCTACTGAGCAGGTGTGCCAAGATATTTTCTTGCGTCTTGACCACCGTCATGCAGCCCATCTCGCCAGGAGCTCGTTTGACCCAGTGGTACCCGTTGTTACTCCATTTGTGTGAAACCTTAGCTTGGAAAGGACACTTATTCCCGAGAGGACATCGTCGCCACATGGTCAGATAGAGAAGGTAGATGGCGATTCTGATAAGGTTGATGGCGATATTGAACCCTGCCATCAGGATGATGATAAGGAGGATAGTATTCCTGATAGTGCAGTATTGCCTAAGAATGATGAGGAGGTGTTTGGTGGAGATGTATCGAGAGTACTTGAGAAGGAGATACCGGGTCTGGAGATTGTGGAGGCGAGAGAGGATCATGAGGTACCCGAAGTGGAGGTACCTATGGTTGAGGGGCCTGAGGAGGATTTAGAGATAGATCCAGAACTATGAGCTTAGTTGTACCCAAATGTGAATGGAGATGAGGAGGTTGATGCAGCAGGGTCTTATACAGTTTCTACTGATTCAGGACCTCCCGTTTTAGATAATTACGATGACGAGCAGGAGGATGAGATATGGATATATGTATACCCAGTATATATGACTATTTGCTTAGCACACAAATTTTATACTAGCTTTATGTTTGATGAGAATGAATATATATTATGATCCTGCTATGTGTACTATAGCCATTTTGTGCCTGCTCTTGAGTCATGTTATATTGTTTTACTAGCAAAATCTTATGAACTATATAGATGCCTCCTAAGCGAACCTCCGAACGATCATCAAGAACTACTCGAAATAACACTAAGCCAATAGTGGAGGAACTGCATGTGGAAGGTCCCTAACTTGTAACTTTGGACGATCCTATGTTCCAAACCTTCTAGAAAATAGATGGTACCATTCAACAGTTGACTGAAACTATCACTAGAGTCAATGAGAATGCTGAAATAAATGAGAGTATGAGTAGGAGAAATTGAAGTAGACTTCGGGGTATGAGTCAGAAAAGATTTGGAGACTCTGATGGCAAAAGAAAGGAAAGAGGCAGAGGAGAGGAGGCCTGACTAGAGGACAATCCTCTTTTAGATGCTTTAATTGTGGAAAGATAGGGTATAAGAAAAACAATTACCCTCACCCTCGAATGATAGAAGGATGGAGTCGATCAGGAAAGAAATAATCAGGGGCAGAGGTCAAGACTAGAAGCGGAGAACCTAGGACAAGTTTCTATCTCTAAACCTGAACCTACTAAATCATAAGTGAATATTCGAGTAGTTGCATTGGCAAAGACAAATAATCATGCCACAGTAATGGAAAGTACACTCTTTATTTTGAATCATGATGCTAAAATATTGATAGATCTCGATTCTTTACATTCCTTTATTGCCAATTCATTTCTTGATGCTATGGGGACAAAAGGGGAATGAACTTCATATGAAATGATTATTAGTACCCCATTGGGAAAATAAATGAATAGTGAAAAAATACATAGGAATTGTAAGATCTTGATCGGAGATGAAATATTGGGAGGAGATTTGATATGTTTGCCCATAGAGGATTATAATGCCATCTTGGGCACGGATTAGTTATCTCAGCATTATACTCAAGTTGACTGTAGACATAAAGTAGTACATTTTCGTCGGCCTGGGAGACCTACATTGGAATTTGTAGGTAAAGCTGGAAGGAAAAGTAATACTTTTATATCGGGTCTTAAGGCCTAAAAAATTATTAGAAAAAGGGTGTACTGGGTATTTGGCTTATGTAGTTAATAAACCAAGAAAGGTTAAGAAGTCTGAAGATGTTCCTGTTGTGAATGAGTATTTAGATTTTTTTTTAGCGGAATTGAAGGAATTACCGCCGAAGAGAAAGGTAGAATTCTTCATTAATTTAGTGCCATCGATAGAACCAATTTCAAGGACTCCCTACAAAATGCCACCTACAGAATTGCAGGAGCTTAAGAAATAACTACAAGAATTAATGGAGTAAAAGTTCATTCTACCAAGTACTTTACCGTGGGGAGCACCTGTGTTGTTTGTTAAGAAGAAAGACGGACGAATGTGTATAAATTATTAAGGGTTGAATGGAGTGACAGTAAAGAATAAATATCCGTTGCCCATGGTTGGAACTGTTTGACCAATTTTAGGGAGCAGGATGTTTTTCAAAATTAGTCTTGAGGCAAGGATATTACCAAGTTTGGATTCGGGAAGAAGACATACCAAAAACTGCATCTAACACCGATACGGGCATTTTGAGTTTGTAGTGATGCCATTTGGTGTTACTAATGCCCCTGCTATTTTCATGGACTTGATACACCGAACATTTTGTCATTACTTAGACAATTTTGTGGTTATATTCATAAATGATATCCTAGTATACTCCAAAGACTCCTAAGAATATGAACAACACCTTCAGAAAGTATTAGGAAAGTTGAGAAACGCCAAACTATATGCAAAATTCAGTAAGTGAATTTTGGCTACAAGAAGTAGCATTCTTAAGACATGTGATATCCAAAGACAGGATTACAATAAATCCTGCAAAAGTCAAAGCGGTGACGAATTGGAAATGTCCCGAGACTCCGACTGAAATACGAAATTTTCTGGGATTAACAGGATATTATTGGAGGTTTTTTGAGGGATTCTCTAAGATAGCTTAACTTTTGACTTGACTCAACCAAAAGAAAGTCCAATATGTTTGAGCTGAGAAGTGTGAGAAAAGTTTTCAGGAACTGAAGAAAGGGTTAAGCTTTTCTCTTGTTTTGGCAATGATAAAGATGGACAAAGCATATGAGGTGTACACAGATGCCTCAAATGAGGGATGGGGAGGAGTATTAATGCAGGAAAGAAATGTGATAGCTTATATCTCTAGGAAGTTGAAATCCCATGAGAAGAATTACCCTACATATGACCTGGAGTTGACAGCTATTGTGTTTGCTCTTAAGAAGTGGAGACATTATTTGTATGGAGCTGAGTTTGAAGTTTTCAAAGATCATAAAAGTTGAAGTGTGTTTTTACTCGGAAGGATTTGAACATGAGGCAACGTCAGTAGATGAAAATTTTGGAAGAATTTCGATGTCCAATTAAATATCATCCTGGAAAAGCAAACACAGTAGTAGATGCCCTTAGTAGAAAGGCATACTTATCAGTTCTTCAGATGATACGAATTCCAGAATTGGAAACATTTACAGCAGATAGAGGAATAAGACTGAGTGATATTTTCATTCAACTTGCTTCCCTACAACAATTGAAGGAAGAACAAGATAAGAATGAAGAGTTGCAAAGGTTAGTGCAAAATGATGCAAATAAAGAAGGAGATAAGCTTTGAAGGGACAATGATGGAATTATTTATTATCGAGATTGGTATTGTATCTCGAAATGGTCAGTGATGAGGCAAGACATTTTAATAGAAGTACCTCGAAGTAAGTATACCATCTATCCAGGAGTCGTAAAGATATATCAGGACTTAAAACGGCATTATTGGTGGATTGATATGAGAAAATAAAAGATAATTCAGACTTTGTAGCTCGATGCTTAACTTATCAACAAGTGAAAGCCGATTAGCATCGACCTGGAGGGTTATTATAGCCATTGCCTACTCTATAATGGAAATTGGATGAAATTACTATGGATTTCATTACAGGATTACCTATTGCAGTAGGATAGTGAGATACTATATGGGTGATAGTGGATTGACTGACTAAGTCCGTTCATTTCATCCCTATCAATCAACGGGATTCTTTAGAGAAGTTAAGTAAAATCTATATGGAGGAAGTGATTAAACTTCAAGGAGTACCCTCTAGTATTGTGTTGGATCGAGATTCCAGATTTACTTTGAAGTTTTGGACTAAACTGCAGTAGAGGTATGGGACAACCTTAAAGTTCAGCATATTAGGCACCCATAAATAGATAGACAGACTAAACAAGTGAATAGGGTTTTGGAAGACATGTTGTGGGCTTGCACTTTAGATTTTGAACTAAGTGAATTGATAATTTAGCATATGCAAAATTCGCATACACCAATAGTTATCAATCAATAATAGGAATGGCCTCATTTGAAACTCTATATAAAAGGAAATGTAGTCTAGGATGAAGGACGGGTGAATAAGATGTCTTCGATCTTGAAAAGTTCGACAGGCTATGGAGATGATCAAAACTAAGTTGGAGGCAGCTCAGAGTAGACAGAAAAATTATGTTGATCGACATAGGAGGGATTTGGAATTTATTGAAGGAAATCATATATTCTTGAAGTTGACTCAACAACGACAATTGGGAATCAAAGGACAGGGGAAGAAGTTGGCACCTAGATACGTTGGACCATTCCTTATTGTCGAAAGGATTGGGAAAATGGCTTATTGATTAGAATTACCAATAGAACTTCAAGGTAATCACGATGTGTTTCATGTATCCGAACTTCGGAAGTCTGTAGCTGATCTTACCCACGTTTTGAATGAAGAACCCATTGAGATGACTCCAAGCTTGAAGTATGGGGAAAAACCTATTAAAATCTTAGAGTATGCTGAAAAGGAATTGCGAGATAAGAAGATGCCACTTGTAAAGGTGTTGTGGATTCATCATCTAGTGCACGATGCAACTTGAGAAACGAAAACGAAGATGTTGAAAAACTATCCAGAACTATTCCAGGTGTAAGCTAATCTCGAGAACAAAGTTTTTTGTAAAGAAGGGAGAATGTAATGCCCTACCTTTTTACCTTCGATTGGCCCCTATTTGTAATAGGATAAGAATTTTTATCAATGACCAGAAAAAAAGATGATCGGTATAATACGATAAATATTTTAGTATAATAATCTTTTGTCAGGACCTGGATGTAATTATTAGATTTGTTCTACCTATACCCTAAATCTTCGAAAGGCTACCATTATTAATAAAATAAGAATTTGAGATACACTGAGAAGAGAAATTGACTAGTGTGATAAAACGCACGTTTTGGTGTGAATTATGCTATCCGGGTTATCGTGGGCATTTTCGTCATTTTAACCGTATCTGAGACTTTGACTACAAATTTGATCAAATAGAGAAAGAATTGAAGAATTTAAGTCTTGTCAATGGATCCAGTATAATTTTTGGAGTTGAATGGTGGAATAAAATATTTTTTCATTTCGGACCCGATTTTGGTCATTTCTAAAGAAAAAAATCGCGGTTAAAAATAGTATGTATGGCATTTTGTGATTGGTAGCTCATGGACATGTGTTAATTTATGAGAGGTTTCAAGAGGAATTAATGCAAGATACATGGAATTAAGGAATTACAAAATAAATAAAGAATTATGTGTATTTTTGTGATTGGAACACATCATTTGTAGAGCCAATTACTTAAGGTCTTGTGCAATGTAATTGGCCAAAATTTTGACCATGAAGAAGTGATTGAGTGGTTGAAAACAGCCAGGAAAATGGCAGCCATGCTGTAATACCCTGCCCAAAACCACCTTTGACCTATGGGGGAAAAGTCATGCATTGCATAGCATTTTGTATTGCATGTGATATTTTAAAATTATATCTTTGTATGGGTGCATGTGATTTTCAAGGTTGTCCTTACATTAATTTATTTAATAAGAAATAGTTGTGTTGTTTACATTAATTGAGAATTGTTTTAGGTGAATGTTAGTAGAGGAGATAGAGGGATGAGAAGTAGGGTGAAAGGAATTTCTTAGAGATATATTAACATCAAAGTTGATTTGGATTAATGGTTAGGGCTAGTAATTATCCCTTGGTGACTTGAGTTCAAATCTTACCTATTGTGAATCTTAGCTTCCTTTTTGAAAATTTTCTTCTAGAGTTCTTCATGCTTTTGGTCGAGAACCCTAGCTAGCCGCCACTTTGGAAAGTTTTAAGTGGTATAAGACTCTCCTTAATAAATATTAGAGATAGAAAATATATTAGGTAAAGATCTTATTTTATTTCTCAAAGAATTTCGGATTTAACCTTTTATTTATTTAATTATTCCTAGAGAAATATTTTAGCTAAAACCTTAGCTACTCTTTTGAATTTCAGCCGCCATTTTCTTAGGAGATAAATCTCCATATTTACTTTCCAAACTCAAGGATTTTTGATAAAGATATAGACTAATTTTATTCTAGCTATTATTCTTGTAATTTTCGAAAATCTTAGCCAAGAACAATTAAATTCCAACTTGTATTTAATTAACCAGATTTTATGTTTGCTAGCTTGAATTAAATCTATTATTTTCCTAGCCAAATACTATGTTGATTTTGAGAATAAAACCCTAGCTAAAAATCTGGAAAATTCCAGCCTAGTTGCCACCACCTTTGGAACAATCCTAGCTGAACTCAAACTCTTCCAAGCTAGGAAAACTTATTCTAAATCCTTTAGCAAATCAGATTTTATTTTATCTCCAAAACAAATCAGGTTTTGTCCCTCTTTTCTAGCAGAATTTCAGTCAGCCTTGTGCATGCATATGGCTCACGAATTGCTGCACTCCTAGGTATATCCAAACTCTTCTACACCTAGCTCAAATCATCTAAAACACCTCTCACCAATTCAAGTTTATTTTAGCTACACAAACTAAAATTTTTGTTCCTTCTTTATCCAGAATTTCGGCCAGCTTTGCACACACCATACTACACAAAAATCAGCACTCCAAAGCACACCAAAACTCTTTATTGACTTAGCCAATTACAGCACCTAAAACTCTCAGTTTTTCTCTCAGATTTACGTCAAAAATAGCAGGCAAAATCACTCCAGAATTTCTCTCTTTTGTTCACAATTTTTGCACAGCACACACACCCTTCTTGCACAGAATTTTTGGTTGTCAAAACCCACACAAACCCCTTCTTGTTTTGGTCAAAAACTGAACACACATACAACCTATCCTTGAGCACTGTTTTCAGCTAGCCTAGGAGAGCAATTTTAGATTGCTTTTCTTCTCTCAACCCCTCTCAATTTCGGCCAGCAAACAGGAACAGCAAGCTGCCTGTTTTTTCCATTGCTGCCAAAGAAGTTTAGAACCATTAGGAGTCCTTCCTAGCATCATCTTCTAACCCTAAACCAGAGTAGCCGTCTATTCCCTCCTTGCTGCATGAAATTTTCAGCAAACTCTCCTCTGCAATTTTAAAAAAACACAAGAGCAATCATTAGGCTAAAAATCAAAACGCACCCTAAGGTAAGCAAAAGTCCTCTTATTCTTTCCTCCATTGATTCTTCTCTTCTTCTTCCCTTGAACCACGCCATATAGGGACTGATTTTATCTTCCTTTCTTAACTCTTGATCAAGAGGAATTAAAGAAGACAGCTTTCGCTCCTACTCAAGTGAACTCGTGAAGATCATCATAGGGGTATCTTGATCTCGTTAATCCGATTGTTGTAAGGTAATAGAACTCTTATCCTTGGTGTCGAAATTAAGGTTCAATGTGATTGATGATGTTTATAGGAATGTGATAGCATGATGAATGTGGTTAGTAGGATAGATGAATATTTTGAGATGAGTATTATGTTAAGTATGTTCAATGGATAGTGATGCGATGTTATGTTGTGATAATGATGGTTGTGAATTTTGATGGTTAAGTCGAGACATTCTTGATATATTATGCATGATTGAGTTGATTGAGATCTTTATCATGATATTATGTGATTCTAGATCAGGAGGTTATTTGAAGAAGCAAGTGGTTGATTTTATTCTTGTTTATCTGAGGCGTACCACGTAAGTCCTTGCATAAACTCTTTTTATTTGATGCTTGTGATGGCAAGTCAAATGGTGTAAAGCTTTGTGAAGCTATTGTTGAGCTATGGTTACTTGGGTTGTGAACGTGGATGTTTATTCTCTAAATAGCTTTATCAACTAACGCCTTTATCAAGAACTATCTTTCTCTTAAATGTTTTAGAAACTCTTTTTTTGAAAGAAAATCACGTTTTACAAAGCTAAGGTATGGAAACACTGTGAATCAGGAATTAACGAATATGTTCGTTGAGTACTCAATAAGGGTAGGCTAATAATACTAGTTTTAGAGGGCTTGAGTGAGTCTTTTGGTAGGCGGCCACCTCCAGAAGATAAGCTCTGCTTGAAAAGGCACTAATATTGATTGGTCAGGCCGGTCTGAGCTAGCATTTGTACCTGGTAAGGTATTATTTCCCGGCATAGATACCCGGATGGTTTTGTTGGGTGTAGAGATGGAGGAGTATCTCACCCGGTGGGCCGTACACCCACCTTTGATCAGAACGCCCAAAGTGTGGTAATTTGATCCTGTCATGGTGCACAAAGTGTGGTGCTTTGACCGTTTTTCTTACAATGGGGCCCAAAGTGTGGTGCCATGACTGTTTATTCGAGTGGATGATTTATTTTGTATAAAGTGTGCAATGGAAAAACTCTACTCTTTGCAAAGAGAAATTATTTATGACTTGCCAATTATTTCAGCAAATATTTTCAGCTATACATACACAAACTGTTCAAAGTACCATGTGCACACACAGGACTTATTGAGATGTTAATCTCACACTATTTTTATATCATGTTTTTAGGAGAATGACACTGCTGAGCAAGTGAGATGTCTAGTAGTTGGAGCTTTTGTTGCTTTGTCTATGTTTGAGAGACAGATGTTCATTTATGTTTTCTTTTCGAATCGATGTATGCATATGTTTAGACTTACTCAAGTTTGACTTCAACGTAATAAGAGTTCCCTTTATTTATCTAAGTTTGACATCCTTAGTTCAGTTTTATATTATGTACCTCGTTTTAAAGACCCCTTGTCCTCGAGACGAGGTGACATCCCCGCCCTTTTAGGATACATAGTAGGGGGTGTTACACACGCAAGAGAAAAGAAGAGGAAATTTTGAGGAAGAAAGTATAAGTGAACTGGTGTGTAAATTTTTCATTGGAACACACCTATATTTTAACCACCATACAATTAATGAAAATGGGAAAGGAATGGCCAATATTTGACCAAGAATGGCGGTTGAGGAGCTGAATTTCAGCAAGAAATTCGTCCATAAGGAATAGAGAAAGAAGAGAGACAGAAAAGGAAAGAAAAGATAGAGAAATATAGGGAGAAAAAGAAAAAGGAGAGAGAAAGAAAGAAGTGTGTGTGTGTGTGTGTGTATGTGTGTGTGTGTGTGTGTTCTTAGAGTTCTTGGAACAAAATCAAGCCAAGAGATCCCACATACAAGGTAAAAGTCTATACTTCAAGAATTAAAGTCATAGATCTCATTACGGTGATTATTTTGGTATGAGGTTTAACATAAAAACATGATTTTCATGTCTTGATTTTAGATCAAAAGGTAGGGTTTGTGAACTTTGTGTATGCTTATGTGTGCCAGCTGCCTAGGAGGTTTATGAATAATGTTTGGTGTGAGGAAGAATTAAATATGCATGTTAGTTTGAAGGATTGCTTTTGGTTGATGAGATGATAACCAAAGTAGAATGAAAATGGAAGTTACTTAGTTGGAAAAATGAATTATACTAGCTTTTAATTAGAAAAAGTGAATTTGTGTTGAACAAGTGTGACCCTTGTGAGTTATTGGAATCTAAAAATCACAAAATTAAAGATGATTTGAAGGAAAATTGAATGAATTAATGGTTCCAAGGTGTTAAAGGCTAGAGGAAAACAAAGAAAAGCATTAATAGTGGAATTGAAGGAAAACTGCTGGGGCTGTTTTTGCTAGTATCATATTACAGGAACTAAAACTCTAGAAAGGGCTTATACAAAATTAAATTTAAGTTCCTTATGGTTGTTTTGGTATATCATGGAGCCAAGTCAGAGTTGTTGATTGAAAATTATGTGCAAAACAAAATAATATGTCAAGCAATGAAATTCCAGAAGATTAGTTTGAAAATGGATGAACTTAAGGATGATTAATTGTGTGATTTTAGATGAAATGAATGCAAAATACGAAGTGAATCCCTTGTATATGAAAGGAGAAAGGATGTGGAAAAATAAAAATGAAAGAATCAAACAAACGATGAAAAAACAATGTGAACGAATGTGGAACGTTTTCTATAACCATCAGCATACCATCGGCCCCGTCGACTAACCATCGGCTAAACGTCGGCTCAACTAACCGTTGGCAATTCTTTGGCCAAATATGACTTGACTCAAAAATGATGTTTAGTGTAGGTGTATCGGTAAACAGCCAACAAAACATTGAAAACGGTAGAAACAGTGATTGAACGGCCGTAAACGGAAAAGAGTTAATTAGGATACGAGGTGAGTCCCTTTGATTTCTAAAACCTTTTGAAAGCTAGTGTGCTTCACTTTTCCATAAAATGCTATGTTTTATACCGTTTTAGAAATCTATGACGATGTTTAAGGTTTATATGAGCAAGATTTATTTTATGCCATTTTGGACTCGAATGAACTTCATAATTGGCTTGGAAACCTTAATGGATGATTGAAGCATGAATTTTGTGAATTTAGTCCTTTTTGGATTAAATACTTGGAATTTTTGAAAAATTGTAAATTTTGAAATTAGGTATTCATAAATTGACTGAAACACACTTACTGAAACATTTTATGAAAATGTGTTTGGAAACTTCAAATTTAATTCTCTTTTGGGATTAAAATTCTAAATTTCTTAAAATGAGTTCCTTTTGAAATCGGGTAATTGAAAAATGATCAAAATGCCCTTATTAAAATGTTTTATGAAAACTTTTGGAATCAGGTATTCGGTAGATGACCGAAATTTCTTTATTGGAACTCTTGTGAACACTTTTCAAATTGGGTAAGGATAAATGTCCGAAATACCCCTGAAAAGTCTTTTGGAACTGGACATGGATAAAATGACTTGAATGCCTTGGAAATAACTTTTGTGATCAGGTATGGGTAAAATAACTTGAATACTCTTGAAAATTTATTTTGATATGTGAAAAGAACTTTTTACCCTATTTTGACATGGTTTTGGAAAATGATCTCTCAATATGAGATAAACTTTTGTAAAATGACATTTTGATCCCGAAAATCATTTTATTGGCCTGATATACCTATGGAATGAATTGCTTAGCCCTACAGAGCCTATGTGAATAATGATCTGACTTGTGAGTCAGTAGGATCAAATTCTAAAAAATGTTATTTTGCCCCAAAAATATTTGTTTTGAAAATCATATGGGATCAGATAACCCTCTGGCCTGATCAGTCAGAAGCGGTTGGTATTGATAACGTTGAGTATTCAGCAATGATTTTGATCTTTGTGCTAACCTATGTTAGAGTTAGACGACCCTAGTAACCTGGCCTAATTTTAGGGATTGTCTTACTCTGAATGGGGTGAAAAGATGTTGAGATGAGTCGTCCTAACTTATGGTGAGTAACCCCTGGCGAGTAAGGTTGGTATGCAGATCCTGGGCTTATGGTAAGTAAGGTTGGTATGGGGACCTCTAGTATGGTGGCAAAAGTGTGTTGCGGTACACTAAGTATGTTGCGGTATACCTGAGTAGATATACGCTGCGGTGTACTTATTCCGGCAATGCATGGATTGAGTACTGGAGACTGCGGTCTCGGTACAATGATACGTGGCGTCGAAAGAAAGGACTGCGAGACTTGCATACAGGCCGACCTTCTATTGGAGAAGTGCATGTGATTTGAAAATCGGGACAATGTTTTGAAACCAAAACATCGTTTCCAAAAATGATTGAGTTCTAAATAAACTCTTTTTAAGAGAATTTTGGAATTGTCTCCACTGAACAAATGATATGTTACTCCACAAAAGTTTTATGTACCCTGTTCTTTCATAACACATTAGTACACACGGGACTCACTGGGTGATTCGTCACTCACACGTATCTTTTATCCTACTTTTGTAGGATCCAGAGTTCAGCGGACCTACAGATAAAAGAACGATACCACAGTGTCAACTGTATAGGTCTGGATGACTTCCCTTTTAATTACGTATTTATTACTGTCGTAGCTTGGGATGGCATATATGAGATTCTCTAATATACGTATATGTGTGGCCATCAGTATGGGATATTGTATGAGTTTGGACCTTATATGTATATATTTACTCCGTTAGTTTCGTTATAAAGACCCTTTATTTGAGAAATTAGATAGGGCGACACCCAGTGTTGATATACTTCCGCTATTATCTTTAGTTAGGGTGTTACACTTATAGTTTTTATGTTTATAAGGAGGAATTCTTTGAGCTAATTGAGGCAAGATTCATGGAAATTTGAAAAGGATTACTGTGGACAAAAGCTTATATGGCAAAGTAATGGAAATATTATTATGGTGGGCAGGACCAAACCTTATTTAGGGGTTCCAATTTTGGACGGAAATGGTAATTATTTAGAGTCAATTATCGAAACATTTTAGTTTTTTTTTACTCGTATCTTCGGTTCAAAACAAATCACAAATTAGCTATCAATTTTAACCAAAACTCATCTTGTAGTGAAATCATAAGACTTCTCAAAATCTCACAAATCTAGGTGAATAGTACAATTTATCTTCAAATGAAACTCGAGAAGCAACAAAACTCATCAATCTTCCTTGTACTAACAATTTATCTTCAAATGAATTGATGGAGTGTCAAATAGTCACCTGGTCTAGCTTCGATGACACGGCAGCTGAACTATTCCTGCCCGTATTAATGTGGAATTTAGGGATTGGGTCGACTATTTTGTAACCCCAAATTGCACTGTAATTTCAGGGCATTCTGGCCAGAAATTCCCAGCTAAGTTCATATTTTTTTCTTTTTAACAAATTGTTTAAAACACACAGCAATATATAATAAGGGGACTCACGTTAACCAACCTCTAGTTGGCCATTGGTCAATCACCGGTTAACCGTGGATCGAAATGGCCAACCTCAGTTAGAACCTTCGATTCAGTTTGGCCACGGTTGAATGATTGACGGTTTACAATTCTAGGTCAATCAATCTTCATTTTTTTCTTCATATAAATAGATTGTTTTGGCAAAAGATTAAAAAGCAATTGTAAGAGAATTGATAAAATGCTTAAAATTTTCGTTTTAATAGGTAAAATATTTTTAATAATAATAATAACAATAATAAACAATTTAGAATGAATGAGTTTAGCTTAACATATTAAAAATTAAGATAATTAATTTAAATCATTATTAATTATGAGATTTTTTTTAAAAAGAGAATTTAAGTGAGAATGTTGATATTAAAGATAGAATAGTGAGAATTGAAAGAAATTTATACCCAAAAAAAAATAAAAAATGAATATTTAAGATTATTCTTTTAAAAAAAATTCAATCGGTGGTTTAACTATTTGTTAATAGTTGTCTCCAACCTCAACCGGACTGACTAGGCAGTTTTGCCATAAACGGTTTTCATCCATGAACCTCCATTGACAGTACGACAACTACAAATTATTTGTTCAATCCACCAATATGCAAACAATAGTCATTCCTAACTTGGAAGATGACATACATGCATTCAGTGAAATAAAATCAAAACTGGGCCGCCCGCTAGGATGAAGTGCCATTGACGAATCTGGTTAAGATAAATTGCTAAATTACTTGGGACTGCTAATAGGGACCGACGCAGGATTGCATAATAGGGGTTAACAACTAAGTTTTCACTTTTTTTTTTTTTAATATCAAATTACTGTTTTTGTATTCAATGCAATGTTGTCGAATTTTAGAAAATGAAAAAAAACAAGTATTTTAAAAAATGAAAAAAATAGAAAGTGGTAAGTAAAATATGAACTGTGAAGACAATCAGACAAGCCACAAGTGGAAGATTGTAGAGAAACTTTTGTATTTTCTTTTTTCTTTTTTTTTTTTTTTTTGAATTGGTCAGATTGCAAAAGAAGCTAATTAGTTATATGTGGTTTTTTTCTTCCTAATATTCTTTTTATCTTGAGATGGGTCTTTGTTTTGTTTATGATTGGTTTGGACTTTTTTTTATTTTTAAATTATTTGTTATGGAGTCTTTTTTAACACTATAATAGACTAATTTATTTGTAGATATTGTATTTTTAAATTTTGCATTAGTAATAAAATATTCTTTTTTTAAATCATTAGATTTATTTAGTTTTAAGAAATTTTATTTTTATATTTTTAACTATTAAACTATTATTTAGAGTTATTTTTAAATTTTGGAAGAGACCAAAATGCAATTTGATATATATATAAATTTTTGGGGCCTCTTATACATTTGTGTCCGCCCCTGACTGCTAATTATAAATCCGCAAATAGTAATACACGTTATCATTATTATAAAAAGTACAATGATAACTTAAGCGACAACTACAAATTATAGGAATCCCCTAACATTTTTTAAATTGAATTATTTCCTTTTTCACATTATGAGATGGATATAAATCAAATTTACAAACCTCTCTCCTTATAAGAAGTATCATTACTAACTAAATTATCTCCTTAATACAAAAAATATTATGGAAACTCGAAAGTTTTTTTTTCTTTTTCTTTTGAAAATAAAATTTTCATTAATAAAGCTTCGCGTTGAAAAACAACAATTAAAGTATAAATCATTAATTTGGTTTGATGTTTCCTTTTGGACAACTTACTTCATAATGTAAAATCGAAAAACAACAATTAAAGAAAGAAAACATAAATAACTCATTTTTGTGAAATTTCTGAATTTTTACTTACATTACAACTCTTTTGAAAAAATTTATTTGAACTAAAAAAATTAAATTATGAAAAAAATTACATAGGGTCAAGGAGAGAAAATATGATATTTTGTGAGTATATAATAGTCTTGAAAAATAAAAATTATCTAGATTGATTTTTTTTTTTTTTTAAATGATTGAAGTTTTCAATTGAAATGAATTGTTATATAATCCCATCCTTAGTCTCTTGGCTAAGATGGAAGGATTCACTCTTGTACTTTATGTGTTTTTCCTCCTTAAGTTTGTTGAACATCTTCTCCATGGTGGGAAATGACTTTTCAAAATTCTCTGTTTATTCTTGAAAACTAGAGCTTTAGAGTTAGCTAGGTTGATATCCCGTGCATGCACAAGTTGTTATGTTATTAAGATTTAATATATTAATATTAAATAATATTATTAATTAATGATTTAATTAGTTAAGATTTTAAAACAAATTTAAATAGTATTTAAAAAATTACACATTTCAATATATTAATATTATATATATATATATATATATATATAGTATTCAAAGAATCACATATTTCAATATATTAATTTATATAGTATTCAAAGAATCACACATTTTAATGTATTAATATTATATATATATATATATATATTATTAGTTAATTTAATTAATTAAGATTTTAAATGAATTTAAATATAATTTTTCTTTTTCTTTTTAAAAAAAATCATTTAGCCACGTGTCACTTTATGCTACTTTCACGTGTCATAATGATAAGCTTCATTTTTTGCTTTTATATACAATGATATCCCGTACATTGCACGGGTTATTATGTTATTAAGATTCAATATATTAATATTATATATATATATATTTTATTAATTATTTAATTAGAGGAAAAAAATATTGGAAGAAGGCCATCGTACTATGTTCACTTGAATGAATAGGGGTTTTCATCAACATTGAAAAGCAGCAAACCTTTAATGAGGGTGTCAATAGCTTTGTATGTGAGATGGTATGGGCACCTCTCTTTTACAGAGTGTTACTACTAAAATCTAGCCAAAAGAGAAAGGTGCATAAATACCTATATTATTATTACAGGCCAATATTGAAAAGTACATAGCGGGCAACCAGTAGTAAAATACAAAAAACGAAAATCCAACCTAAAATCCATAGATTATTCTTCAAAATAAAAACCTTTTCTCATTTATACTTTATTCAAGTTTTCAATCTTTCCTCCTTTGGTAGCTTGAAGAAATCCCTATAAATTGTCTATATAGCTATCTTGTTTAGCTTGATCACATAGCAGTCCCTTCATTTCCTTGATCTTCTCCCTGTAAATCTTCCATTCTTCCTCAACCATCACCAATCTCACGATTCGGCCACCGTTTCGTCGGTGAAGGACCCGTCTTGCGCATCTCTAGGGATCAAATATGCAATCTTCTTCTCCATCAAGAACCTTCCTATCACACCTTGATCAGCGAAAAAAATTAACATAATAATAGCTTTCTCAAACTGTATTGCCTATACAACTAAACTCCAGCCAGAGTGAATCAAGAGCCCGCCTACTGATTCATGGCCACAAAATGGTATAGAGCATATGCATGGCAAAATTTGGAATTAAAAAGCATAATAAAATGACCGTATGCTTCAAATCCTAAAGATTCACTCTTTTCCCCAGTATTTTATAAGACAACATTACAAATCTGACAACAATATAAATGGCTATCAACTCTGATCTCCTTTCCAAAAAACTAAATAGTCTCAAAACATAATCAGTTTCATGACTTTACAATTAGGGGGAATCCCAACAATCAAGATCACATGTATCCAAACCCAAAACAAAAAGCACGGGCGAGTCAAAATCAGTGACCATTGTATCAAAAAGGTAGAAACTTTGAGCCAACGAATAGTGAAGGTTGACAAGAGGAAAAACCAAAAAGGAGAACAATATGATTTGAGAAATCAAAATGGAAGAAACACAAAAGCTAAACACTCACCTAATGCAAAGAAAAAAGTGAAGATTGCCGAGAACACATTGCCAATAATTGCAGAAGCTGCAAACCTACAGAATTCTTTAACTTTGTCAACCAAATTACCAAAAGAAAATGGTATGGAAGATGCAGAGGGCAACGAATGAGATCATCAGCACCTTCTTCGGAAATGTCAAGTTCATTATCTTCATCTTTATCTTGCTTCTTCTCTTCAGAGCTCAAAATCAATGGCTCAGTAATTCCCTTCTCCAATACAATATTTTCTGTAAATATGGTAATAAAGAATAATTTAATTGATTTCTAGATGCATATTACCATTTGTTGCATGCAAAGTCACATGAGGGACATTAGTTTCTCAACAAATTTCACCGATGCTGACCAAAATCTCATCTTGCATCCAGTGGATTCTTCTGCTTCTTGCTCACCTTCTTCGGCATCAGTTTTCAACAATCTCGACCCATATTAGGTACAACTAACTCTCGACCCATCATTTTGCTTCCATTGGTGCACAACAAATCTCTTTCAAAAGAGGGCTGCAGTAAGGAAAAATCTGGCCAGCAATGGGAGTAATCTTGGTGTTTTAGGTGGCAAAATTGGTTAGAGTTCTGCTAGTAATGTAGAAGCCTATACGAAGAAGGAAGCCGGTGAGATGAGTGCACTCAAAAGGAAGAATAGTATTGGAGAAGATTTTGAAGATGCGAGCATCGATGGAGGCTCACGCCTTTAATGGAGGATGGTCCATCTTCTAGTTTGAGATCTCCAATGCAATCTCGTGTGGAAGACCAACAAAACAAACAAAGTTAAGTGATGAATCCCAAAAAATGCAAGGAATTCGAAGCCTCTGCTAAAAATATAGCACTAAATCTGAAGAAATCAAACCGAGAAACAATCCTATAAATATCCCACTTCATTCTCATAAAAAAACTCCTCTAAGGACAATAACAATCAAACGAACCTACGAAGTAAACTCAAAATCCTGAGACTAATATCCATACCTAGTTAATATATCTAAGAAAAAACCTAAAGGAATATTACAAAATACTTCACAGATGCTTTTTTGGTAGAGCCATTAAGAGGTCAATAAAAAAATAACCAATAAACCTAAATTTGCTGAGGTGTCAAACCCACATGACTTTATCCCTCAACTTTACATATTATTAATTTTGGGTTGGATAGGACCTTCTACACGGGCATGCTTTTAGAAACAATTGAGGTAGTGGAAGTACACAGCAATGTATCTACTTACATATTTTTGAGATATTTGATTTTTCTTACTCTATTTTGCTCTGTGGAGTCTCTATTCAAATATGGGCATCCACATGCCCTTGCACGTGCATATGGACTTCAAAACCTAAACTTATGATTTTTAACTCTCTAATCAATTCAAAATCATCAAAAAATGTTTCTAAAATTATAGGTTCTGAAATCAAAATATAGACACAATTAAGTACCAAATCATATAATAAGTTTAAAAAGGTAAGTTAAAAGTTTTAAAATTATATTAAAAATATAAATTACTGAGTACATATATTAGTACGCTCATCCCGATGCCCTTAGGTAGTTCGTCTTGGCATCATCTGTAGACTTGAGTTTGAATTTCTACATCTCACGAAAAAAACATATAGAGCTAAAAATAAAAGTAACAATATGAAATGAGTGAAACAAAACACATTTATATACATTGCTCACACTAGTATTGACACCTAGGTCAACTCACACGGTTTCAGACCGTGCTGGGCCCAAAGATCGGCCTGCATGGTGTGCGGGTCGGTCCTTGGGCCAGAAGTCTTGGGCCCGGCACGGCCCGAGCCCTTGGCTCGTGAGGCTCGTGGGCTGACCTGTGGGTTTATTTTCTTTTTTTTCTTCTACTTAATTCGATTAAAAATTTTGATATTCAACTGTTTGTAATTTTTTTATTATTACTTAAATAACATAATTTTTTTTAAAATTATAAAAAAGCCACTTTGAAGTGGTGGGAGATTTGGCTTGGACCCCTACCTGTTTTATTAATTAATGAAATAAAGATTATATAAGAGGGGGACTTGATGTCTAAACCTTTTAAAAATATTACAATGATTAAAATTGAAAAATAGAATAAATATCCTAAAAATAAAATTAAATATATAATATTACTTATCCTAAATTCCTAATTACAAGAATACTAAACTAACTACTTGGCTCACCCCATTCATCATTTGAGTCATCATCAATAATCCACGAATTTGCTGTCCTATCTTCGGCTGCAAACCAACTACTACAACACATTAACATCTCCAAAGTTTGAGGAGCCAATCAAGATTTTCTTTAATCGATTGTTCAAGTGCTTTCACTGAAGACGTTTTTCTGATAGCACTGTGGAGACTGGTGGTATCAAAAGATCATGTGTCATTTTAGATAAAATGGGGTATTGACTTACATGAGCCTTCCACCAACCACAAATATCAAAATATTGATCCTCATTTTCTACTAAGGGCTGCATATCATAAATTGTCATTTCATTATAGGTGGTAAACGATCTTTTTTGACATTTCATAATACCCTATGGATTAAATATTCATGGAATTGAAGAGGTAGATTTTCGTGGTGGTTGAAAGTGACTGCTAGATGATGAGAAAGCTTGCCTACTTAAACTAGGAGAATCAGAACAAGAAGACTCAAACTCATACAAATTATACATGTCAGATAGAGTTTTAACCGTTTTATCTTTTATATCTTTTATCATATATTGCCTAAGTGTTTGAGATTCATCAAAATCTAATGTTTCATATAAACATTCAATAATTCTATGAAATCCAGCCGTTTTTACTCGAGAATCCATACACAATGCCATACAATATAAAATAGGAATATTTTCAAAATATTTTTTATATTTTTCAAACATATTTCTCATAAAATAACCATATTGGAGATGATCTATATCCTCACAAAAAATATGTGCTACCTTAGCAAGTGTTGGAAGAATATGATGAGTAGTGGGATAATAAGATTCTGATAAAAGTTCAGTGACTTCTTTGAAAGTAAATAAAAATGTTGAAAGTGCAGTACAACTTTTAAAATGAGTTTCAATTAGTGAAGGTTGAAAATTATTACTATTACAAAATTCAATAAGTTGGTTTTGAAACGGTATAACACTTTCAAACATATCTAAAGTTGAGTTCCATCTAATTTTACAATCTAATCTAAATTTTTTAAAAGATACACTTGTTCTTGGCATAATGCCTTAAAATTTTGTTGCCTAATTGGGGAGGTTTTAATAAATAAAAGAAATATTTCTAATTATATTAATAATATCATCAACATATTTATTGTGAAACCCCACCTAAAGCCAACCCTAGAGTAAGGGGGTCGGGATGCATATCATATTATTTTGCATGAATGTATATGTTTTTGAATGATTTTATGTGTTTTAGAATTGTGGATTATAGGTTAAAATGCTTAGTTATGCTTATTGAGTAGGAGGGGTAAAATGGTAATTTTGCTTGAGGTCAAAATAGGAAGATAGCTTGAGGATTTCATAAGAAGAATATGTGGTTGAGAAAATAGGAACAAGAGTTAGTGTGGTTTAGTGGTTAGAGCTTGGTGAATTAATTTCTAAGGTCATGAGTTCAAATCCCATCATTTAAGCTTTTGTCATGATTATCTTAACTAAGTTTGAATTTTTGTTTTCTTCCATTCCATGAAAATAGGAATGTTGTCTTAGGGGAGACATGAAGAGAATGTCCTAATCTTATCCTCATGTCCTAAAAAGAATTCTAGAGGAATTCTTGTCCTTTTTATTACCTCTAGCTTGTCCTAACATCTTTATAATTTAAATTCATTAAATCTCTTCTTTTGAACTCCAAAATTTTGTGATATTTCTTCACCTTGAATTTTGAAAATCAGCTGTGGAGGATGAGGAGTTGGCCGAAAATAGGAGAGGAAAATATGAAGGGGTTCTAAGAGAAATCAAACACCATAAAAGAACCTTCAAAAATTCACCTTGATGTTGTTCATGTTTTAGTGAAAGGAAATTTGGAAAATTTTCCAGAATTTTTGCAGACTATCTCTTCAAAAATTCAGCCAGTAAACCTCTTCATTTACTGCCAAGAAAATGGTCATTTCATGTGGCTTGAAGGCTAGAAAATCTGTGCAATATTCGGACTGTACAAACTGTGCAAAACCAGGAAAAAATTCTGGACATTTTCGCAGCTTTCAACCAAGGAAATGAAGCTGTTTTAGTCCATCTTCAAGCCAGCAAAACTCCTCTGTATTTCTCCAGGAAGAAGGCTGGAAAACCACCTTAGAAAGACCTTCAAACCCCCTCAAGAAACAGCTGCAAATGGGGTTGAAGGAGTGCAGAAATTCTGCACAAACCTTCGAAACATTGGACAACTTGAAACTAGAATTTCCCAGCTTTGCTTCCTTCAAGCCTAGGCCGAAAACCACCCTTCAACTTCTGCAACATTGATCCTTGATCAGCCATGGACTGAACACCATTAACCCCACACTTACCTTCAACTCTTGGACTCCATAACCACACCTCAAAACACTCCTAAGATCACTCCATTCAAACTCTTTTTGAACTTCAAAAAAATTCCAGCATTTTACTCCATTAAACCACTCTTGCATTAGGCTAACTAATCAGAATTTCCTCTGCCTTCATAGACTGAATGTTGGTCAGCTCTATAGCCTGCACAAGCTCCATTCATTCCATCGAAATCACCTTGTTCAGCCGGCACCATTGAAGTGTGAAGAAACCTTCCTTGATCAAACACCATAGCTAACCACTTACCTTAACCAACTCCACAACTTTCTCCATTTGAATTTCAAATAAAAACCGATCAACCTCTCTCCTTCTTGCTGAAAACCGAAACTCCCATTCACCCTAGACCATTCAGCCAACTCTCTACCAGATTTCGTGTAGCTTTCTCCCACACTCTCTCCATTTTCACCAAGAATACCAAGAACACACACTAAACTTCTTCAAACCTAACTCTACTCTAAACACCTCCAATCACTCTCAAATACTCCAGATCACTTCTATTTAATCCCTAAACTTCATTTCTGGGATTTATAACACAAAACCTCGCAAACAAGAATTTTCAAACGGATCGAAATTAGCCTTTTCCCTTGAAGGTCTCAAGAACATCAACAAGGTAAATCAAGAACAACCTTCTTGTTCATCCTTTTTCCATTCAATTCTTAATATACCCTTCTAATGCTCTCTCTCTCTCTCTCTCTCTCTCTCTCTCTCTACTCTCTACCGAAATGGTTGATCAACCATCAACCACGACTATTTTTTTCGGTGGATCACTCAAGGCTCTCTATCGCGCGTGGACCTTCTTTTGTCTTCATTAAAGCAATTGACAATCAAGTATCTATTCTTAAATCCTTTCTTTTTAAATTCTGAAATTGTGTCTCCTAGGTGTTGATAGGGAGATAGAGTATGAATGGAGATTGAGTATACGCATATGGATTAAGGGGATAGAGTTAAGACATGATGATGGTTGTATATGGCTAGGTTGTATGTGTTTTCTTTTTGAATCATTGTATGTTCTTCGTGCTTAATGAATTTCATGGATGTTTGAAGCATGTTAGAGATCATAACACCAAAGGTGATTAGGCTCTCATGTTTCTATTTTCCATTGAAGCCATTAATGATGATTATGCCTATAAGGAAGTTAGCCTTGTGATAGTATGTGTGAGGTCAAGCATGCGTTCATGAATGGATTGGTTTATTATTTGATGTTGGAGAATGTGTTTATGAATCTTTTCTAGCAATAGGAAAATCATGGTGAAAGAGTATTTCCTTGTTAAATCTAGGTTATTTTTATTAACAAAATTTTATTACTTTAAATGGAATTACTACTATATTTTTCTCTATAAAATTCGAAACTCTAGGAAGATTTGTAGTGGTTTATTAATTAAAATATTAATATTTTCTTTATCAAATAAATGAGATCTTTTGTTAAAAATAATATATATATATATATATATAGTAATAAATCATTTATAATAAATAAAATATTAGAATTAATTGATGACCTTGTGGACCTTAGTTCAAACTTTTACCTATATTCCTAAATATTATTTATATTAAAGTCTATTTGTTATTTATTAATTTAAAATTTAAAATAATTCATTTATTATTAATTTTATTTATTACTAATTAATTATTATCTAAAATAAATAAATAAATAAATAAATATATTTGTGATTTATTATTTACTAATAATAAAGCTATTTTTAAATTACCATTTGTTAATATTGTTAGACTTAATATTATTTAAAATTCAAACCTTCTTTTATTTATTAATAGCACACAAGAATTATTAAACGAGTCTATAATTTATTAGCAACTATTTTAGAACCCCAAGTTATTTTAACTTATTAAACTAGACTTATTTTATAAAGTTCTTTTTTTTTTTAGCTAGCCTTAAAGCTTAGAGCGTTAGGGTCGTGATGGTAATGGGTTGAACTAGGATTATTTTGTGTAAGTGAGTTTAGCTTGAATGTAGCCTTATGTTTTGTGTTTACCCCAAGCGGGGTTAGGTCAGCCTTGGAAGACTTTTGAGTTTGAGCAAGCAAAGAACCAGGTAAGCTCCTGCATGGAACTTTGTGAAGACAAAAAATTACTGTGGCAAGCCAGATGCGATGTGTATGGACATTAATTTTGTGAAGGCAAATAAGGACTGTTTTCCCTTTTATTTCCAGACAAACAATCATTTGAAAATTAAACAAGCAGTTTTACACAAAATGCTAAGCCCTTTCTAAAACCCAACTTTGACAAGACTTTTAGAAACCCTTAATTGCTATTTCCAAATAAAGCGGATGATGATCAATTTTCTCCCAAGTGGGACAATCAACGTTGAGTACTCAATAAGGGTAGACCAGCAGGACTAGTCTTTGAAGGGTTATGGTAAGTCTCTTAGTAGGTGGCCACCTCTGAGGGGTGAGTCCTTCCTGGATAGGATGCCAGTCCGGTAGGTTATGTCGGTCCGAGCTAGCAAGTTTCAGTCCTGTGGACTGTGTGTTCCGGAGTGGACAACCGGTAAGTTTGGTGTAGAGATAGAGGAGTATCTCACTCGGTAGGCCGTACACCTACCCTTTTGTCAGCTTGCACAAAGTGTGGCATTCTGACCGATATTTAGTCATGGGGCCCAACGTGTGGTAACCCATGGCCACCCATTTGAGTGGTTGTATTTATTGTGCACATGTATAGTTTGAAAAGCGAAACGCCACTCTTTATTTTTAACACTTATTTATTGCTTGCCAGTACTTTTTCTTATGAAACTTTTACAACTTGTATACATGAATTATTTTACCTGAAACACTCAAAGTACACACGGGCTTACTGAGATTTTTATCTCACCACCTTTTATAGCATGTTTTCAGGAAGATCCTGCTGTGGAGGTCATTAGCTAGATTGTTGCCTATGCTTTGAAGACTTATGTTATTTCCTCTATGTGGTGTTTTGAGAGATTGTTGCAAACAATTTATTTTGGATTTGTTCCAGTATTCATCTTTTGGGTTGTGATAAGTTTAATTTTAAAATCTTTATTTTATTTTATTCTATGTGACCTAGTTATAAAGACCCCTTGTCCTCTGGAAGGGGCGACATCCCCGGCCCTAATGGGCCTATGTAGTGGGGTGTTACATTTATATCCTTCCTTAACACACAAATTAAGCATATGAGAAGTACACCTAGTATGAAATAAAATACTATCTAACATAGGATTCGTAATATTTTTTCAAAATTGGTATGACGGAATCATTATTTGAAGCATTATCTAAAGAAATAGAAATAATTTTATTTAAAATTCTATATTCATGACATGTTTGAGTAATCATTCTAGCTATACTACTACCTACACAAGAATATTCAAATAATTTAAAACAAATAGTTCTTTTTGTACTAACCAATCATGATTTATCTAATGACATGTAATGCACAAATAAGACTCATTAGTAATTACAGTCCAACCATCATAAGTAAAAGCAAATTTTCAATTACAAGAATCAAACATAGCAATTAGATATTCTTTAATTTCATTATATATCTTTATTATATCATTTTTTAACGTTGTTTTAGGAATCCTTTCCTTGCTGGTTGACAATTATTTTGCATATATTGTTCACAATGTGAACTTTTTGCAAAATTGAAAGGTAATTTAGTTTAAACAATCATTTTAGCAAATCCACTTCTATTTTTTCTATGATCATATTGAAAATTACCGATAATTTGACTTCCTATAGTACGTATTTGTTGTTGTTTAAGTAGGTTTTCTAACCAATCAATATGTGACCTTTTCATATGCCTAACTAATGTTCCCGTTCCTCCTCCCTTATTATGTGCATATACTACCCTACAAATTTTACATATTGCCCTATCATTATCATTATCATATTCAAAAAGATTCTAAACCATAGATGTTTTTGCTTTAGCTATAACATCTGCTGTTTCAACATCATCCTCACCTATATTAGATTTGTTAGGATAAATAGTTGGAGTTGGTTGTGATTGTGAAACACTAACGCTAGGCCTAGGCCTAGGCCTACTAAGGCCTTCATCTTCATTACCTATTTCATTATTTATTAAATTCAAAGTTGGAACTATATTAAAATCAAAATGTGCAGATAATTGTGATGAAGAAAAATGATAATATTGATTTGAATCCATTATTTAAAAAAAAAAAAAACAAGCAATCAAAATTCAAATAAAAGTTCAAAAAAATAAAATAAAGTATTAACAAATAATAAAATAAGAGAATTGAAAAATATAAATAACAAATTAACTTAAAAATTAAACAAATAACTAAAACAAATAAATAATTAATAAAGCTAAAAAATAAGAATGTAAGATTAAGAAATATTAACTAGTTGATGACTAAGAATAACAATACTTTGTAGAGCTTTACTTCTTATATCCACTATTCCGTCACTCCACAATCTTCCAAAATATGAAGACTTTCTTGAAGAATTGAAAAAGTATAATTCAAAAATAAATTATATTCTAATACTTTTTGTAGAGGAAATGAAAAAAATTGAGGATTATGAGAGAAAGATGAATGAAAATAAAAGAGTTTGAGAGAATTGGAGACTGTTTGATGAGTTTTGAGTTGAATTGGAGGGTATTTATAGAGTTTTAGGGGTTAGAATAGAGAATATAACCATTAGGGACTAAAATGTAAAAAAAAAATATTTTAGCCATTTTTGGGACTGAAATGTAAAAAAAAAAAAAAAATGAGAAAGCCGTTAGGTAATAGCTCTCTCGTGTGGGCCAGCCCGTCGAGCCACGGGCAAGCCGGCCTGTGGTGGGCCAGCCCTCCGAGCCACGGGCAAGCCGGCCCGGACCGGACAAGACCGGGACCTAGGATCGACCCTAGGCCTAGCTCGGTGTACAGTGGCCAGTTTAGCATTCAGGCTGGGCTGGACGCCGGCTCGACAGGTCGAACCAGCCCATTGGCTAATCATATATTATAAGATGTTAAACAACTTAATACAAACTTATGTACATTAGAAACTATTTACAATACCCTATTTCCATAAAACTCCGTTACTTAATGTCACTCTTAGATTCTGAAGTTTAGGGTCCATAATCTGAATATATATAATACTCAGGGTCATTAGAACCAAAATTTATACGGTGTTCTAAATTAAGCTCCTAATATGGATTTGGAATCAGGTACTGATGAGGAATAGTCTTTGATACTAATTATAACAACCCTAATTCCTATAAGTAAATTATCTTATAAAACATGGGTGTCACCTCGTCTGACCTCACAGACAAGGGATCATTATAACTAAGTTACCAAAAAAAAAAAAAAAAAAAAGAAACTAGACTTCAATACTCCAAAAGAGATTACATAAAAAGTTCTTCAAACCAAACTTAAAATTCCTAAAAATAATATACATATTAGCTAGGTCAGAATACAAGCCGTCTAAAAGTCTGTATACATAACTCTAAATACCTAATGATGCTACACTATGTATGCAATCCTCAAATGCGTGAGTCCGCACCGCTCGAACCTGAAAAGGGAAACAATGAAAACGTGTGAGTGGAAATACTCAGTAAGTCCTGTGGATGCTCGTGAAATTATGTAAACATGTTCACAAACTATTTTGGTTAGAAGCACTCAAAACTAGCTTTATTGAAACATTTGTGTAGTGAGGTCAAAATCTTGCCCCATAATTTCAAAATATGTAGGCTCTTCTCTTAATAGAAGGACGACCTGCGTGTAAAGTTTAAAAAAGACTTCGCTTCAGTAGTACATGCTATTGTGCAATTCCTGTACTCACCCGAATTCTACTAGAGTGGTAAGAGATGTTATGCTTCGTACCTGAAATTTTTGAATCTTTTACTTGCTGTTGTAAGCCCAAGAATCCCAATCAAGACGTCAATCATCATCGAGGCAGCAAGGGGTTAAACATACTGAGTGTCCCTACTCAGCAGACCATAAACAACCCAAATATCATAATAAGCAAATGCTAGGAAAGAAATGGCTAGTGAGGGATGGTTAATTTCTATGTCCTGTTACTCCGTTTGGAGTTAGATGAATTCCAGAACTGATCAGGTTACTTGGATTCCTTTATCTCTAACGCGAGTTAGTACAAAGAGAAAGAGCTCTTGTTGAGTACTCAACGCCTTCACTGTCATATCCGTTCATTTCTGAACTGAATTTGAAGAAAGATTCATTTTTGGGGCCGGTATGTAGCTTTTGAATCCCTTTTTATGATTTTGAAATTCACGGGTAGATATAAGATAAAACATAAGTCATAGAATGGAAGAAGTGTTTTGGGAGTCGACGGTATTCTTGTGAAGAGAAAACGAACGTAAAATAGTCATTATTGTCTTGAGAAGAGAATTCAGGGGTAAAATGGTCAATATTATCTTGAAAATAGAAAACAAGGGTAAAATAGTTAATATCGTCTTGAGAAGAGAATACCAGGGTAAAATAGTCAATATCGTCTTGAGAAGAAAATACAAGGGTGAAGTAGTCAATATTATCTTGAGAAGAGAATAAAAGGGTTAAATAGTCAAGATCGTTCGAAATGTGCAAAGACGAGACAGTTTGCTTGTACGTGCTACTGCAGCTTGAAGAATGTCGTTTTACAAGTAAGAAGCTCATAAAAGTCATTAGTGCAACACACTAGTTTCAAACTAAGTACACTTTCAAAAGTACAACATTTATGCTTCAAAACGTGCTAAAGAACATAACATTAAAACCATGAGCAAAATTGTGTTTTTATAGTAAATAGGACTCACCTTGTATGTGCACGTAGACTGCTCAAAAGATTACACTTCTACTAGTCTTGATCACCTACTATAAAAACGATAGTTTACTTAAGGCACAACGTAGCGATACACCTAGCTACGACGAAAAGAACAAATTTAAAGTGCTTTATCCTATTCTACAGTTCTATAGCTATTATCGGCTCCAATTGGTGTAACTAGATAAACTGCTACAAGCTGTGAATACGCACAAAAAATATTAGTCATGACCTTCCTATAACTCCCAAATAGATGTATGATGTAAGGTCTCAACGGTTTTACCCTGTTCTTAAAACAACGAATGCAAAACGACACTTGCACAATACCAGAATTCCAGCTTTGGCAGTGTTTAGTGATTTGACCATAACTTTCTACTCACAACTCCAATTCCAGTGAAATTTGTCCCAAAGTTCCAATAAAAAAATTGGAAACAAAATACAGTTCTTGAAATCCCAAAATATTCAGCCATTTTGCACGGTTTATTTCCTAAACCGAACGGCTCAGCAAAACACCAAAACAGAATTCCCTGATCATGATCCTACATTGCACAAGCTATATCTTTCACTTCTTCTACACAACATACACCATCTAACACATCCTAACTCTTGTGTAATCATTATATAAGTGTGATTAAGACTCCTTTTCAGCCTAGCTCCTCTAACCAAACCAAAACAGAGCGCAAAACATAGAGTGCCAAACCAGCATTTTAAAGAGGCAGCAATAATGATTTTAGTGTAAAGCACTCATTTGCATTCCAAATTCCAGAAATCCAACTCCCTTACCTTCCTAACACATTAATACATGCTTAGAAACATTTAGTTCAATTCATAGCCCTATACACATATCAAATATCAACCTGCATTTGTGACCAAAAAACTTCTCAAATAAAAATCTGATAATCATGTAAAATATAGCTAACTTAAAATTTCCATTTTCTTCTTCAATTGATCATAATCATTCATCTACATTCTCCACCCTTTTTCCCACAGAAAAATACGCCATATGAATTCAGAAATGCATCAAATCATCGCTGCAACATAGCAAAGAAACAACCACATACCAAATAACAAATTCTTTCTTACATTTACATAATCACATTTCCAGCTTTTCTTCTTCAATTTCACACCACAAAATACATACTTCGCAGCCCCTTTTTTCCCATCTTTTCTTCACAAAAAAAACACACCAATTTAACTAAAAATCACACCAATATACTCCTCAAAACAACCGAAACACAGCTCACACAAACAGCACTTCAAACAGAATTTTTTCTCAAATCGTTATTTTGTTTCATCAATTTTTCCTAATAAAATTTACATCAAATTGACGCTCTAAGTTCCCTGAACCTTTTTTGTACTAAGAGTACGAAGTTTTATCTTAAAAATGGAGCAAATATTGCAGCTTGAAAGCCCTTGCCCAAGCTGTTTCGGCAACTTCTCTTCCTCATGGCAAAAACCACAAATTCTGGTGATCAAAATTGTTTTGTTCTTCAAATAGCAAATGTAACTACTATATTTCAACTACCACTTAGTGGATACAAGTTCCTAGGTAATTTAGGGCATTTTGGACAGTACTCCAAGCTTTGTAGGTGGTACACTAAGCTGAAAATCAGCTACATGTAGAAGCATATATATATATATAGATGTATATATGTACATACATGTATGTATGTATGTATATATATGTACATATATACATATACATGTACATGTATATATATGCATGTACATATCTTGACTTTGTGCCATGTGATCCTTGAGTACTCAAGAGGGGCTATGCTCTAATACTAGCTTATGCGGGTTTAAGAACTACTTTTCGGCTAGTGGCTATCTGTAGAAGATTGTCTTCTTCTCAGCAGGGCAACAATATTTATAGTAGAGCCATCCTTAGCTAGAAACACATTTTCTTTTGTGAAAACAGAGGCCGAGTGTGAGACATCCGTGCCGAAGAGCATACCATAATAATGGTCATAGTATGATTAATTGTGGTGGATACACTGAGTTAATCATTAATAGGGGTAAAATTTATCTATATTTTTCTATTTTTTTGAGGGTGTTTTGTGATATATTTGTTGTAATAACAAGGCATATTCTTTCATATTTAATATTTTACCCTTGGAAAGGTGTTTTAGAATTTTATTGCAGAAAATGACGAAAAAATGATAACATCGTTCCGTTCGAGCACAGTCGGCGCCAGCCCCGATCTGGATAACAGGGGATTTTCTTAGTAGAAAAAACAGACCACAACGGGCCGACTAGAGCACGGCCGGTGCCGGCCGTGACCTTCTAAGCTAGCGCCGGCTACACACTGTGCAATGTCAGCGAGCTTTCCAATTTTTGTGTGGATTTGATAATTTCCAAGAGTTTGGATATTTTTCAATCTCTACTCGGCCCAAAACTCTTAGGGGACGAATGTTAGCATCTTGGAAGCCTATTTAAACAAGAAAAATGCAAGACAAGCGTATGAATTCAAGGATCAAATCTGAAAATCACTCATTGAAGGGGGAGCTCATCACATCAAGGAGAATTGTTTAAGAGAGTCTTCAAGGGAGAAGAAGGAGGCTCGTCTATGAGTTCTTTCTTTTACATTTGTTTTATTTTTCTAGGATAATGATGTACTTAATGTCTTCATTGTAATTTGATAATGTTTTGGGATTCATGATTTTTGTATTAATTAGTTATTTGATCAATTTTCTATCATTATTAGCATTTGATTGCTTGTAATTATAGAAGAATTAATGAAGTTAGATTTTCTTCTAATTGACTTGAGAAACGATGTTAAGAGTTGATTTAATTTTATTAATTTCATATTTATTATTTCTTAACGGACTTGGGAAACAAAGTTAAGACCAAATAACCTAAGTACTCAAATACTAGTTAGTTTTACCTAGAGTATAGGGTTGTTGACTAATTTCATGTTTATGAGGAATTGTGTTTAACGCGTCTCTTTGTTTATGTTGGTTTGATTGGAAAATATGCTAATTTAACCAAGAGATAGTATTTCATGGATTGGGAATGAAGTGGAGTCTATATAAGTGATTTCATGACTTGGGAAACGATTGAACTTTACTTTATATTCCTTCATGATGCCAAGATGATGATTAATTGAGATAGTTGCTAAATGGTTCACTGTCATGTTTTCTAGGACAGTTGTTTAAATTGCATATTCCTACATCCTTAAACTATACACGTTTCTTTATTTTTCTCTTTATTATGTTATCACTTTATTTGGTCAATTAAACAATGAATGAAAAGTGACTAGTGTGTACTTGTTCCATTAAGGATTGATACTCGTTAATTCCCTATGCGATACTTGCAATGAGTGTACTTGCTTGTATATATATTTTGAGATTAATATTTTAATTAAAATTTGACTAATGGATGGATTTAAATTTATTTATTTTTATACACCCAAAATTTACACAACAAGTTTTTGGTGTCGTTGCCGGGAAATAATTTCATGAAAG
Organism: Voacanga thouarsii; assembly: GCA_026120185.1. NCBI lineage: Eukaryota > Viridiplantae > Streptophyta > Magnoliopsida > Gentianales > Apocynaceae > Voacanga > Voacanga thouarsii. The sequence continues at coordinate 4,901,611 of JANUWF010001016.1, read as the reverse complement.
CTTGAATTTTGTTAATTTAACCATGTTTATATGTTTATATGTCTATATATGGATATGTATATATGTTTCTTTTATGAATATGTGCCATATTTTGTTTTCTTGTATATTTGTAATTGAATGTTCCTACATGTTGTAATTTTTTTGACTTAATGTGTGAATATGTACTAATTGTCTAACTTGTAAATTCTATAATCTCACTATCTTCTGTTTTATGTAGACCTTGCCCTTAGTTTATGACCCGACGATCCAAATCCGACATAATAGATCTTGATTCTGAGATCGAGAAAACCCCCACTAAGATCCGAAAGATTGTAAGTGAAAGGGTAAGAAAAGACATAGAGGTTAACCAATCCAATAATGGCAGTAATAATGGTAATGGTAGACGGACTATGGATGACTTTGTGAAACCCACAATCTCAGGTACAGGCTTTAGTATTACGAGACCTAGGATAGAGGCTAACAATTTTGAGATAAAACTCAACATAATTCAAATGATCCAAGACATGATCTAATTTGATGGGTTACTTGAGGAAGATCCTAATGCCCACCTTGCAAGTTTTTTAAAAATTTGTGACACTTTTAAAATGAATAGAGTTTTTGAGGATGCCATCAAACTAAAACTTTTTTCTTTTCCTTGAGAGATAGAGCAAAATCATAGTTAAAATTTTTTCCAAATGGATCCGTTACTATTCGGAATGTTTTAGTTGAAAAAATTTTGGCCAAATATTTTCCTCTAGCTAGAAAATCCAAATTGAGGACTGATATTTTTGCATTCCAACAATTAGAGTCTGAAAACATTTTATAGTGTTAAGAGAGGTTTAAGGAAATGCTTAGAAAGTGTTCACATCATGGGTTTGAGTTGGGTATGCAAATGCAAATATTTCACAGTGGTTTGAGCTTTGCTACTAGGCAATTAGTTGATGTATCTACAGGAAGCTCCATTAATTCTAAACCCTCGGAAGAGGTATTTGATTTGATTAAAAATTTAGCCACAAACAACTATGCGTGGGGTAGTTCATGGTCAAGAGCTTATGTTTAGGGAGTACATAAGGTGGATTTAATGGCAGCTTTAGAGACAAAGGTGGAAGCGCTCATGCAAAAGATAGATCAATTGATAATGTCTTCTTCCCAAGGGCAGGTAATGAGTGTAATTTGTGACTTTTGTGGGGAAGGGCATCCAAACTATGAATGCTAAAATATAGGGTCATCACAAGAATCATTAGAATAAAACTGCATTTGTGGACAATGGTCGACAGGGTAATAATCCTTATAGCACCACTTAGAATAGTGGTTGGAAGAATCACCCTAACTTTGCATGAAATAACTAAAACCAACATAGACAGGCTTCTTCTAATTTTGGGAACCAAAAGACTCAACCTTCTTTACCTTACAATGCACCACCACCTAAGCCATTATTAGAAGAGTTGGTGAATCAATTGGTAAGTGCTATGGAGACACGCTTTCAAGGAGTAGATACCACCACAAGAAACTTAGAGGCATCAATACGCAACCTCGAGAATCAATTTGGTCAACTGGCCAAACTCTTTGGAGATCGTCAAGTGGGATCCCTTTCGGGCAATACTGAAACCAATCCACGTGATCTCGACCGTGGAAAGAAATGATTTTAAGTGATTTATTGTTTTTACTTTGGGACATCTATTTAATTCTTGTATGCTTTTATTCATTCTTATGTATTTTTTATTTATGATTTTTTATGATATTTTTCTTCATAAATTCATATTTTTCATTTTCCAAATTTTCATATCTATTTATTTACTAAAAAAAAAAAATTCCAACCCAAAGCAGGGCCGACACCGGTTCGCTAGAACGCAGCCGGCGTTGGCTCCTGTCGGGGACGGCAATAAAAGTGGCCGAATTTGCCACTTTATTTTCAAAACAACTCACTTCTCTCAATTTTTCTCTAAACTCGGTGCTGTTTCTACGGCCCCTCAACACTACCGGTTCCATTTTTTTTCCTTCAAAAACATCAATCCAACATAAAATCCTCTTGTTTTTGTTGAATCTACGGATCCAAAGTTGAAAAATCTCACATTTTTCTTCAAAAACCCACTTTTAATTCCCTCCTATCAAACAAGAATTTTATAAAAAAAATTGCATCTTTTGCTTGTCCATGCATTGTAGAACACAAAGGTATGATTTTTCTTGCAATCTTACGGTAAAATTCTTGTAGTTAGAAATTTTCTATTTTTAGGCATATTTTTGGCAAAAAATTGTACATGTTAGACTTGATGGTTGAATTAGATTCTTTTCATGGAATTATTATGACTTAAATAGCATGAGAGTATGACTCTTGGATTCTTTTTACAAGTACATGTTCATGGTATGATCATAGGTGGTATATTCTTGGTTATAACAATTGTTTTGTTGAGGCATTCATGATGGTTGGATAATGTGCATAACCTTTATTCTTGACTTGGGCTTTGGACATGTTTTTCATGCTATAATTAGGTTGTGAAGTCATTGGGAACAATGTTATGGTTCACATTGTGGTATTCTATTGTTGTTCTTGTAGGTTGTGAAAGGAGGTTGAGTTAATTGTTGTTGTAGATTGGGGTTGTGTTGGATTGATTAAAGATTGTGGAGTGTAGGATTGTGTGTGAACTTGTGTTGTGGTGAATTGATTATATTGAGTGTTGTTGTGATATTAGGGTGGCAACTTAGTCCTCCCATTGCTTAACCATCTTTATATCCTTTCACCATGCCTAGAAAGAGGGGTCAATCATCTAAATAGGCTAGAGTTTCATCTTTCTCTACTCCTACTTCTATAGACCCAATGTTCTTACACCTTGCTAATTTCATTGATCCATCCTACCAGCAGTAGTACATTAAGAAGGCTGTCAATAAGATTATAGTAGAATGCACTTTTACACCCTCACTAGACCATGCCCTCAAGTTAAACATCATGTTTAGATGCTTGTGGTGGCGACCAATCATTTAGCTTAAAGGACCCTATTGCCTTGTGCTTATCAAAGAGTTTTATGCTAACATGGTCCAAAAACGCACTAGCTATCTTGAGACCATTGAGACTAGAGAAAAGGGCACCCCTATCTTTCTAGATAGAGAAAGACTAGCTGCTATCCTCCATGTGAATGATAAAGGTCCTTGGTTAGCTGTAGATCACAACAACCAAAAAATATTCTCTGATCTTGAGTGAAAAGTAAGTGATGCTAGAGCTGTCTAAAGATTTTATACGAGAGGTATAGTAGGGCAAGTAGGTTTTTACTCTAACAATGATCTTGAAGCCAACCTATATGCCCTAGTCTATATATTTACTTACAATGTTGTTCTAAAAGCTAGTAGGTTCAATGAGTCTCAGGTTATTGACTTGTATATTCTTCATAGGATGATGCACACTCTAACCATCCCACTGACTCCTTTAATTATTCAATCCATGCGGAATGTGGTCTATTGCCACCTCTCTACAAAAGCTTTTGTCTTCCTCCTTGTGATAATGAAAATTCTTGAAGCATTTAGCATTACTTTGGAAGAGAACTTATTGAAACCATAACAGAGCACGATATGGTTATTAAGTAGATACTTAGTAGCTATGGTTATTAGTATAGTACGGAGGTAAGGCGTTGGTTACGACCTTTTGATGTGTAGTACCTAGGACGAGTCGAACTTCCACCCGAAGAAGAAAAGCATCCTGTGCCACCAACTTGAGCTCATGCTGGTAGTTCCCAAACCCAATCTAGGGATGATTTTATGGCTGAGGTGTGAGGGAAATTAGGGCATTTGAGAGTTAGCATGGAAACCCAAACGGAGATATTGCTACAGCTACGCGAATCCATGACTAACCTCACTAGAAGGCAAGATACTTAAGAACAACAATGGATGCAATGGATGCAAAGATTTCTGGGCACTCAAGGAGGTGATGGTAGCCATGGGGCCAATGTTTGAGGATGACGAGGATTGGGTATTTTTCTCTTTCTATGTACTTATTTTCTTTAACTTTCTTTTCTCTTTATATTTTCATGACCTTTCTTAGGATTTCTTTTTAGTTGCTCTTTTTCCTTCTTTTTATTTGTTTTGATGTTCTTGTTCTTTTTCTAGATTTATGCTTCTATTTTTGTTTCTTTTATTGTCCTTTAGGTACAATTTCCCTTTTGCCTCCTTGTGATGAATTCAAATATGTTGACGTTTAAGTGCAATAGGAGTATTTTTCTTATCTCTATTTCTCCTCTTTATTTCTTTTTGGTCCCTTAGCTTTGCTTTCTTTGTCATATTTTTAGCCATTTAGGACAATATCCAATTTAAGTGTGGGGGAGAGTTTAGTTTTGAAAGTATTTTCCATATATATTTTTTGAACCAGAAAATTTTTTCAAAAATAATTTTGTGTTTTCATGGCCTTAGGAAGGTTGTGATTATTTTTCTTCTTTAGATATGAGATATACTATTCATTTGGTGGATTTTTATTGATATTAAATTGGTTTATTGGATAGGATGTGTTAATACTTGAGAATTTGGGTTAATCTTGTTTATTCATTAGTATTTGCATATTATTTGACTCATTTAGTTTAAATATGGATAATGTGAGGACTATGGAAAAAGTTGCTGGCTAACTCTTGTATTACGGGATTGAATTTTGCTTGACTTTGAGTTATGATGAGGAATGAGAAAAGATTGTGGAAAAATTGTTCAAGATTGTTGTGAGTTGACAATTGAGAAAAAAAAAAATGACTTGATTGTTTTTTTTATGAGAAAACATTATTTTTGCTTAATTATAGGGGCCAATACGGATAGTGAAGATAAATCCACTTTCTTGAGGTTATAAATTCCCAAAAGCAAAAGGGAAAAAAGAGAGATTGTTAAAAAAATGATGATGAATGATAACTATAAGGGGGGCTAATACGGTGTGTGAAGAGAAATCAATGCACTTGAGGATATCAATTCCCTAAGTCATTAAAAAAAATTGAGAGAAAAAATTGGAGTGTTTTCCTCAAAATATAGCTTAAGTTATGTAATTTTTGGACTTATAATGCTTGAGTTGGTAAATAACTTAACTTATATGATTCATGTTATCCATGCTTTTACTTGAAGGGTGAAATAATATTCTTAGACTAGAGTATAAACTTGTTTAATTCGACTTCAAGGGCCTTGATATGTCTTGTTTAGTATTGTGTTTTGTGAATGATTTCAAAGGGTTGAAAGAATGACAAGGATATATCTAAAGTTTGAAGGGTAATTTTGATTTTGTCTAAGTGAACTTTTTGAAATGATGTCTTGTTTTTCTTTTTTTAAGGGCTTTGCTTGAGGATAAGCAAAAGTTCAAGTATCGGGGAATGTGATAAGCGCAAAATTCATCTATATTTTTCTAGTTATTTGAGGGTGTTTTAAGAAACATTTGTTGTAATAACTAGGTGTATTCCTTCATATTTGATATTTTACCATTAGAAAGGTATTTTGGAATTTTATTGTAGAAGCGATAAAAAAAATGACAACACTGTCGCCGTCACCAGCCCTGATCCGAAAAAGCAGTGGTTTCGTCATTCAAAAAACAGAGCACGACCGGACCAACCAGAGTACGGCCAATGGAGCTGGCACCGGCCCTGATCTACACAATGTCGGTGAGCTTATCAATTATGCGTGGATTTGGTAATTTTCCAAGAGTTTTCGTATTTTTCAATCTCTACTCGGCCCAGAACTCTAAGGGAAAGAATTTTAGCCTCTTAGAAGCCTATTTAAACAAGCAAAACATAAGACAAATGTGTGATTTGAAGGATCCAAGCTAACTACTTATTATTCAAAGACAAAATCACCACTCATAGGGACATTGTTCAAATAAGGTTTTCAAGAGAAGAAGAAAGACTTATCCATAAGTTCTATCTTTTATCCTTTATCTATTTTTCTAGAATAATGATGTGCTTAATGTTTTGATTGTAATTAAAAAATATTTTAGGAATTATGATTTTGAGTTAATTGGTTTTTGATCAATTTATTGTTATCCTTGGTATTTGATTACTTATTATCATTGGTTATTGATGCATTTTATTCTAATTGACTTGGAAAATGATGGTAGAAGTTTATTGCATTGATTTCATATTTGTTAAATCTTAATGGACTTGGGAAACAAAGTTAAAATTAAAGAACTAAAGTGATCAAAGATTGGTTGATTTCACCTAGAGCATAGGGCTGCTGGCTAATTTCATGTTATAAGGTATGAGTTTAATGCATCTTTTGGTTGCTTTGGTTTGATTAGGAAATCTGCTAAATTAATCAAGGGATAGTGATTTCATTGATTGGGAAAGAAGTGGAATCTACATAAGTAACTTCATGACTAACGAAACGCTTAGATTTTACTTAAATTCCTTCATGATACGAAGATGACAATTGATTGTGATAATTTCTAAATGATTCAATAGTATGTTTTCAAGATAATTATCTAGTTGCATGAAATTACATTCTTGAGTTATATGTATTTTTATCTTGATTTAATTTTCTTTTTATTCTTTTCGTATTTTATTGGCTAAACAATAAAGATTTAGGTAAAGTATGGTGGGAGCCTAAATTCTCATTGATTCGATACTCACTAGTCCCTATACTATACGATGGGTATATTTGCCCGTATGTGTGGTTTTAGAGGTTAGATTTTTAATTAAAACTTGATTATTGTGTAATTTATTGGTAATATTTTTGACACTAAAAAACATGCATCAAGAGCATAGTAGAGCCAAAAATAGAATTTACAGTCGTCGGTTTATAGAGCTAGAAATCCTATGGAGCCAAACATAGAAGTAGCTATAACACATGCTCTTGAGACAACTGAGTTTGTTAATATCTCTTCTGATAAGTTAGAAGAAGAGATAGTTAAGAGAGTTGTGGTTACTTCTAAGGAGTTTGAAGAAGAAAATTGTGAAGATGATGCAATAGTGGAATTTGAAGTAGGAGGTGACCTAAACTCTGATGACAGTGTAGAGATTAAGGATCAGGAAGGCCTTGGATCATATATGCTCAAGTACTATATTACATCTTGTGACTAGGGACCCTAGTTTTTAGGACTAGTAATGATGATTAGTAGAGGACTTTATGTACTTGAGGGCCTTGTGTGCATAGTATGATGTGAGTAGTTGTAGTAGTTATGATTAGTAGTTAAGGATATGTGTGCTTGTATAATGTGCTTGCGTAAAACCACTTTCTTTTTGTACTCAAATTGTTACTATTTTGTAATAAAGCAGCGTATGTATAGATGCTCAAAATAATAAATGCTCAGTTTAACTAGATGAATGTTCTGGAGTGATAAAAGTTTTAAAGGGCGTCAAAGGAATTTTTGATCACGAATTAAGAAAAACTGAGAAAGAAATTTGAAATTTCGAGAGGCACCATTAATGGTAGTATAATGCATAGATTACATTGGCAGAATAAAACATTTTACTATCCAGAATGAATAGTGACCCTAACTATGGTTAATTTTGAAACAGTATGGTTAACCATGGTTAAATATGAATAAAGTTTGGTGGACCATTCTTTAATTCATAGAAATATTTGATTGGGTGTATGGAAGCTTAATGGACTCATTTGATTGAAAGCAAGAAAAGCTACATGGGATTTTATGATTGGTTTCATGGATATTAAATGGCATTATTTGATTGGTTATATAGAAATTACACAGCTTAGTATAATTGATGCAAGGAGGATAAGTGGTGTTTGATGATTGGTTACAAGAACTACATGGTCTAAGAAAATTGGTTGCATGAGTGGGGTGGCAATTCTATAAAATCCTCCTCATTTCTACAAGATTCTACAAGTTTCCACAAGAAGCTTTGATAGCCAAATCTAAGTATTATAGGAAAAATGTTAAGGGAAATTAACTAAAAGAGAAGGAGAAGTGGCGGTAAGAAGGAAACCAAGGCAGCTAGCCAAGGGAGGAATAAAAAGGATGGAAAAGAAAAAAGAATTATTGGTGAACAAAAAGTGTGATTCCAAGTGTATTATTTCTCTAATCTTTCATAAGTCTCCAAAAGTTTCCAAAAGTTTCCACAAGACTCCATATGACACCAAATCGACACATGGTGAAATTTGGTACAAGAAACAAGTGAATGGTGGTGGAGAGAGAAGGAAAGCAGCCGGCCATCAAGGGAAAAAGAAAGAGGAAAAGAAAAGGAAAAACAAATCAAAAAGAAAAGGATAGGAAAATAGCAAGTTAGTATTGGTTCTATCATGTTCTGCCATGTTCCTGAAAGTAGCTTTTGACTTCTTATGACCATGTGGTGAAATAAAGCCATGAAACTTATAATAAAAGGAGGAGAGTCGGTGGATAAACATATATATCAACTGGCCACACGAAGAAATAAAGGAAGAGAGAGAAAGCTAGAGAAAAAGAAAGAAATGTGAGAGAAAATCGTGGGAGGAGAGAGAATGAAGAAGAAGAACAACAACTTGGAGCTATATTCACTTAAGTCTCATCTTACACAAGGTAAACCACTACAATTCATGAGTTAAAGTTGATCCAAAGCTTATGGTGATTATTTTGATATAAGTTTTGTGTGGAAAATAGTGTGAAATAGCTATTGAGAATTATGAAGGATTGTGGTTTCAATGTTATTTTGCATACGCTATGACCGGTTGCTTGGAGAAGTATCTTGATATGAATTTTTTGATATTTGGAATTGATTTGATGGAGATTTGGGAGGTTATATTGGCTGTTCATATGATGTTATATGAGCAAAAGAAGAAATGAAGAAAAATAGCTATTGTTGTTGTTGAGTCAAGCATGATTAATACATATAACATAGCTGTTATTTTTGTTATCTGAAAAGTGTGGTGAATTGATGTTTTTCTTGACTGGAAATGCACTGATTAGGTGCTGTTAAGATTATTTGTGGACTGATTAAAGTAATAATCAAAGGACTAAAGCAAGATTAGATGAACAAAGTATGCATTTTGTGAGGAAATGATGATTTCTGGAAAAATAGCAGGATTGTGCTTTCGATGGTTTCTAGATGGTGGCTGATTTGGTTGAGGTAAAGACATGTAGTTATAAAAAAATGTCTTAGGATCATTTTAAGACCCATTTGACTTGATTTAGATTTGTAGACAGGAAGTTATGACATAAATACTAGAGGCTGTCAATTCAGTGACGGGATTGATGTGCTGAGATATCATGAGTAAAACTGAATGAAATGGAAGGGAGAATTGGTATTATATGAATTGGAATTCATAAAGGAATGCCTTAGGGACATTTGTTTGACATTAATTAGACTTGTGAATAAAACAATTATGATATAAACAAGTATGCCAAGAACGAGAAAATGCAGAATTTAAGAATTAAATGCATTTGTGATTCGTGGCATTATAGGAGAAAGATGAATGAATGATGTGAGAAGTATTGTAGGTGACTTGTGAAAAACTGAATAAAGGGATAAAGAAGTTGATAGATAAGGAAAAAAAATGTGGCTTAAGTTTGTGAAATAATATCTTGCTATGTTCTATAGAAATTAGACAGATGTAGGAAATGAGTAATTTCTGTGTTCTTGCATTTGATTGGCAAGTTAGTACTGTGATTTCATAATCACTAAAGGAAATGTGGGTTGATCATTGATGTAGACATGTTTGCTTATGAGTATTTCATAAGCGTTGAGTATGCTAGAAAGTATGCTAGAGATTACGGAATAGCGCTACTTGTGGTGAGTCGCTTTACTTTCATAACCCGTTTTAGCTATGTTTCTGAGATATTAATATAGGAACATGTTTCCTTGCTAATTTTGTGAACTCATGAAGCTCTCGGCTTGTTAACTTCCTTGGTAGTGAAAATGTTTCCGATACATTTAAATGCTTTTTGAATATGGAATTGTATTATCCTGATATATTTCAGACAAAACATTGAAGCTTAAAATTCTTTGGCTTTTAAATCTCTTGGAATCACAAAGTATTTTTCTGATATGAATAAATACTTTCTTGATACATATGTGTTTTTACCAGATTTTAACATAAATCATTTTCTTGAAAATATATGTATCATGAAGCCTTTGTATAGTAAAAGTTATATTTTGCACATTGCCCAAGTTTTTGAAATTTTGACAGTATATGTATTTATGAGTTTACAGTTTAAATCACGTATGGGAATTTTGTACAAAATGAATTTGGTTGTTTAGAAAACATTACATTTGGACTGGAGAATTCTTATGGAAAAACATTTTATGAATCATGGGTATCTAAGCCTTGGTTTCCAAACTCTTTTTTATTTACAGATTTTTACATCATGTGAAGTACAAGCCCTTTACCCAAGAATCTTAAGAATTTTGAATTCTTTTCTCACACAGAAACTAGAACGTGATTTTACTACTCGTTAAAACTCGTTTCCATGCATATGATTAGGAAGGACATGTTTCATGCTATTTCATGACAAGATTTTCATGTTCCTTGATAAAATCACGAATTCTTGATATGTTCTTCAAGTTACTTGTGAAAATCATTCCATGTGCCATATTTCATGATATTTTATTCATGTCTTGCATTTACTAACACGACAAGTTATGGAAAAGGATTATGACATCATTTTCTATTTCTTGGACTTGAATATATGTATTATGTGAATACTAAGTACTCAATAGGAGCTTTTCTCCTTGTACTAGCATACGTTAGAGATAGATGGCTCCAAGTAATTTGTCCAGTTCTAGGGTTCGTCTTATTATCAAATTATATTTATTTTATAAAATCCTTTTGATTATCTAGCCTTAAAGTTTGGAACATTAGGGTCGTGATTGTAGGAAGTTGAACTAGGATTATTTATAAAAGCAAATTTGGCTGGAGTTTAATTATAACTTGTGTTTGCCCCATGCGGGGTTAGGTCAGCTTTGGAAGATCTTTAAGTTAGCTCAAGTAAAGGATCAGGTAAGCTCCTACATAAAACTTGTTCATTGTAAAAGGTTACTATGGCAAGCTAAACACGAAGTATGTGAACACTGATTTTGTAAAGGTAATTGAGGACTGTTTCCTTTCTTATTTCAGTTAAACAAATTATTTGAAAATCTATAAGCAGTTTTACTTAAACACTAAACTCTTTCTAAAACCAGCTTTGTCACGAACTTTAGAAACCTTTAATTGCCATTTTCAAGTAAAGCTATGTTTTATCAATTTTCTCACAAGTGGAACAATTAACGTTGAGTACTCAATAAGGGTAGGCTAGTAGTACTAGTTTTAAAGAGCAAGAGTGATATGAGGAGAGAGGGGACAATTTATGGAAATAAAGAAACCAAAGAAATGTGCTGATTGCCAAAAAGACGACCATACTTATGAGGAATGTAGAAAAAGACTTAAGGCATGTTATCGTTGTTGAAAGATGGAACATAATCTAGCTAATTGTCCATATGTTTCGAAACAAAGAAATGTACCACCCCGTCAAGAAAGACTTAAACCCAACAACCAAAGCAGATGAAAGGCCCAATAAAGTTTACATAGTAGCTAGAAATAAGTAGGAGTCTTTTTCAATGAAGTATGCACAAATTTCAAGGAGAAAATTTCTTAAAGTAGGGAAAAGTGTAACACCTTTCCCTTTTTGTACTCAAATGGTTACTGTTTTGTAATAAAGCAGTATATGTATAGATGTTCAAAACAAAAAATGCTCAGTATAACTAGAAGAATATTCTGGAGGAATTTTCAATAACGAATTAAGAAGAACTAGGAAAGAATTTAAAATTTTTGAAAGATACCATTAAGGTCATTGTAATGCATAGATTGCATTGGTAGAATAAAAAGTTTTACTATACAGCATGAATAGTGATGCTAACTATAGTTATTTTTGGAAAAGTATGATTAACTATGATCAAATATGATTAAAGTTTAGTGGACCATTCTTTAATTCATGGAAATATTTGATTGGGTGTGTGAAAGCTAAATGGACTCATTTGATTGAATGCATGAAAAGCTATGTGGGATTTTATGATTGGTTGCATGGATATTAAATGGCGTTACTTGATTGGTTATATAGAAATTGCATAGCTTAATATAATTGGTGCAAGGAGGCTAAGTGGTGCTTGCTGATTGGTTACAAGAACTACATGGACTAAGATAATTGGTTGCATGAGTGAGATAGTAATTCTATAAAATTCTCCTCATTTCTACAAGATTCTAAAAGTTTCCACAAGAAGCTTTGATTGCAAGATCTATGCATTACATGAAAAATATTAAAGGAAATTAACTAAGAGAGAGAGAGAAGTGGCGGTAAGAAGGCTACCAAGGCAGCCAGCCAAGGGGGGAATAAAAATGATGGAAAAGAAGAAAGAATTATTGGTGAACAAAAAGTATGATGCCATGTGTATTATTTCTCGAATCTTTCATAATTCTCAAAAAGTTTCCAAAACTTTCCACAAGAATCCATAGGACACCTAATCAATCACATAGTGAAATTTTCTACAAGAAATAAGTGAAGGGTTGTGGAGAGAGAAGGAAAGCAGCTGGCTGTCAAGGAAAGAATAAAGAGAAAAGAAATAGGAAAAAGAAACCCAAAAGAAAAGGAAATGAAAATAACAAGTTAGTATTGGTTCTATCATGTTCTACCATGTTCCAAAAAGAAGCTTTTTGACTTCTTTTGACCATATGGTGAAATAAAGCCCATGAAACAGATAACAAATAGAGGAGAGGTGATGGATACACACACACACACACACACACACACACACACACACACACACACACACACACACATATATATATAACCATAAGAAGAAAGAAATGAAGAGAGAGAAAGCTAGAGAAAAAGAAAGAAAAGTCAGTGAAAATCGTGGAAAGAGAGAGAAAGAAGAAGGAGAAGAACAACTTCAAGCTATATTCACTTATATCTCATCTTACAAAAGGTAAAACACTATGCTTCATGAGTTAAAGTTGATTGATAGCTTAGGGTGATTATTTTGATATAAGTTTTGTGTGAAAAATAGCATGAAATAGCTATTAAGAATTATGAAGGATTCTAGTTTCAATGTTATTTTGCATAAGCTATGAACCGGTTGCTTGAAGAAGATCTTGATATGATTTTTGTGATATTTGGAATTGATTTGATGGAGATTTGGGAGGTTCTGTTGGCTGTTCATATGATGTTATATGTACAAAAGAAGAAATGAAGTAAAATAGCTATTGTTGTTGCTGAATCAAGCATGATTAGTGCATTTAACATGGCTGTTATTTTTGTTATCTAAAAAGTGTTGTGAATTGATGTTGTTTATGAATGGAAATGCATTGATTAGGTGCTGTTAAGATGATTTATGGACTGAAGAAAGTAATAATCAAATGACTAAAGAAAGATTAGATGAACACAGAGTGCATTTTGTGAGGAAATGATGATTTCGAGAAAAATAGCAAGCTTTTGCTCATGATGGTATGCAGATGGTGGCTGATCTGGTTGAGTTAAAGCCATGGATTTGTAGCTAAATGTCTTAGGATCATTTTAAGACCCATTTGAAATGATTATGATTTGTAGATAGGAAGTTATGACATAAATACAAAAAAAAAAAAAAAAACTGCCAATTCAGTGATGGGATTGAAGTGCTGAGATATCATGAGTGGAACCAAATTAAATGAAACGTAAAATTGGTATTCTATGAAATTGAATTCATAAAAGAATGTCTTGGGGACATATTGGAACTAGTTTGACATTAATTGGAGTTGTGAATCAAAAGTTATGATGTAAACAAGTAAGTGTGCCAAGAATGAGAAAATGATGAATTTAAGAATCAAATGCATTTGTGATTCATGCCATTACAGGAGAAAAATGGATGAACGATATGAGAAGTTTGGTAGATGACTTGTGAACAACTAAATAAAGGGATGAATAAATGGATATATAAGGAAAAAGAATGTGGCTTAAGTATGTGAAGTAATGCCTTGCTATGTTCTATAGAATTGGACAAATGTAGGAAATGAATAATTTCCATGTTTATGCATTTGTTTAGCAAGTTAGTATTGTGATTTCATAATCACTAAGGGAAATGCGAATTGATCCTTAATGTAGGTGTGTTTCCTTACGAGGATCTCGTAAGTGATGAGTACACTAGAGATTACGGAATAGTGCTGCTCATGGTGAGTCCCCTGACTTTCAAAACCTATTTCAGCTAAGTGACTTTCTAAGTTATTAATATAGGAACATGTTTCCTGGTAGATTTCATGATCTTATGAAACTCTTGGCTTTTTAACTTCCTTGGTAGCAAAATGTTTCCTATACACTTAAATGCTTTTCGGATAGGGAATTGTATTATCCTAATATATTTCAGACAAAGCATTGGTACCTAAAATTCATTGGCTTTTAAATCCCTTAGAATCATGAAGTGTTTTTCTGATATGCATAACGCTTTCCTAATATAGATTTATATTTTTTTTGATATATTCAAGAAAATGATTTTTGCTTGAAATTTGCCCGCATCAATTTCTAGATTTTAACATAAATCTTTTTTTTTTTAAATTTATGTATCATGAAGCCTTTGTACATTAAAAGTTATGTTTTACGCATTAGCCGGGTTTCCTAAATTTTGAAACTATATTTATTTATGTGTTTACAGTTGAAGTCGCGTATAGGAATTTTTTAGAAAATGAATCCAATTGTTTGGAAAACATCATATTTAGATTGAGAAATTCTTATGTGGAAACATTTTATGAATTACAGGTAGCTGAGCCTTGGTTTTCCATACTCTGTTTCATTTACAGATTTTTAAATCATATGAAGTACAAGCCCTTTACCTAAGAATCTTAAGAATTTTCAATTCTTTTATCATGTAGAAGATAAAACATGATTTTACTGCTTGTTAAAACTTGGTTCCATGCATATAATTAGGAAGGACATGTTTCATCTTGTTTCATGAGAAGATTTTTATGTTACTTGATAAAATCATGAATTCTTGATATGTTCTTCAAGTTACTTGTGAAAATCATTCCATGTGCCATATTTCATGATATTTTATTCATGTCTTGCATTTACTAACACGACAAGTTATGGAAAAGGATTATGACATCATTTTCTATTTCTTGGACCTGAATATATGTATTATGTGAATACTAAGTACTCAATAGGAGCTTTTCTCCTTGTACTAGCATACGTTAGAGATAGATGGCTCCAAGTAACTTGTCCAGTTCTAGGGTTCGTCTTACTCAAAATGGGGCAGTAGGACATTGGGATTAGCTAATTCTTGAATTCCTAAATGATCGGTGCAATTGTATCATAATTCCTGAATTCTTGAATTCCTAAATTCCTGATGTACTAACTACTGATCATGAATTCTTGCATACTTGAATTGGTACATTTTATACAAAAACTCCTACATTCCTGAAACAAAATATTTCATAAATGAATTCTTGGATTCTTGCTTTAACCTATTTTCATACAAGAACTCTTGATTTAACAAGTCATGCTTTGTGAAATATTATACATTAATTTTCCAGAATTACAACATGAATTTCATGAATTCCTGAAATCTTGGACATGGTTTTCCAACAATGGCATATAGGATTTTACCACCTGTATTTCCTAATAAACATAAATTCTGGTTACTTGATCATGTCTCTTGTTACTTGATTACAGCTGTATATAATGAATTTAAGCATGTTGTCCTATCTTGAAATATTACTTAATGTATAAGATGATACTTGGAATAGTACTTTGTTTTACAAGCCGTTTTATTAAGGAAAAACACTAGCATACACATAGGACTCACTGAGTGTTTAGTACTCACATGTGTGTTATCCTTTTTAAACATTTTGGAAGCCAGATCGAGGTAGGATATTCCCAGAGGTACCAATTATTGGGGTGTTACAGCTTCTGCTATATTTCATGTACTAGAAACCTATTTTGTTATAATAAAGAAGAGTGTGATCATATCTGCACTAATATATCAGATCCCCTAAGCACTTCGAAGTTAAGCATGCCTGGGCGAGAGTAGTATTAGGATGGTTGACCCATTGGGAAGTAGCCTCAAGAGTTGAAGGAGAAGACTTAGAGTAATTTAAACAAAGAAATAAAAGGGGAATTCCAACCTTTTAACCATAAAAAAACCTAGAGGACATAGTCAGTAGATGATAGGGAAATTCCTAAAGAAAAAAGAAGGTAATGAAAGAAGGTAATTTATTCATTGTTTTAATTATTAGAGGAGGAGTACAAAGTCATGAATTACCCCATCTTGGACAATCTATGGGATGGGTGAATCTAAGAAGAAATTACATAGGATCAAGACCGAGACCTGTAAGGGGTAGTTAATGCCTGTACTCTGTTTCTAAACCAGGAGCCAACAAACCATCAGTGGAAGGACGAGTGATCGTTTTAGATAAAGCAGATCCTAGTATAGCAACGGTGGTAGAAAATAAAGTTCTTTTCTTTGGCAAAAAAGTTAAGATTTTAATAGGCTCAGATTTTACTCATTTTTTTGTTGTTTATTTCTTTGCTCAAAAGATGGGAATTAAGAGTAGGGAAGTTCCCTACAAGACGACAATTAGCACTCTTTTAAGGAAATAGATGAATAGCAATAAGGAATGTATGGAGTATGAGATATTAATAGGAGACATGGTTTTGAATGGGATCTAATATGTTTACCCATAAAAAACTATAATACTATTCTTGAGATGGATTAGTTATCTCGACATCATGCCCGAGTTGATTGTAAGAACAAATTTATACAGTTTTGTGAACTAGAGAAAGATGTATTGGAATTCTAGGGAGGGAAAGTAAGAAGGAATGACCACTTGATATCTAGAGTAAAGGCTACAAAATTGTTGCATAAGGGTTATGCATGATATTTAGCTTATTTGTTGAATAGCCCAATTAAAACCTAGGAAACCTGAAGATATACATATGGTTTGTAAGTATTTTGATATTTTTTTAGTCAAATTAAAAGAATTATCCCAAAAAGAGAAGTTGAATTTACCATTGAATTGGTACCAACTATTGAACAAATTTCTAAGACTCCCTATCGAATGGCACCAACAAAGTTGAAGGAATTGAAGAAACAGTTACAAGAATTGTAAGAGTAAGGATTTATTCATCATAATACTTCACCCTGGGGAGCATTTATATTATTTGTAAAGAAGAATGATGGTATTTTCAGGATATGTCTAGATTATTTGAGATTAAATACTATAACAGCAAAGAATAAGTACCCATTATTAATCATAGATGAGTTATTTAATTAACTACAAGGTACTGAGTATTATTCTAAGTTGGACCTAAGGCAGGGTTATTATTAAATTAGAATAAGGGAATATGGCATTCCTAAGATTGCATTTAATATGCGTTATAGGCTCTACGAATTTGTGGTAATACCCTTTGGTGTTGCTATGGTTCCTACAAAATTTATTGACTTAATGCATCGAGTTTTGCAGTCATACTTAGATAACTTTATTGTGTTTTTCAGTGATGATATTTTGATATACTCTAAGAACCCTTAGGAACATGAGGAGCATTTGTGGAAAGTGTTTAAGAATTTAGAGAAACCAAATTGAATGCTAAAGTTCAACAAATATGAGTTTTGGTTGGATAAAATAGCCTTTTGGAACATGTAGCATCCAAGAAAGGGATTTCATTGAATCCAGCAAAAGTTGAAGCTATTATAAATTGGAAATGCCTAGAAAATCCAAACAAAGTGTGAACTTTCTTAAGATTGGCTAGATATGTTTGAAGGTTTATTGAGAAATTTTCAAAACATACATCACCCCTAATTCGGTTAACTCAAAAGAGAGTGCCCTACATTTGGACGGAAGATTGTGAGAAATGTTTTTTTTGAGTTAAAGTAAAGATTAAGTGATTCTCCAATTCTAGCTGTAACACCCCACAACACATGTACCCAAAAAAGGCGGGGATATCTCCCCGTCTAAAGGACCAAGGGTCTTTATAACTAGGTAAAGAAATAACAAAAGTGGAAATAACTCAAAATCTTATTATGAAGGAAAACAATGTCTACAAGTCTCTCAAATTGCATAAAATGAAACAATCGTCAACCAGGAACAAAATTAAAGAATTAAAGATAACTATCTTCTAATAGCGCGCAACCTTACTAAAGCTGGCAATTCCTGAAACATGACATCAAAAGAGTGTGAGAAATGCAGCTTAGTAAGCCCTCTGTGTGCTCATGATTGAATCAAAATAAATTCCATGAATGTACTTTGAAATCATTTATTGAAAGTGGATTGCAAGTCAAATATTTTTCGTATCAAGGTGACCGGTATTCATCACAACAAAACAAAATCATAAAGATATGTATTATACAAAAGCCACTCAAAATAAATGGCTATGAAACCTTGTGTCATAGCCTTGCTATGAAACCCTGTATCATGACAACAATTGGAAGACCCTACATCATAATGTAGTGGGTGTATGGCCTATTGGGTAAGATACTCCTCCATCTCTTACTCAAACTTATTAGATGTCCACCCTAGATTATCATCCCACTTGGACTAAGGTGCTTGCTTGGACCGGCCTGACCTATTAGGACTATCATCTTTTCCAAATAGATTTTACCTCTCAGAGATGGCCTTCTACTGAGTACTCAACGTTTTAATACATCAAGCAGAATCCAATCTCAATGAAAACATTTAAAACATACTCTGGTCATGCAAGCATGATTTCTAAATGATTAGCTGTAAAATTGTTTCACAATTAAAAGATGATTTTCCAATAAAATCTTTGTTTGAAGGAAACTTTTATTGAGAAATAGCCGAGCATGCATTCCAATCAATCATGTCATTGGGATAACAAATATTTTCCAACTGACTTGCAATTCAAAATTTTTATACCAAATATTTAATGCTAGGACTTACTTGATTACTCTGTCTCACAAATAAAAGATTCTTTCGATAACCCGTTCAAATGAACTTAGTCTCATCTAAAGAAAATATAAATATCACGTCACAAAGAGTTCAGACAATCTAATTTCTTCATATCAAATATAGCATGCTAGAAATGAAATAATTCACGCTAACTATTCAATATAGATTAGGACAACTTACTAAACAACAAGCCCCAAAATTAACAAACAGATTACAAACTGTGTTAACAAACAAAAGTTTACATATATAATTAGTTAATTAAAATAAAGTTTGTTCATCAAGGAAAATAATTGAATACATAAATAAATAAATAAATAATTTTACTTTTAATTTCTTTTTTCTTGAATAAACAAATGACCAAGTAAATTAATAAGTAAATAATAAATAATTGAAGTTCTAAGTAAATAAATGAATAAGTATCAAATAGTTAAAAGACTAATTAATTAAATGTTTAAACTTACAGATGGATTAATAGATAGTAATTTATTAAATAATAAATGTTGAATATTAATTAATAGCAAATAGACGACAAAATAATTAATAAACCGTTAGTTTTAATTAATGACTAGAAAATAACATACATGTTAGCCCTAAGGGCATTCTCTTGTATTTTTATTTATGACAAACATTGATGTGGACTAATATGTGTTATCTATATGTGAAAGGATTTTTTGGATATGACATGTTTGACTTCAATTCTTCAAAGGCGCACAAATAGGACTGCTAAGCAGCTCTTAAGTAATGGAGTCCAAGAGTGGTTGATCAAGTGTAAATTCAACTTAAAAGATTGCATATCATGAAGGCCTTGTGAAGAATTATGGACTAGGAATTGTGATTAAGGTATTATTTGTAAATTCCTATATCTTTTTACCTTATGTTCAGTTTGTTTCATCTTGAAGCACTTATAAATGATTTCAAAAAGAGGATATTTCTAAATCTGGATTTTATAAATTATTGGTTTAGCAGTTTTGGATGGACCTTTGAATCCAAAACACCCATCCAATGATTTGTAGCATTTGTTAAAATGTACCTCTTTACATATAGTGCCATTTTGGACTCAACTTTTGGACACACATCCGTCTATTCTGTGAATCCAAAACCCTGAAAATCTTAACAAAAGTAACTAGCTTTTACTAGTCATTGGGACATCGATT
Source organism: Voacanga thouarsii (assembly GCA_026120185.1). NCBI lineage: Eukaryota > Viridiplantae > Streptophyta > Magnoliopsida > Gentianales > Apocynaceae > Voacanga > Voacanga thouarsii. The sequence continues at coordinate 4,881,701 of JANUWF010001016.1, read as the reverse complement.
TTAGCTCTTATAAAAGCTTCAAAAACTCAATTTTCAAGTATATTTTTGTTCTAACTCATTCAGAAACACTCTTACACTTTAGAATACAAAATCTCCCTTTTCATTTATGTGCTTCAAAGTGAGATTAAATTGTTCTAAAGGTAAAAAGGTATTTATGCATAGTGGCTTTGATCTACTCAATCTATGAGTTATTTTTTGTCTCATCCTTTTTAATCTTTTGTATATCAAGGTTTGGGGAGTAAAACCCAGCCGAAGTGATCCTTGATTGGTTGATGTTTAGAGGCTTGGTGTAAAACCAAGTATGGTGATCCTTTTATGTAATATTGGTATTGCCTACCATCTTTGAGTTGGGAAAATGACTTTTAGTGGATGTTTTGAAATCCTTAACTGAATGCTTAAGAGAGTGGATGTAGATCATTTAAGGATCGAACCAATATAAATCTTTGGGTCCCTCTCTCTTATGCAATTTACTTAGCAATTATGAATGTTTTCAAACTGTTCTTTTGAGTTAAAAGTTATGGCCTTCAAACCAGTAATTAGTGATTAATTTAAAATATTTTGTGAAACAGTTGAAAGTTTTGTCAACTTATGCTCAGTGAGGCTTTTATTCTTGTGATTTACTGGCAACTTTGAAGCTTTTCTTCCTCGCACTTTTGAACTCAACAGAGACTTTTTTTTTTTTTTTTTACACTTAAAACACTCTTGGTTTTTATCAAAAGCATTCAAAGAATTTTGAGAATTTATTTTTGTTTGCCATAAACCTTATTCAAACCCTCTAAGGTTTATCAATTGGTATAAGATTTTTAGGCTACATTATCTTTGGTTTAACAGCCTTGGCGGAAAGATGTAGATGGCAAAAACATATTCTCTGCCTTACATCGAAAGGTCTTCCACTAATAGACCACCTCTGTTCAATGGAAGTAACTACATCTTCTGGAAAAATAGAATGAAGATATATGTTTGCTCAATAAATTTTGAGCTGTGGAATCTGATTAAAAATGGACCATTCATCCCTACCAAAGCAGTAAAAGGTGAAGGAATGCCTTAAAAAAGTGAAGAATACAACAGTGATGATAATGCTAAAATGACCTTGAATTATCAGGCAATGAACATTCTATGTTATGCTGTCGATGCAAATGAATACAACCGAGTGAGTGGTTATGATTCTGCTCATGATATGTGAAAATTACTTGAAGTCACCCATGAGGGGACTAATTAAGTAAATGAATTAAAGCTAGAACTTTTAGTCCACGGTTATAAGCTGTTAACTATGAAGCCAAGTGAGAACATAACTGATATGTTCACCAGATTCACAAACATCATGAATAAACTAAAGACATATGAAAAAATCTATTCCTTTGGTGAGCAAAACAGAAAGTTACTTGATGATTTGCCGAAAAACTGGCAACCAAAAACCTTGGCTGTGGAGGAATCCAAGAATTAAAATAGCTTACCAACTGAATAACTGATCGAAACTCTCTTGACCCATGAAATGAAACTCAAAAGGTTTCAAGAGCATGATGACTATAGCAGAGGCAAATAAGGAACATATTTAAAAGCAGTTGATGAAGAAGCCTGTAGTGATCAAATTGATAGTGATGTTAGAACTGATATGGATACAGAAGAATTGGCTATGGTTGTCAGAAAGTTCAAAAAAATATTTAGAAAAGGTTACTTCAAAAAGGGTAAGAGGTTTATCAAAAAGAAGGGGCAAACTTCTTCCTTAAAGCCTTAATGTTATGAGTGCAAAAACATAGAACACTTTATTGCCAACTGTCCAGTAACCAAAGAAAACGAAGCTAAGTAATTCAAAAAGAAGAAGAAGGACACAAAAATGAAGAAATGAAAGGGGTTGATTAGGACTTGGGATTAAAATGATTCTGCATCTGAAGGAAATGAAGAATTTGAAAATGAGATATCCAACATATGTTTTATAGCAATGGAGGATAAGGTAAATCCTACCCCATCAAACTCTATGTTTGAATTGCATGATTCTACCTGTGATAACTGTGATGATCCAAATGAGCTTCTCATTGATATGTTCCATAAACTCAAAAAGCTGTCCAGAAGAAATAAGAAAATGAAAATGAAGATCGATTCCTATTAGATGAAAATGACAAGCTATTGAGTGAGAACAAAGCTTTGCTTAATTCCATTTGTTGTCTTAATGCTGAAATGGAAGTTATCTCTACTTTTTTGGACTGGTTAACACTTGAGAACAAATGCTTGTGTAATAAAGTCTTTTCTCTTGAAATTATGGTCAGTGATTTTGAAAACACGAGAAAGAGAGTTGATAGTCTTACTATATGTATAGAGAAGTTCACAAATGGCCAAGATAACTTGCATAGAATGCTTGGTATGCAACTTGTTGCTAGAAATAGAGATGGTCTCGGTTAAAACATGATAACAAAGCTGCAAATAAAAAATTCTATTTCATGAAAGGTAGCGCCTTAAATGTATGTCATATATGCTGTACTTACTGTGGTAATTTTGGACACAATGAATTTAAGTGTCACATTAGGAAAGGAACTGAATCATATATGAAAACTATTTAGAGAGTTAAAAGAATTATCACTAACCCCCTTGGACCCAAGAAGGCACGGGTACCAAAAATCACTATTCCAGCTTATGCATAGGAACATTTATTGGATAAGATGAGCTCCACAAAGTGATTCTTGGATAGTGGATGCTCAAGGCATATGACTGGAAATACCAGACTGTCGAAAAACATTTAAATCACAAATGATAGATTTATCACATTTAGAGATAAGAAGAAGGGAAAGATACTTGGAATAGGTAACATTGGTAAGAGATCCTCTACTATTATTAAACAAGTATTGTTAATTGTTGAATTAAAGTACAATCTGCTTAGCATTAACCAATTGTGTAATAATGGCTGTAAAGTTATTTTTGAAAAGAATTCGTGCACTATTATGGATAGCTCTAGTAATAAGATAATTTTTGTTACTGACTGTGTTGGAAAGGTACATGTATTTTATCTTGATGATCTTATGCCTCATAATATTAAATGCATCTCTGTGAATGATGACGATGGCTGCCTTTCTCATAGAAGGCTAGGCCATGTATCTATTAATTTGCTGGATAAATTATCCTCCAATGAGCTTGTTAGAGGACTACCAAAAATGAGATTTGATAAAAACCAGGTGTGTGATGTTTACGAATTTGGAAAACAAACCAAAATCTCTTCTAAACCCAAGAAAATAATTTCAACATCAAAACCTCTTGAACTCATACATATGGATTTGTTTAGACCAATGAGGACCACTAGTCTTGGTGGTAAGAGGTATGCTTATATACTTGTGGATGACTTTTAAAGATTCATTTGGACTTTGTTTCTTGCACAAAAAGATGAGGTTTTTCTCTAAATTTTCAAAGTTGTTCAAACATTTTCAAAATTCCCTTAGGTGCAAATTGATTTCAATTAGAAGTGACAATGCTATAGAATTTTACAACCATGACTTTACAAAATTCTGTGATGAAAGTGGTGTTTCACACAATTTTTCAGTAACAAAAACTCCTCAACAAAATGGTGTGGTTGAGAGGAAAAATAGAACTTTACAAGAGATGGTAAGATCACTACTTTGTGAAAACTCCCTTCCAAAATACTTTTGGGCTGAAGCTGTGAATATAACTTGCTACATTATCAACCGTGTTATGCTAAGACCCTTTCTAAGACAAACACCTTTTGAACTTATATTTGACAAAGTTCCATCTATTTCTTACTTTAAAGTTTTCGACTGCAAATGTTTTGTCTTCAACACTCGAGATAATCTTAGAAAATTTGATAGCAAATCGGATGAGGCTATATTTCTTAGATACTCTTCCAATAAAAAGGCATATAGAATGTACAATAAAAGAACTCTATGTGTGGAAGAATCCATACAGGTTGTATTTGATGAATCAAATATATATTCTTCTAGAAAAGAAGATGATGATGTAAAAACCACAAAAGAAAAAGGCAGTGAATAACACAAGGTTCCAACACTTGACACTTATGCAAAAGAAGAGGAATTACAAGAACAACAATGATATGAATCAATTCGGCCATGGGGTTCAAGCTAAAAAAGAGGGAGAGGATGAGACCGAATCAAAATCAGATTTACCTGGTCTGTTGATAAAAGCCCTACCAAAAAATTCTAACACAATCTTCAAGCATATTGACAAATATATTTCAAGTGGGATAGCATATGGGAAATGCCAGAAGAGGAACGGAGCAGGCCTTGCTGTTGGTATACAAAGAATGACAACCATAAGTTGTTCAAGCCGAAATGATGGCCAATAGAGTGGAATCGGCACTGGTTCTGGGGCCTGAAATCGGCACCTATTGGGGTCTGTAAAACCAATGATGAAATTCTTTTTGTGTTACGAAGTACTATTCTTCTAGGGTAGAACCAGCGCCAGCCCGAGTAGCCCGAATCGGCGCTGGCTGTGGTTTGAAACCCGAACCCCAGACGATTTTTCGGCTATTTTGGAGTCCTTTTGTAATATTTAAGAGTTGTTTAGTTCTGGGACAGAACACCCTTATATACTACTTTTGTATTGTAAGGAAAGAATAACATATATCACATTTTAAAATAAGAATGAAGATTTTGTTAGAATTCATGGACTCCTAAATGCTGAAAACATCCACAAATCCTTTCTGAGGACTCAAGCCAAATGATTAAGGTCGATCTAGGGGTTACAGAACTACCTCTGTATCACTATAAGCAAGACTTCTGCTTTTAAATTTCCAGGCATACGTATACTTCGAAGGATCCCTAGACGCTGCAATGTGCAAACGTCCTCTATCGGATACACATAGCGAAACCAGCTCGTTACCTGGGAGTGCTAGCGCCTAGAGTTTTGAGAGGCTAAATTTTTTCTAGTTATGGAGGCACGGAATTTTTATAAGAAGTCTACAACAAGAAGATGGCTAGGCTTTTCTTTTAAAACCACACGAACTTTTCGGAGTCCAACTCTCATAATATCTTATTTTAAGTTTAAATTAAATTAAAAATGATATGATAAGATTTTGCTATTATCTCGGTAATTTAACTAATTAAGTTACCGAGTTAGATTCTTATAAACTGGATATCCTTCAGATACATCAAATGTGGACATATTTTCATATTCATTATATCTTGTCAGTTTTCTAGGTTTGATTAATCTAGACACATTTCTAGACACATCGAATCTGGCTACCAAAAAAAAAAAAAACCTAACGTATTCGCTTAGTGTGTGATCATATAGGTTCATTTAACACTAGCAGTGTGCCCAAATCACATTTAAATGTCCCACAAGTTACAAGAAGTTTCTAACAAAACATTATAACTATCCAGGTAAAATGACGATCAATGATCTATTTGAACCAAACCATAACTTTATATTTAGTCTTTTTGTCATACGATATCTAAATTAAGCATAAGGTACTGAGAATATCATCCTTATTAAGCTTAATAAACTATTTCTTGATCTCATAGTAGACCGTTCAAACAAATGATATCAATATCTTAAATTGATATATTTTGAGCACAACTATGCATTTTAACAGTGTAACTTATCAAGGGACCCATGGACATCTCTCTCAAGAATGAGAGAGACAAATTCCTTCACTATTAATCATATTCCTCTCCCTGATTTATTCTATATCCAGTAGTAGTCTAATTTATTGTCTGATTAAAGACAACTTTAGACAACGTCAAGATATAGAATTTATCAAGTAGGAAACTACGATGAGTTTAGGTTGAAGGACTTTTAATAACATTATGGCTATAAAGTACTTATGACATGTCCCATGAAGTACTCTCACAGTGGGTCATGTCCAATACAATATTCTCTAATATTTATTTATATTTTGACTTGATATCACATATATCCATGACCAGTAAAACATAGCCATCAAGTCATAATATACGAATCTTAATTTATTATTTTTTCACTAATAATAATAATCTATCAGGGACAGTTTAAGAATATTCATTGTATTTGTTATAAGGTTTTACTATTAAGTCACACACTCGTTGACCACAAATCTAAATGCACTATTCATGGAAAGAAATGCCTCGTATTATTATATAATACATAACAACAATATTATAAGTACAAATGGCTTCAGGGCATATCCCTAATAGATTTCATCTTGAAGGCTTGAAGCTTAGAAAGATTCCTTGTTCAATTTTAGTCCAAGACTAACCTAAGGGATTAGTCCACCCTTGAGTAAGTGCTTATAAACTCTAAGGATAATTCAACTAGAAATCAACAAGGGTACTACTAGTTTTTCATTTTGGATTCTTATTGTTTCTTATTTGAATGCCCACAATTCCCTATCCTTTTAGTTATTGATTTATTACTAAGTCTAGGGTTCTAAGGTGTTATTGTGGTAGACCTTTATCTACTGAATTTGGGGTTCTAAAAGCTAGTTCTTTTAGGGTTGTTTATTTGTGGAAAAAGGTGTTTTCTTTGTTACTTTTCCTTGATCTCTTTATGTCCTATCTTGTTTGTTTTGAAGTCCTTGTTCTTTGCTAAAGTTAAACAAAAGACACTTTAAGATCTTGTAAGACTTTCTCTCTCAAGCACATATCAAATTTGGTATCAGAGTAAGGATAAACTTAGATTTCTATCTTAGCTTGGATCTACCAACCTAGAGTGAGAAACAAACCAAAAGTTGCAGCCATAAATTGTGCCAAAAGGGTCTCATTAATTTTGTTTGATTTTTGATTTTTCTTGGAAAAAAAAGAATGGCTTGTTGAACAAAGATCTTTGGGAATACATTAATTTTTTTTGTTATGACTATATTGGTCTTGTTTGGGAAAAAATATTCTTACAAAGTGTTAGGTATCTCATGCATATCATATATGGTGTAGCGAAAAAATAAGAACAAGATAGCATCTCAAGATCCACATACATGTGGAAAACAAGATATAAAGAGAAAAAAAAAATCACTTTTCTAGTGAGTCCTTGTCATTAAAAATTTTCTTCTTTCTCGTCTGAGGCGCGATCCAGCAATCCTCTTGATCAAACACCACGAGAGTCAAATGTCCAACCACTACAATCACAGTGTGTAATTATCTCTAACAGAAATCCACATGGAGGATCACACTCAAGCACCAAGATTTTCTATACTAGTAGAAAACAAAGTGGCGGCTAGGGTTTCCAAAGAACAACGAGAGAGAGAAAGAGAAGGGGTCATGTGTGCCCCTAGGGTTTTGGAGTTGTTTTTGTTAATCCCCTTAACCCTAGGTTTCGTGCATATCTCCTATATATCATGAAAATCACTGAAAAACTAAGAATTCTAAAACAATTAGAATTCCCTAATTGTAATTGGAAACATCAAATGTTCACAATTACAATTTGATCCATAAATTATAACTAATTAGAATTTAGCCACAACTACTTCTCTTTCTCGCAATTAACCCTACTATATTATCAAATAACATCTTCAGTGTATAGTCCTCTATTGTGTGTGACCTATTAGGTTTCCTAGTCAATTGGTAGCGAACATGAATTAATTTAAACGTCTTTGAGATTAATAATCCATAATTAATTAGAATTAATCATATTAATTCTTATCAGGATTGGTTTATTAATTCATCAATTAATAAACCCATATTCCCAGATCATGAGCAGTATCTAGCAACACATCATGACCACTCAAGAGTCCAAGAAGTCAAGTGGCTTGACATGAACCCTTTAATAACAAACTACAGTGCAATTAACTCTTTTCACCATACAATATCTCATTCGGTTTGGAGTACAGAATTAGTGCTAACTCTCTTCAGAATATATTAATTCTGGCCCGAATATAATAGTACTTATACTTGAAACCCACTATTCTAGATGTGTATCAATTGGAATTGTTTCTAATACACAGTCGCCTTAGCTAAGGACTTCTCGAGTAGTAATTCCTACAAGTGGTCATGAGATATTAGCCCCTACTATTAGGAGTGGTGAATCCTTTATTGACCCTCTCAACTATTTTAGCTTACCTCACAATGTACCCAATATCCATCCCATAGGCGGTCCTCGATCTGGCTCCAGATATTGGAATTAAAGCACAATGCTTAGCAAACAAAATACCTTGGAGATCTCAAGTCTAAGGATATTTGACCATTTGCTATATTGAGATTGTATCACTAGCACTAAACAGTTATCCATGTGATTATCTTATAGCTAGGTCATCTAATATACTTGTTCCATTAACAAGTATCCACGCGTTGACTTTGAGTATCTCAATACTTACGGATATGAGAAACACCGCCTTATCAAATCAGGAAGTCTAACATATGATGTCTTAACGCATTAATGGTGTCCTATCTTATTAATACTACGACTAGAGGCTATTTAAGTACTAACACTATACAGTGTAGTAGGAACTCATATCACGATCTCTATCATGATTTCCTTAATACAGTGTTGTACTAAGGACTTTATCTAATAGTTATATTACACAAAAGTAAACAAAAGAAACTATAAGATAAATAATGCATTTTATTAAAATAAAATGTGTCGTATACAACGTACAAGTGATTACCTTTAGAGCATAACACTAACACAAAGTTCCATAGTAAGATCTTGCACATAAGGTGTTTGATAAAAATTCTCAATGACCATATACCTTATGAACACCACGTGTTTGATGAAATGTCTCAAAGAAAGAATGTGGCTTGAACACTAGTATTATTCCTATAAAATAATCCTAGATTATTTTTTATCGTATAGTCCTACTTAATTCAATTATCCTTGTACTCATTCCTTGCAATTGGTGTAAACTTTGTTGTGTTCCATTTTGTTCTTTAAAACTATCTTCTTGTTGTACGTTGTGAACACCTTGTACTCTATTTGTTCTTGACCTCCAAGTGTTCACTAAATTATATTATCCTAAGACCCTTATCTTGAAGAATCCTAAGAGCTAATGGACTAAAGTTGGCAAAACTATTTAATGTTGGGGAGGAATTTAGTTGAACAGGTGAGACATTTAGTGAATGAAAAAGGCAAATGAGAAAGATTCTTATCTGAAAAGCCAAGGAGCGCAAGCACGAGAGTAGAGTGTAAACACTTAGGGAATGAGTGAGGAAACTAATTTCCATTTTGTTCTCTTAATTCTTTTTGCTGGAATATGAACATAAACTCCAACGATAGCTCAAGGAGAGGAACCAACTAGACTAAATCTTGGTGATGCAAGTAGACCACAAAAGGATCCAGTGGATCTTTGTGAAACACTTGTTTCTTTGCAAAAGAGTATGGAGGGCATTTGGAGGGAGATGATCGAACTCCGAGCTCAACAAGGCCAAACATCTATCATCGGTCAAAGGAGGGGACAAGAGCAACTGGAAACATACAATATACCTCCCGTGAATACACAACTTGGGGAAGAATAGGATGAATATTTTGTTGGTGGATAACAACAAGTTCCTATAAGAGAAGGGAGAAATGGGTTGAGAGGAGGTAGAGGAAGAGGCTGAGGGAGATTTGGTGAGAATCCTATAAGGGAAGTCGAAAGAGATATTGAGAGGGAATTTAAGTGGGAAGAGGGATACTCAGAGGAAAACTATGGAGACCAATATCGGGGTAATGTGATAACAGGTAGGAGGAGAGATGAAAATGAGGGAGAACGGAAATTGAAAAACATTAAAATGAAGGTATCAAAATTCTAGGGGAAAATTGATCCTGAGGCATATTTTGAATGGGAAAGCAAAATGAAAATTCTATTTAATTTCCAAGATTATAGTGAGAGAAATAAAGTGAAGTTGGCAGTATCGGGATTTTTAGACTATGTGTTGGTATGGTGGGAGTAGGTTTTGGCTAATAGAAGGAGAATGGGAGAAAATGCTGTTGGACATGGGAATTGATGAAAAGTCTCATGAAGGCAAGGTTTGTACCACATCACTACTACAACAAGCTATATCAGAGGCTTCAAGTGCTAAGATAGGGAAATAAAAGTGTTGAAGATTACCACAAAGAACTTGATGCGTAAATTTTAGGTGTATAAAAATCATCAAATTTAAATCCATCACTTAGTCAAGTTTTAATTAAAACATTAATCCTAAAATATACATACAAGTAAATATACTCATCACAAGCATAGTATAGGAAATTAACAAGTATCGATCCTCAAAGGAAGAAGTACACACTAATCACTTTTCATTCATTGTTTAACCGACCTAAATAAAGTGAAAAAATAATTAAAAAAATAAAGAAATATGTACAACTTAAGATGTGAAAATATGCAATTTAAACAATTATCCTAGAAAACATGATAATGAACCAACTTGCAATTCTCTTAAGTAATTATCATCTTGGCATCATGAAGGAATGTAAAGTAAAATTCAATCATTTATCAAGTTATGAATCTACTTAGATAAATTCCACTTCTTTTGTCAATCCATGGAATTACTACATTTTGATTCATATTAACATATTTGTTAATCAAGCTAACATAACCAAAATATACATTAAGCTCATCATTATATTTTGATTCAATTAGCAGATTTGTCAATCAAGCCATCCTAACCAAAACATGAATCTCAATTCCTTAAAATCATGAAATTAGCTAATGACCCATTGTCAAGGCGAAATCAACTAATCTTTGATCACTTAGTTCTAAAAACCCAACTTCATTGTTCAAATCCATTAAGATTTAACAAAAACGAAATCAATGCAATGAAACTCCTAATATCATTTTGTCTAAGTCAATTAGAAGACCTCGCATCAATAACCAATGATAACAAGTAATCAAACACCAAAGATGATAACGAATTGATAATATAACTACATTAACAAAAAATCATAAATCCCAAAATAATGTTAAATTACAATAAAAACATTGAATACATCATTGTTAAAGGAAAAGAAAATAAAGATAGAAGAAAGCACTCATAGACAAGCCTCTTTTTTCATACTTGAAGACTCTTTCGAACAATCCTCCTTGAATTGGTGAATTTCTCCTTTAATGAGTGATTGGAATTTTAGCTCTTGGATCCACCTTTCTTTATCTATATCCTTTTTCTTATGTTTTCTTATGCTTTTATAGGCCTCTTAGATACTAAATTTGCAGCTTAGGAAGTCTTGGCCGAATAGGATTAAAAAATACCAAAATCATTGGAGAATTTCCAAATTCGGGCACAGAATATTTGCCTTTTAGAGCGTAACTGGCGTTGGGTACCTTCGACCCACCTGGCGCCAAGTACCTTCAACCTACTTGGCGCCAAGTGCACTCTTTTTTTTTCCCTATTTTTTTTTCTCTATTTTTGGTTTGTTCTCATTGGCAGATAGAATGGACCCGGCGCTAAGTACACTTGCCAGACTTGGTGCCAGGTCTCTTATGCTTTTGTACTAAAAGTTGCTCAAATTTCTCTGCTAGAGCAGAATGGACTCGGAGCCTGATCCCTTAGCTAGGCCTGGTGCCAAGTATATTCTGGAGTTGTTCTCTTTCTGCTTGATTTTAACTTAAATCTGTACAAATTTGCCAAAAACCCTTTTTACAAGCAAAATGTCAAATAGGAAGGAATATGCTTAGATATTATAACAAATGTATAACAAAACAACCTCAAATAACTAGGAAAATAATAGTGATTTTAACTCCTATTACATACCCCCACACTTGACCATTTGCTTCTCCTGAAGTAAAACACTTTAATCAAGAAAAATTATTAAGAAAATACAAGTTCTTTCTTATTCAAAAATTTCTTTACCATAGCAAAGATTATGTCTTCCCTTCAAACTTTAGATACAACTCTTGTCATTTATACCTTTTGAAAATAATACAAACTTTGACACTTTTGACAAGATACCACAAAACTCTTGAAGTCAAATTAATCAAGTGTATATCTTAGTCTAAGAAGATTATTTTACTTTTCAAGTTAAAATATAGATAACATGGATCATATAAGTCAAGCCATCTACCAAGTCAAGCATTATAAATCAAAAAATTACACAACCTAAGTTATGATGTAAGGAAAACACTCCAATTTTTTTCTCTCTATTTTTTTAATGACTTAGAAAATTGATAGCCTCAAATACATGGATTTCTCTTCACACGCCGTATTGGCCCCATTTTTAGTTATCACTCAACATTTTTTTCAACAATATTTCTTTATTTTTACTCTTGGAAATTCATAGCCTCAAGAAAGTGGATTTCTCTTCACTATCTGTATTGGCTCCTGTAACAAGCAAAAATAATTTTTTTTCCCCTCATATTCAAAGAGGAAGCAATCAACTTTTTCTTTTAATTTTCAACTTCCCAAGAATCGTCCACAATTTTTCCATAATCTTTCCTCTTAAAGATCTTTTCTCAAGTCACATTCCCCATCACAACTCCAAGCTAAGCAAAATTTAAACTTATAATACAAGAGTTAGCCAATAAACTCTTCCAATATTTATCATAACCTCCATATTCAAACTAAATGAGTCAAATAATATTCAAACACTAATGCATAAGTAAGATTAATCAAAATTCTCAGGTATTCCAAAATATCTTATCCAATAAACCAATCGCACAAAAAAAAAAAAAAAAAATCCACCACATGAATGACAAAGAATCATATCTAAGTAAGAAAAAAAATTACAACTTTGCTAATCAATGAAAACCACTGAACAAATAAAATGATATAGAATATATTTCTTCATCCTCATTCTCCTCCCACACTTAAAATGGACATTATCCTTAATGGCGCCAAAGATATAATAATGAAAGCACAACCAAGAAGACCAAAAGTAATAAAGAGGAAGAATAAAGTAAAGAAAATACTTCTATTACATCGTCGTGCCACTATGTTTGAATCCACCATAAGGAAGAGTCATTACAAGAGTACCTAATTAAAAAGAAACAAACTAAAGAAAAATATAAAGCTAAAAAGAAAAAAAAAGACAATAAAATAACTAAAAGGATAAAGAAAACGAAGTACAAAGGAGTAATAGATAATCATGGTTCATAAAGGAGAACACCGAGATGCTCTAAAGTGTCAAGGTCTTCACCCAAATATGGTTTTAATCGACTTCCATTCACCTTAATGATCCATTGAGTTGGGTAAGAAACCTCAATAACTCCAAATGAACAAACTTGATGTATCATATATGGCCCTGACCATCAAGACTTTAACTTACTCGGAAAAAGTCTAAACCTAGAATTAAATACAACGAATATTCCTATCATGCCACCGTTTCATCTTATCTTTGTAAATCCATGAATTATGGTAGGCTTCGTTACGCCATTCATCCAACTCATTCACTTGAAGCACTCTTTGTTGTCCTGCACGATGAAGGTCAAAATTGACAAGTTTAATTACCCAATGAGCCGTATGTTCAACTTTTATGGGTAAATGACATGATTTCCCATACATCATTTGATAGGGGGTTGTACCAATGGGAGTTTTAAAAACCGTCCTATAAGCCCAAAGAGTATCATCTATCTTCAAACTCCAATCATTTATTGTATAATTAACTTCTTTTTTCCAAGATTCTTTTCAATTCTCTATTGACCACCTCAATTTGGCCACTAGTTTGTGGATGATGGGGGTAGCAAACTTATGGGTAACTCCTAAATATTTGAGAACCTTATTTAATTGGGAATTACAAAAGTAAGTTTTCCTATCACTAATGAGCACCTTAGGCACTCCAAACTAGGTGAATTTTTTTTTTAGAAATTTTACAACAACTTGTGCATCATTAGTAGGCAAAGCTTGTACCTCAACCCACTTTGATACATACTCAACCATAAGCAAGATGTATTTGTTACTCAAAGAACTAGGAAAAGGGCCCATGAAATCAATTCCCCAATAATAAAAAATTTCACAAGCTTAAAAAATTTATAATGGCATCTCATTAAATTTTGAGATATTACCAATACGTTGACACCTATTACAACTTTGAACAAACCTGTGAGAGTGTAACGCCCCGGAACCCTAGGCCCGCCAGGGCCGGGGATGTCGCCCCGTCCAAAGGACAAGGGGTCTTTATAACTAGGTCACACAAATAAAATGGCTGAAAGAAAATAATACTTAACTTAAAAATTTATTACAATCCAAAAATGCCTCAAAACTGAATCCATAAATTAATAAAATAAAACTATAAGCAAAATCATCCACTCTCGTCTCCCAAACATTACATAACATAATAGTCAGAAAAATTCTTCCAGAGCAGGCAAAATCTAGCTACTCATCCCCACAGCAGGATCAACCTGAAATCATGAGAAAAGGTGATGAGACAGAAATCTCAGTAAGTCCGTGTGTGCTTTGGGTGTTTAGTGAAAACAGTTCGTGGATGCAAAGTGTAAAACCTTTATAAGAGAAATATTGGCAAGCATCAAACATTAGTCAACAGCAAGAGTGGCGTTTTGGCTTATCTAGCCATACATAATTTATAAGATCAACCACTCGAAAGAAAGGATTATGGGTTACCACACGTTGGGCCCCATAACCGGTCAGAATGCCGACACTTTGTGCAGACTAACGAAAGGTAAGTGATCGGCCTACCGAGCAAGATGCTCCTCCTTCTCTATACCCAAACAACAACCGGGTGTCCATTCCGGCAAAACACAGTCACTTGACTGAAATAAAACAAACTGCTAGCTCAGACCGGCCCGACTAAGTAGTACTGACATTTCTCTAAGTTGAGCTTATCTTCTGGAGGTGGCCTCCTGCCAAAAGACTCACTCTTACTCTTCAAAACTAGTACTACTAGCCTACCCCTGTTGAGTACTCAACGTAACTTATCCCACTTGGGAAAAATGAACAAAACATAGTTTCGCTTGAAAATGGCAATTAAGGTTTTCCAAAGTTTGGGGTAAAACTGGTTTTAGAAAGAATTTTAGGTTTTGAGTAAAACCGCCCCTTGATTTACAAATAATTTATTTATCTGGAATGAGAATGGAAATAATCCTCAATTGCCTTTACATAAATGAGTGTCCATACACTCTACACTTGGCTTGCCATAATAAACATTTTGTATCAAACAGGTTTTATGCAGGAGCTTACCTGAGTCTTGCTCACAACAACAAGGTCTCGGACAGATGACCTAACCCCACATGGGCAAATACAAATCTTAATCAGATTCAAACCACAATCCACTTCCTTAATTTTAAATCAACTCAATTCACTACTACCATGATCCTAGTGTCCCAAGCCTTAAGGTAAAATAATAAATAAGTAGGTTCATAAGCTAAGTTTAATTTGTTATTTAAAATAATTAATGGTTTGGGAAGTGAATCCTAATAGGTTGAAAGTTTAAATCTTGCTAAGGAAAATTTAGAGTTTATTTGATCAAGAGTTATAGGTGGTACTAGGTAAAATAGTGATTTATTAATAACTTAATTGTTAGAGAATAATTGATAGCTAAAATTAATTAAGAATAAACTTAATGAGTTTTGTTTGGAAAATAATTAGTAAATCCTTAAGGGTTTTGTTTTAGTAAATATTTTACTAAGTATAAATCTTTTTTTTTTCATAAAGGCTTTAATTGATTTCTTTATTTTAGATAATATTTATTTATTTTATTTCTTAGAAAAATTACTATTTATTTGACCAAAATATCCTTTACATATATAATAATCCCAAATCTACCCTTCCTAGGGTTTTCGAAATTCTCTAGCAAAAATTATTATTAAACATTTTATTCATGAAATAAAATTAGCTTAGAAACCACTAGATCATGATCAAGATTCTATGGCCAACCACAATCATTAACATGCACAATCCTTCAACTCAACAAATCATCCAAATCTTGCACATAGACATATATCTAAATTTATTAAGACATGACTTAACCTCTACTAGCATAAACATGATCATGGCTTCAATAATCTAATCATGCATATAAATCCAATTCACCAATGGTGACATAATCTCTAGCATGCTTCATCACAAACATTGCCTATGACATGCATCAAGCCTCAACTCATCATTCAATCCACCAAAATAATCCTTCCATGCATAAATCCCATCTCCTTCACAATCATACATATGCTCATGCTTCAATCAACAACATCACATACTCAATCCCATCGCCAATCATCTTCTCACAACATCATCCTAGAGACATGATTCTAAAATTTTAAAAAGAGGATTGAAGGTACTTACTTGATTGATGAATGACTTGAAGGAGTTTAGAGAAGATCTCAACTCCTAGATGGCTAATCTTGTTCAAGAAAGGTGGCGAAAGCATGGTCATGGAAGAAGTGTCCATTCGGTCAAGAGGGGGAATTTCGGTCCATGAGAGAGAGAGAGAGAGAGAGAGAGAGAGAGAGAGAGAGAGAGAGAGAGAGAGAGAGAAGAAGAAGAAGAAGAAGAAGAAGAAGAAGAAGAAGAAGAAGAAGAAGAAGAAGAAGAAGAAGAAGAAGAAGAAGAAGAAGAGGAAGTTATTAGTGTGATCCTTCATATAGATTTTCATTAGAGATTAAGTTGAAGAGGTTGATGTTGATAGAGTGATTTTACCTTGAAGATGTTCTTGTCCAGAAATTTCTGCTTTGATCCGAAGTAGCAAGATGTTTGGAGGAGTTTGATGTTAATATTGATGTTGATGGATTCACAGCAATGAGTAGACTCAATCTGGATATTTTCGTGAGGGTTTGAGATGGTTTGGAGGGGTATTAGGTGTAGAGAAGAAGTAGGTGTTCTTGGTGTAGTGTGTGTTCTTGATGGCTGAAGAAAAATCGAGAGGAATGGTTGTTGTGGCTGTCGAATTTTCTGTAGAATGAGGGCTGCCAAAATTTTGTAGGGTTTAGGAGGATGTTTCTCTTATTTGAGAGGGAAAAGGAAAGGTTAGTTGTTACAATTCTTGAAGAATATTTTTAGGAAGTGAATTTGGAAAGTAAATATCCTAGGAATATCTTGATTGCTTGGACAGCTTTGAAGTCTGCCATGGCTGATTGGTTGAGCAGAATTTCGTGGGATTAATGCTGACTTATGGAGGCTTATGGTGGCCGAAAGTAGGGTGTACAATGATGAAGAAGAAGTCTGGTCCATTGAGCAAAATATTATGGAAGGTTACAAAATAAGATGGCTGAAATTTTGGAAACCAATCAAGCTAAATTGCAGGGATTTGTTTGAGAGATTTTTGGACAGCCATTAATGGAATTTCGTGTAGAAGTTCAAGGGGATCAATGGAGCTCTGTTGATGGAGGTTTAAGGAAGGTTTTGACAGATTAGGGTTGGTGTTTTGGCTGGAAGAGGGATAGGAAACAAGCTGGACAAAAATCTGCACAGAAATTTCGCTGCATAGTGATTTTTCTGGCAGATTTTCGTCTGCTGTTCAAAGCCATTTTGTAGCGAGTTTTGAAGGGTATTTCAGGGGTATTCAAGGCTGGTTTCTAGCCTTCTTTATGGAGGAAAAACATGGCTAAGGTGCTGCACAAAATCTGGGAGAAAACAGTTTGGTTTGGAGCTCTCAAAGTTGATTTTCATACAGGAATTTTTCCTGTTTTGCTCCAGCTTGAGCAGTCCGAAATTGGACAAAAACTTTCAGGTTTCAAACTGATCCTAAAGACCATTTTTCTAGTAGCATTTGGGAGGGAATGTTAGCTAAAAATTTTGACCCTTTGAAGGTACAACAAGTTGGAAAATTCCAGCTCATTCTATGAAGAAAGATGAACTAAGCTAGAGGAAAATTTCAGTAAGCTCACTAGAGGGGTTTTCCTCTTGAAATTCCTCACAACTCTTCCATATTTTTCAGACCATAAGGAGTCTTTTACCAAGACATTTCGATCCTAAAAGACCTCAGTACTTTACTGAATTTTCTGGAAAGAAAAAGGCTAGAACATCTTGATCAAACCAATGAGTTGAAACTAAGGAAAACTAAAGATCAAGGAAGAATGATTTTCCCTATAAGAATTTCGAGAAGAGTAAAAGGAGTGGAATGAGGTTACTTCCATCATGTCTCTCCTAAAACATCATCACCACATTAATCTAGGCCCTTAAGGCCGAAACCATCCTTTCCCAAGCAAAATAAAATTTACTCAAGGTAAAGCTTCTATGATGGACTTTGAACCCAAGACCTCAAGAATTAATTCCAAAGCTCTAACCACTACACCACAACAACTCTTGTTTCTATTTCTACTAGAAAAATTATTTTCTATTCAATCCACAAGCTATCTCCTTATTTTCACCCAGGAAAAAATTACCATTTTGCCCCTCTCACACATCACTCACCAACAAGACTTCAAGATAATAAAAATCAAATTCAAAGAACATAGAAATCATATGAAAGCATATTTAATCATGAAATAAAGCATGATATGCATCCCAACCCCCTTACTCTAAGGTTGGTCTTAACTGAGGTTTCACAGAGAGTCCTTGAAGAGATTAGGGTAATAAAAACTAGACTCAAGTACCTTTCTTGTTGTGTTGTTAGCTTGGTAGTGGCCTCTTATGGGCCTTCATAACAATATTTCAAGATATTGATACTGTCCACAAAATCCACACACATTCGAATGGTTTGATTCGCACAACACTGGAACAAGTATGGATCTTCCCAAAAGTAATACTTTACTTTGGAGAGGAATTTCTTCTTTTGTTGTGTATTGAAATCTCCAGGAATAATTCTTGCAATCAAGTAATTAGAAAAATTTGCATACCAAGGCAGTTGAGAAATCTCACCATCCACAAGTAGAAGTTGTTCATTCAGGAAGGTGACATTGATGTCTCCTTCAGCCAATGGCTGAAGGTTGGGATTTTCCAACCTAGACAAGTGATCCACAGCCAAAATTTTCACTCCCTTTTTGTCCCTAATCTCCAAGTCAAATTCCTATAACAATAAAATTCATCTTATCAATCTTGGTTTGGAATTATGCTTGTATAGTAGGTACTTAAAGGTGGAATGATCCGTGGAATTATGACTTTGGACAAAATAAGATAAGAAGGAAATCTGTCAAAAGCAAATACTATTGCAAGCAACTCCTTCGACATTGTGGTGTAGTTCTCTTGTGCTATGGTCAGAGTTTTGCTTGTATAATAAATTGGTTGAAAGTACTTATTCCTCCTTTGTCCAAGCATTACGTCCATTGCATAATCACTTGCATCACAGATTAGTTCAAAAGAAAAAGACCAATTCGATGCAATTAAAATAGGAGAATTGATCAATTTTGTTTTAAGTATATTGAAAGCATTGGGACATTTTTCATCAAAATAAAAAATAACATCTTTTTCAAGAAAAGAAGTATGGGGTTTAGAAAATTTTGATAAATCCAGGATAAACCTCCTAAAAAACCTTCATGCCCAAGAAATCTTCGAATTGCCTTTATGGAAGTTGGGAGGGAGTTTCTCAATTACCTCAATCTTGGCCTATCAACCTCAATACCCTTTCTTGAAATTTTGTGTCCTAATACTATTCCTTCTTGCACCATGAAGTGGCATTTTTCCCAATTAAGCATGTGGTTGGCCTCTTCACACCTTTGAAGTACCTTTTCCAAATTGGCCAAGCACAAGTCAAAAGAATTACCAAAAATAAAAAAAATCATCTATAAATACCTCTATAATGTCTCCTACAAGCCCTTCAAAAATAGTGATCATGCACTGTTGGAATGTTTTGGGACCATTGCAAAAACCAAAAGGTATACGTCGATATGCAAAAGTACCAAAAGGCATGTAAAGATGGTTTTCTCTTGATCCTCCGGTGCTATAGGAATTTGAAAGTATCTGGAAAAGCCATCTAAAAAGAAATAAAACTCATGTCCAACTAACCGTTCTAACATCTGGTTAATGAAAGGGAGAGAAAAATGGTCCTTCCTAGTTGTCTCATTCAATTTCCTATAATCAATGCAAATCCTCCAACTAGTTACCAATCTCATTGGGATCAACTCATTTTTTTTATTTAGGCTTATAGTCATTCCACCCTTCTTTGGAACCACTTGTGTTGGACTAACCCAAATGCTACCAGAAATAAGGTAAATGATGCTGGAATATAAGAGTTTAATCATCTTACCTTTGACCATATTACTAATGTTTGGGTTCAACCTACTATTAGTGTTGTGCCCTAGAGGTAATCACTTGTACCATATATATTGCATAATAATTAATAAAATAAACATTCTTTACCTTTTAGTTTGATTGTTATATCTTAATAGGAGTATAAACTATTTGATAAAGTCCCTAGTACAACAAAATGTTAAGGAAATCATGATAGAGACCATGATGTGAGATTCCTACTACACTATGTAGTATTTGTACTTGAATAATCACTAGTCGTAACATTAATGTGATGGGACATTATTAATATACCAAGACTAGCACATGTTATATCTCTTGATTGGATCAAGCGATGGTTCTCATAACCGTGAGTATTGTGATATTCAAGATTAACAAGTGGATGTCGGTTATATGAACAAGTTTATTGGATGACCTAGCTATGAGATAATCACTTGGAAAAGCTATTGAGTGTCAGTGATAGAATCTCATTATAGCAAGTGTGCAAGTATCCTTAGACTTGAGATCTCCAAGGTATTTTGTTTATTGAGCATTGTACTTTGATTCTAATCTTTAGAGTATTACAAGGACCACCTATGAGATATATATTGGGTACAATGTAAAGTAAACAAAAGTAGCTTAGAGGGTCAATAAATGATTCACCACTCCTAATAGTAAGAGTGTATAGCTCAAGGCCACTTGTAGAAATCATTACTTATGAAGTCCTTGCCCAAGATGACTATGTGTTGAAAATAGTTCCAAATTTGATACACATATCGAGTAATGGATTTCTTGAACAAGTACTAATATATTCGAGCCAGAATTAATAATATTCTGGATGGAGTTGGCATTAATTCCACGCTCTAGACCGAATGAGATATAGTAAGATGGAAGGAGTTTATTGCATTGGTTATTTGCTATTGAAAGGTTCACGTCAAGCTTCTTGACTTTCTGGACTTTTTGGTGATCAAGAGTCATTGCTAGATATTGCTCTTGATTTGCTAAATGTGAATTTATTAATTAGAGAATTAATAAATTAATCCTATATTTTTTTTAGGATTATTAATTCTAAAGCTGGTATAATTAATTCATATTATGCTACCAATAAGACCAGGAAACCTTATGGGTCACACACAATGAAGATTTAAATGCTCAATGTGTATTATTTGATAATATTGTGGAGTTAATTAAGAGAAGAATATATGTTTATAGGTGAATTATAAGTTTGTTATAATTCATGGGACTTAGTTGCAAATTATATAAACATCAAGGATCCAATTGTAGACATTGGATCTTGGAGGACTTAATTACAATTAACACAAATTCTAAAACTATAAATATGAAAATTGTTCTCTTTTGCAAGTGAGGGAGTGAAACGATCGAAATAGAAGGTGATTTCGGACCTTCTTCCTCTTCCCTTTTCTTCTCCAATTAAACTTAGCTGCTCCTCTTCTAGTAGCATACTTTTGAGCGGGCTTTGTGAGCAATTCAACCTTGTGTGGATAACTGCTAGAGACAATCCTATTCTTGGATTATAGTGGTGCGAGGAGGACTATCAAAGTAAAGGAATTGGTACTTTGGTTTGGCTCAAGAAAATTTTTGTTTTCTGCTATAGTACGTAATCACTGTTTCCTTCCTCTATTCTCGTTTTAATTTCAAACACGTGATCCTTGAGCATCGATTTCATAGTTATTTCCACTGCTTTCTTATTTGATAAGCATGATGAAATCCCAATAGTGGTATTAGAGCCTTTGTGTTTGAGTTTTAATGGGTCTTTAATCACTTTGAAATCATTTTTAAGCATGTAACTGTATGGTCATGGTTATTATATGCCTATTACTTTGTATGATGTGTCAGGGTTTTCTAGTTTGAAGAGTCTCTGGGTCATTGAAAAATGGTAAGAAAGTTGTTTCCACGAGGGTCTCTATTTTTGCAATAGATTTTTCTGCAATCAAGATTTTGATTCAACAATTTGGATTGTTGTTTAAATTATGATGTAGATTATAGTTGGTTGTTAATATTGATTAACAATGCTTGATATCAAAACTGTTTTGAACGGTCTAAAAATCTCATTTCTATTCATGAAAAATTTGCAGAAAAATTCGAGAAAGAAGATGAATAGTGGTATTTTTTTGCCTCCAGAGCATACCTAGCGTCGGGTACGTTCGACCCACTTGGTGCCAGGTACACTTTGTGTAAAACCCCACCTAAAGCCAACCCTAGAGTAAGAAGTTTGGGATACATATCATATTATTTTTCATGAATATATATATTTTTGAATGATTTTATGTGTTTTAGAATTATGATTTATAGGTTAAAAGGCTTAGTTATGCTTATTGAGTAGGAAGGGTAAAATGGTAATTTTACTTGAGGTCAAAATAGGAAGATAGCTTGAGGATTAAATAAGAAGAATATTTGAGTGAAAAAATAAGAACAAGACTTAGTGTGGTTAAGTGGTTAGAGCTTTGTGAGTTAATCTCTAAGGTCATGAATTCAAAACCCATCACTTAAGTTTTATTCATGATTATCTTAGTTAAGTTTGAAATTTTTGTTTTCTTGCATTCCTTAAAGACAGGAATGTTGTCCTAAGGGAGACATGAAGAGAATGTCTTAATCCTATAATCATGTCCTAAAAAGAATTCTAGAAGAATTCTTATCCTTTCATTATCTCTAGCTTGTCCTAACATCTTCACAAATTAAATTTGTTCAAAATTCATCTTTCAATTCCAGAAAATTTTGTGAGGATTTCTTGGCTTTGAATTTCGAAAATTGATCTTGGAAGATGGAGGGTTCACCGAAAATAGGAGAAGAGTTAGGAAGGGTTCCCAAGGGAAATCAATCACCATGGTTGAACCTTCAAACTCATCTTCATAGTGTTCATGTTCTTGATGAAGGAAACTTAGAAATTTTCTAGATTTTTGAGCAGTCAAGCTTCCGAAAAACCCAGCCAAGTTCCTTGCTCATTTGCTGCTAGAGAAATGACCAATTCATATAGCTTGAAGACTGAAATTTCAATGCAAATTCGGACTGCTCAAAACCAGAAAAAAATTCTGGGCAGTTTTGCTGCACAGCAACCAGAAAATGGAGCTTTTTTTCCTGTCTTCAATCCAGCAAAACTCCTATGCTTTTTCTCCAGAAAGAAGGCTGGAAACCAGCCTTAAAAGACCCTCAAACATTGCAGAAATACTGCATAGAAAATTCAGCAAACCATTCCAACCTTAGAACACCTTGAAACTAGAAAAATTCCAGTTTTGTTTCTCCAAGCCTTGGCCAAAAAATCACCCTCAAACCTCTATAAAATGAACCTTGTACAGCCATGAAGTGAATACCATTAACCTCTTCCCTTACCTTGAACACTTGGACTCCATAACCACACCTCGAATATCTCCTACGATCACTCTATTCAAACTACATTTGAACTTAAAAAATTTCCAGAATTTTGCTCCATGAAAACACCCTTGTATTAAGCCACACAACCAGAAATTCCTCTGCCATTAAGCTTTGAATTTGGCCAGCCTTAAAGCTTTATCAGTCTTCATCCATTTCAGCAAAACAAACTAGTCCAGCCGGCTCCATTGAAGCACAAAGAAACCTCCATCACTCAAACACCATCAACATATCCTATACCTTAAACCACTCCTCAATTCCCTCTATTTGAATTTCAAACAAATCAAATTATTCCCTTCCTCTCTAAGCTGAAAATTGAAACTCCTAAACTCCCAAAACCAATCGGCCAACACTCTCCTAGATTCCGTCCACACTTTTTCTCAAACTCTCTCAATTTTCACCAAGAGCACCAAGAACACACACTGCATTTATTCAAGCCAAAACCCACCCTAAACACCTCCAATCCCTCTCAAATACTCCAGATTACTCCTACATACTCCCTAGTGTTTATTTCTGGTATTTATAACACAAAACCTCGTAAACAAGAAATTGCATTCGGATCAAAAACTAATTTTTTTCTTCAATGTCTCAAGAACATCATCACGGTAAGCAAGAACAACTCCTTTATTCATCATCTTCCATTCAAACTTTAATGCACCATACTAATGTTCTCTCTCTCTCTCTCTCTCTCTTGACCGAAATGGTTGATCAACAACCATGGCTATTTTTTTTATTCTCTTGGACAATTCAAGACTCTCAACCGCGCGGACCTTCTTAAGTCTTCATCGAAGTAATAATCAATTAAGTATTTCTCCTTAACCATCCTTTTTAATTCTGCATTCATGTCTCCTAGATGTTGATAGGAAGAATAGAATATGAATGGGGGATTGAGTGTATGCATGTGAATGAAGTGATTGGGATTAGGACATGAGAATGGTTGTACATGATTAAGCTATATGGATTTTCTTGAGAATCAATGTATGTTCATCATGTCTTAGGAGAATTATGGATGTTTAAAGCATGTTAGATGTTATGACACCTATGGTGAATAGGATTTTTATGTTCTTATTTCTATTGAAGCTATGATTGATGATTATGCCTAGTAGGGATTTGGCGATGTGATAGTATGTGTTGATTTAAGCCTATGTTCATAAATGGACTAGTTCATTGCTTGATGTTAGGGAATGTGTTCATGAATCTTGTTTACCAATAGGAAAATCATGATTATTTTGTTGTTAATCCTAGGTTATTTTTAGTAACAAATCTTATTACCTTAATTAAAATTATTACTATATTTTTTCTCTAAAGATTTCGAAATTCCTAGGAAGTTTTGGAATTGGAATATTAAATGAAATATTGATATTTTATTAGTCAAATAAATAATATCTTTTATTAAAAATAATATGTGTGTGTGTGTGTGTGTGTGTGTGTAATAATAAATACGATCTTTTATATAAATAAAATATTAATGACCTTGTAGACCATAGTTTAAACTTTTACCCATATTATTTATATTGAAGTTTATTTGATATCTATTAATAAAAAATTTAATATGTTTCATTTATTATTAATTACTAATTATTTATTATCTATTAAATATTAATTAATTAATTAATTATAATAATACTATTTAAAAAGTACCATTTATTAATATTATTTAGGACTTAGTATTATTCAATATTCAAACACTAGTTTATTAATTAATAATAATGATCAAGATTTATTATTTGAACATATAACTTATTAGTAATTATTTTACAATCCCTAGATATTTTAACTTATCAAGCTAGATTTATTTTATAAAATTATTTATCATCTAGCCTTAAAGCTTAGGATATTAAGGTCATGGTTGTAATTAGTTGAACTAGGGATTATTTATGTAAGGTAAGTATAACTCGAGTATAACCTTATGCCTTGTGTTTACCCCAGGCGGGGTTAGGTCAGCCTTTGGAGGATTTTTGAGTTCAAGTAAGCAAAGGATCAGGTAAGCTCCTGCATGGAGTCATTTGAAGACCAAAATTCCTATGGAAAGCCAAATGCGATGTGTATGGATATTCATTTTGTAAAGGCAATTAAGGATTGTTTTTCCTTTTTATTCCAGTCAAGCAAATCATTTGAAAAATTAAACAAGTAGTTTTACACAAAATGCTAAACTCTTTCTAAAACCTAACTTTGACAAGAATTTTAGAAACCCTTAATTGCTATTTCCAAGTAAATCAATGTATGATGAATTTTTCTCCTGAGTGGGACAAGCAACGTTGAATACTCAATAAGGGTAAATTACTAGGACTAGTTTTTGAAGGGTTAGGGTAAGTCTCTCAACAGGTGGCCATCTCTGAGAAGTAAGTCCTTCCTGGATAGGATACCAGTCTGGTAGGTGATGCCAGTCCAAGCTAGTAAGTTTCAGACATGTGGACTATGTCTTTTTGGAGTGGACAATCGGTAAGTTTGGGTATAGAGATAGAGGAGTATCTCACTCGGTAGGCCGTACACCTACCTTTTGTCAGCATGCTTAACGTGTGGCATTCTGATCGTTATATGGTCATGAGGCCTGACGTGTGGTAACCCATGGCTACCTCTTCGAGTGGTTGTATTTATTATGCACATGTATGGTTTGAAAAGCAAAACACCACTTTTTATTTTAACATTTATTTAATGCTTGCTAACATTTTCTTTTATGAAATTTTTACAACTTGCATACATGAATTGTTTTTCCTGAAACACTCAAAGCACACACGGGCTTACTGAGATTTTTATCTCACCACCTTTTATACCATATTTTCAGGACGGTCCTACTGTGAAGGTCATTAGCTAGATTGTTGCCTATGAATCTGAAGACTCTTTATTATTTCTCTTATGTGATGTTTTGAGAGATTGTTGCAAACAATTTATTTTGGATTTGTTCATGTATTTTGGAATGTAATAAGTTCAATTTTAAAGTATTTCTTTTATTTTATTTTATGTGACTTAGTTATAAAGACCTCTTATCCTATGGACGGGGCGACATTCCCAACTCTGTTGGGCCTAGGTAGTGGGGTGTTACACTCTGTTCTTCCCCTGCGCGTGCCTCCAGAGCAAACCTAGCGCTGGATACCTTCTACCCACCTGGCGCCAGGTGCACTCTGTTCTAGCACTGTTTTATAAAAAAAAAATAACAAATTTTTTATCTTTTATAATTTTGAGAATAGGTTCTAATAATGATTAGATTTTATTTAAAACCTATGATTTTGGATAAAAATATTTTCAAAATTACATGTAGGACTCACAATTTTTAAAATTTAATTTCAGCCTAGAACTTTCCAAAATTCAATTTTGGACCCAGATTTCTCCAAAATACTAATTTTGGAAGATTGTGCATTGGATGTATTATGCTGTATTTTGAGGATGTTTTATTAGCATGGTAGATGGTTATGGACTAAGACCAAACTTATTTGTTCATGCATCTTTATCGCTTTGTTTTAATTAAATAATGTGAAACCCTAGTCAAAACCAATCTTAGAGTAAGGGGGTTGGGATGCATATCATAATTTATTGCATGTTTAAATATATTTTTAAATGATTTTCTGTGCTTTGGATTTGAGTTTTATTGTCTCGAAAGCTTGGTTGTGAGTATTGCTTGAGAATGGCAAAATAGTAATTTTTTGTTGAGGTGGAAAAAGGGAGATAGCTTGAGGATTGAATAGGAAAATAATTTATAGAGGGAAAATAACAACAAGAGTTGTTGTGGTTTAGTGGTTAGAGCTTTGGGATTAATTTTTGAGGTCTTGTGTTCAAATTCCATCATAGGAGCTTTAGCTTGGTTAAATTTTATTTTTGCTTGGGAAGTAATAATTTCGGCCTTATATGCTTGGAGTAGGGTAGAGATGTTGTCTTAAGAGAGACATGTTAGGAGTATCCTCATTCTACTCCTTTGCCCTACACAAAAGTCCTAAGGGGAATTCATTTCCCCTTGATTTTTAATTTTCCTTATTTCTCAACTCATTAGTTTGATCAAGTTGTTCTAGCCATTTTCTTTTTAGAAATTTTAGTAAAGTGCTGAGGCTTTGTAGGATCAAAATGTCTTAGTGAAAGACATCTTATAGTCTGAAAATGTGGAAGAGTTGTGGGAGATTCCAAGAGGATAAATCCCTCTAGTGAACAGGCTAAAAATTCACTCTAGGTAGGTTCATCTTCCTTCTTGGAATGAACTGAAATTTTTCAGCTTCTTGTGCCTTCAAGGTGTCGAGATTCTTACCTAATATTCCCTCCCAAATGCTGCCAGAAAATGGTCTTTTGGATCAGCTTGCAACCTGAATTTCTCTAGCCATTTTCGGACTGCACAAAGATGGTGCAAAACCAGGAAAATTCCTGGGCAAATTCGCACCTTTAGGAGTCCAAAACCAAGCTGTTTTCTTCCAAATTTTGTTCAGCACCTTAGCCATGTTTTTCCTCCATGAAGAAGGCTGGAAACCAGCCTTGAAAGCCCCTGAAATTCCTCTTCAAACTCTCTGCAAGCTGGCTGGAAAATGGCAGCCCAAAACTGCCCAGGAAAAATTCCAGCCTGCAAAAATGCTATGCAGGATTTTGTCCAGCTTTATTTCCTAATTCTCTCCAAGCCGAAACCCCATCCTTGTTCTGCATAAACCACCCTTAAACCTTCAGTAACTGAGCTCCATTATCTCCCTTAAGCTTTTGCATGAAATTCAAATATGGCTGCCCGAAAATCTCTCCAGCAAATCCCTGCAATTATGCTTGATTAATTACCAAAATCCCAGCCACCATAGTTTAGCAACCTTCCATAAAGTATCCCTCAAATAACCAGACTTTTTCTTCACCAATATGCTCCTTGTTTTCGGTCACCATAAGCCTTCTTAAAACAGCTTTCAATCAACCGAAATACTGCTCAAAATAGTCGGCCATGGCAGACTTCCAAAGCTCTCCAATAATCAAGATATTCTTGAATATTTAGTTTCCAAATTTGCTTACTAAAAATATTCTTCAAGGATTTCAACAACTAACCTTTACTTTTCCTTCCAAACCAGAGAATCATCATCCTAAACCCTACAGAAAATTTGGCCAGCCCTAATTCTTACAGAATTTCGGCAGTTGCAAAACAAAAACCTCTCAATTCCCTTCAACCTTCAAGAACACACACAACACACCAAGAACACCTACTCCTTCCTTTCATTTAATACCCCTCCAAACCACTTCAAACCTTCTCTAAAATTTTCAGATTTAACCTACTCACTACCGTGAGTCCATCAACACCATTCTTAACATCAAATTCAATAAACCAACTTGCTAGTTTGGATAAAAAACTAGAAAATTCTGTGAAGGCTCAAGAACACCTTAAAGGTAGGTTTGTTCTAACAACTCCATCTTCTCTAATCACGATCTCTAATGAATATATATATGAATAAACCAACTAATGGTCTCTCTCTCTCTCTCTCTCTCTCTCTCTCTCTCTCTTAGCCGAATCTCTCTCCTCCTTAGCCGGATGGTTTCTTCTCCTATGGTCATGCTTCCTTCACCTTCTTTGGTCGGATATAGACATCTAGGAGTTGAGACCTATTCAAAACTCCTTCTGTTGGATTGTATGCCCTCTTAGACTAGGTTTCTGAAGTAAAATCGAATATTTTAATGAAAGAATTAATTTTCAGAAATTATTTGTGAATTTACTTTTTGTTTGTGCATGATTTTCGTTTGGAACAGACCAATTGTGTTTAAATAAGTGATCCATATGAATGGTGGTCTTTCACAGTAAGGTATGGATCACGAGTTATTTAACACATAAACATTTGTTCTTAACCTATTGATGAGACTGGGAACCTCATCATGTTTAGGTTATTATGTTATGAATTCTAAATGGGGAATGGCTTACCTTTAGCCAGTGGGTAGTCCACTCACTTCATGACATAAGCGTATTTTGAATACGTAGAACAGGACCTGTAGTAGTGGTTTCTCAAAGTACTAGATGGTAGAAACCTAGACTACTACCGCTATAGCGTGGACTAGTACTCTACGACTTGAGTGTGAGTTGGTGGTTTGGCGAAGCTGGAAGCATATACTTTGATTTGCTGTAGTTAATGTTCTATCGTAGGGCCAATATACTTGCATGTTGGGTATGTGTGACTAGTTAGTTAAGACAGACTTATACAGGATAGTTTTTGCACTATATCGCCCATTGTGGTTATCCGAATGGTCTAAATTATCCAGGGCCCTGGGAAACACGACTTGGATGTTTGCTTTAGGGTAGTTCCCTTGGAAAGCGGAAACACTCCAGGAAGTCGTGGATCATTGGACTAGAAGCCTAAGGATGGTAGATGTCATTTAGAGGGGTGTAGTACACTTCTTCCTCTCTAAATGTACGACGATGTGTAGAGGGGTATTTTAGTCATTTCACCTATAGGTCGGAGACTTTGCTATCGCAGCATTGTCCTTGGGGTCAATATTTTCTTATGGTGATATTAGGAAATATTTAAAATAAAAATTACAGTTATTTATATAGCAGGGGTATTTTGGTCATTTTAGTAGCCAAGGCGATGTGTCTTTTTGGTCCTCGGGATAGCCCGTAAGTCCTAACTACTTTTGGGTTGAGGAATTGGTCTCAGTTGAAGAGGATTTTATTTTATTTTGTTTTATTTTATTTTATTCAGGAAGTCTAATTTATTATTGGACTGGAATAAAATAAATAAATGAATAAAATAGGAGTTGAGAGAAATTAATTATCTAGTTTATTTGGTTAATTAATTATTCAGGGCCTAGGTCTAGTATGAATAATTAAGAAATTAACTTGGGCTTAAACTAGGGGAAATAATTAATGTTTAATTATTTATTGGGTTATTTATATAGGCCCAAGAAATAAATAATTAAAGATTAATTATTATGGTTCATTTGGGCTCATTAATTATTTATTGGGTTGTTTATATAAGCTCAGAAAATAAATAATTAATATTTATTATTTTAGGCCTTTTGGGTCCAAGAAAAATAATAAATATTTTTCTGGCCCTATAACTTGGACCTTAGGGTTTTTCTAGATACGGTTAAGAGGATTTTAGGGTTAGGCCAAACTGATTCTCAGGATAACATCCGGGTGTTTTGAAATTCCAGGGATATGTTTATCAGATAATGAGAGACCTGTTTTGGCTAACCAATAAAACTAGTCTCTGGTAGAAAATAAACCCTGATTTCCCAAACACACAAGAGGTCTCACGTCTCTCTCTTGCTCTCTCACGCCACCTCCCTCTGTGTTTTCTTGTTGTCTTCTTTGCTAACTAATAGCAACTGAAACAAGGAGTTTTGAATCCATTCTTCTTCTCCATAGTGTTCACCAACTAGAGGTTAGACTGAGGAATATTCCGAGAGCTGGAGAGCTAAGCGTGAATGCAAACAAGGCGATGTAGAAGGCTAGCGGGTGTTCAACCGGAAGCTCCTTCAAGTGTGCAAAGTGAGGCGATTCCAGCCATTCAATCTGTTCCTACGCAACCTAGGAGGGTTAAGGAACGCAAAGGTATGATCTTCACGCTTCCGCATAGCCTTTAAGGCTCGCGTTTTATTTTTCTCCAATTTTTTTTACGTACAGAGCATGCCCCTATTTTCTCGTTTTCCCTCAAAGTGGTATCAGAGCTACTGGTTTTGATCAATATAGGGAGCACGGTAGTTAATAAAATGGAGAAGATGATTATACCTGTGATCATTCGCTGTTTTGGTATGGGATAGGCTTGATGTAAGCTTCATCGTTGAAGCATAGGAGGCCACTGCAAAATTTTTTGTTTTAATGGTTTAATCGTGTAAACCTAATTTAAATGGGTATAGGCAGTTGTGTTTTGGGTTTGGATGTTTTTTGTAAGTAAAAATGTCCAAAGAAGCCAAAGAAGGCTGAAAAAAATGAAGCAGAAGAGTTTTTGCAATTTCGCCCGCGGACGGGTGAAAAAACGAAGAAGATGATACTGTTCATAAGCCGCCGTGTTTGAGCCGAGCCGCTGCTGTTGGTGAGAGGAGCCGGTCACTGTTGAGCCGAGCCGCTGGGAGAATTGGGAGCCAATTGCGCCGATTGCATGAAATTGCAATTGCAAATTACAATCGTGCGCGGGTCGAGCGGCGAGTATCCGGGCGAGTTCGCGGGTCGTGTGCAGAGGTGAAGCGGGCGCGGGTGAAGTCCACGGGTCGTGGCTAGCGTGCGATCCGGTGCATAGTGGCCGCGGTGGACCGCAGGGCATACGGGCTTGGATCTGGTGCGGCTGTGAGTCGACAGAGCAAATGGGTCCTGATCTGGTGCATCGGGTGCACGTGGACCGGCAGCTATTTTTTGCATTTTTTTTAAATTTTTTTCCTTTTTCGTTTTGGGCCCCATACCATGCGAAGTTAATATTTTTGCAATATTTATATTCTTGGAATATATTTGCATGAAAAATATTAGTAAAGGATTTTAGGATTAAACAAGAGCATTAATTAATTAATTAATGTGTTTAATTCTATTATTTGGGCATTTGGGTTTAAAAAATAGAAAAGCATGAAAACGTTTGTTGTTTTCTAGCATGCTATTTTTTTATGTACCTATGTGTGCTTTTTCTCAAAGACCAAAGTCTTTGGGAACTTTTTGTGTTGGCAAGAAAAAATATTTTTCTTTAAAAACTAAATGGTTATTTTAATTGGTACAAAAATTAATCCTTAAATATTTTCTCAAAGGATTTAATCCTTGACATAGAAAATATATTGGATTTAGATATTTTTGTAAATTAAAATGGAGAGCCATTTTGTTTTGTTTTGGACTAGAAAAATGATTTTGTCAAATAAGTTTGAGACCAAAGTCTCTAGAAAGTTTTAATTGGAAAATTTTTGAAATCATTAAGTTTTAACTTAAATAAAATTAGTCCATGGAGGAAATCTCTCAAAGGATATAAGCCTTGACATAGAGATTTTATTGGACTTAGATATTTTATTTTTTAGTTAAGAAAAACTTAATGGAAATTTCAAACGGATATTTTTCAAAAAAAACTTTATTTTAAAAAACTAAGTGGGAGAGGGATTCCAACGGCCCCACGGCTTCCATCACGGTCCTCATTAGAGATCGTGGGTCCCCTCGCATCACCCTGAGAGTGAACCCATATAGGAAGGGGATACCACAAGGATCTAGATCTAATGGAATGATGGAATTAATAACCCGGTGCACGTACTATGATCGGCCAGCCCACGTTGGAGGTTATAGTGCGAGGTATGTCCATAGGAAATGAAAGGAAACGGCCATCCCACGATGGAGTTATCATCTAGATCATTACCTAGAAGGGAAATTAATTTGTGGTGGTTAATACACTTAGCTTAGGAAACTGTTAATCTTCCCAAGAAGCTATGTCAGTTTTCCTAAGAGCCAAATTATTTTTAGTGCACAAATTTTATTTTGTTTTCACAAACTAAATTCTTTCTTTTATTTTCGATTTTCAGAAATGGTGGGAGGTTCTTTTAGTCCATTGGCCGTTATTCTCAGGGAGAATAAGTTAACAGGTCCAAACTATGTGGACTGGAAAAGGAACCTGGACATAATACTCACAGCTGAGGAGTATAAGTATGTCCTTTACGAAACCTGCCCTGTTATCAGGGAAGGTTCCACCGCTGAAGAGCGAGAGGCTGAAAAGGCATGGAAAAAAGCTGACGAAATGGCACGTTGCTATATGTTAGCTTCCATGTCTAATGTACTCCAGTCAAAACCCAAGCACATGGCTTCTGCATATGACATAAGTCAATCATTGGCAACTATGTTAGCAGACAAGAGCCAGCCCGCAAGGCAGGAGGCTCTTCGAACTATTGTGAACACTAAGATGGCTGAGGGAGCATCAGTCCGAGAGCATATGCTCAAGATGATTGCTGCTTTCGAAGAGGCAGAAATCTTAGGGGCTGTCATTGACCCCGAGAGCCAAGTGGACATGGTTCTCGAATCTTTACCGGGCTCTTTCACTCAGTTCAAGTTAAACTATAACATGAACAAGTTGAACATGAGTTTAACTGAACTGATGAAGGAGCTCCAGATGGCGGAGAAGGTCATGAAGCCGCAGTCTAAGGCCATGATTGCTAAGGCCTCTTCTTCAAGAACTGGGCCTAAGCCCAGAAAGTTCAAGAGGAAGAAGGGGAATACAGCAGCCCAACCCAAGAACCAGCTCAAGGACAAACTAAAGGGCAAGTGCTTCAAGTGTGGGAAGAAGGGACACTGGAAAAAGGAGTGTCCAGATCTTCAAACCAAGAAAAACCCCACAGGTAATGTTTACTATCTAGAGTCCATATCAATGGTAGGATCAACTTCCACTTGGATTGTTGATTCAAGAGCCATTGATCATATATGTAACTCCTTGTAGGGGTTTAGGAAGATAAGAAGACTCAAGAAGGGCGAACATGGGCTTCGAGTGGGTAATGGAGCACAAGTCTGGGCCCTTGCAGTGGGAGAGCTAGATCTTAATTTTGATTGTAATAAGATAGTGGTTTTAAAAGATATTTTATATGTACCTGGTTTTCGTCAGAATTTGATTTCAGTCGCAAAACTTATTAAACAAGGATATTCTGTATCTTTCCATTCTGGTATTTCTATCAGTAGAGATGGAGAAATTTTATGTACTGGGCACATGTATGGTAATCTGTTCTTTTTAAACCCTATTAACAACCAATCAAATAACGCTCTGTCTGAACCTTTCACTAAGAAGAGAAAGACCAATATCAATGATTCATACTTTTGGCATCTAAGGTTGGGTCATATTAACTCAACCAGGATTCAGAGGCTAATCCATGATGGGCCTTTCGGCTCATTGAGATTGGAAAGTTGGCCTCAGTGTGAATCTTGCCTAATGGGAAAAATGACCAAGAGGTCATTTACACCAAAGGCGGATAGAGCCAAGGAGGTATTGAGTTTTGTTCACACTGATGTGTGCGGTCCATTGTCTACACCAGCTAGGGGAGGTTTTGAGTACTTCATCACATTCACGGATGATTGTACGAGGTATGGTTACATTTACTTGATGAGACGCAAGTCTGATTCTTTTGACAAGTTCAAAGAGCTTAAGGCTGAAGTGGAGCGTCGGACAGGTAAATTAATCAAAACCTTACGATCGGATCGTGGTGGAGAGTACCTCCTAGGTGAATTCAAGGACTACATGGTACATCATGGGATAGTATCCCAGCTCTCTACGCCAGGAACCCCCCAGCAGAACGGAGTAGCTGAGAGAAGGAACATGATGTTGATGGAAATAGTCCGAAGCATGATGTCTCATGCTAATCTTCCAGTGTCCTTTTTGGGGATATGCCTTGGAAACAACGACATATATTCTGAACTTGGTGCCTTCCAAGTCAGTACCTAGGACTCCCTATGAGATGTGGACTGGGCGTAAGCCAAGTCTGAATCATCTCAGGATTTGGGGATGTCCAGCTTATGTACTGATCAAGGGAGACAAGTTGGAACCAAGATCAGAATTATGCTATTTTGTTGGGTATCCAAAAGGGACAAAATGAGGCTACTTTAATCATCCTAAGGAGAAGAAGGTACTAGTCAGTACCAATGCTAGATACTTGGAAGATGATCAAAGTACTTCCACTAAAGGTTCAACGAGGTTGGAACTTCAGGAGAAGTTATCTATGGAATCAACTTCTTCTGACCCGATTTTGGAACAAGAAGAGGCACATCCTCAAGAGCCTGTGCAAATGGAGCCTCGTCGTAGTGGGAGAGTGTCTAGGGTTCCGGATAGATGGACTAGAGAAGCCTTTGAGCTGGTCTCCGACCAACAGGAACAAGACCCCGCTAGATACGAGGAGGCTATTGCTGATGCCGATGCAAATCTGTGGCATGGAGTAATGAAAGCCGAGATTGAGTCTATGTACTTCAATCAGGTTTGGGATCTTGTAGCTTCACCTGAAGGGATAAAACCCATTGGGTGCAAGTGGGTATACAAGAGAAAGAGAGGAGCGGGTGGGAAGGTGGAAACCTTCAAAGCTAGGCTTGTGGCGAAAGGGTATACTCAGAAAGAGGGTATCGACTATGAGGAAACTTTTTCCCTGGTAGCCATGCTTAAATCCATCCGCATCCTCCTTGCCATCACATATCACTATGACTATGAGATATGGCAAATGGATGTCAAGATGGCATTCTTGAATGGCCATCTTAGCGAAGACGTCTATATGTCCCAACCGGAAGGCTTCATTGCTGAAGGCCAGGAACACATGGTTTGCAAGCTTAAGAAGTCCATTTATGGACTTAAGCAGGCATCAAGAGCATGGAACATTCGTTTTGATGAGACTATAAAGTCTTATGGTTTTATTCAAAACGAAAATGAACCATGCGTGTAACACCCCACTACCTAGGCCCGCCGGGGCCGGGGATGTCGCCCTGTCCAAAGGATAAGGGGTCTTTATAACGAGGTCACACAAATAAAATAGCGAAATAAAAATAATAAAAATAATACTTCAACTTAAGATTTATTACAACCCAAGAATAAATCCATGAATTCCCAAAAGGAAACAAATCCATAAATAAAATTATCCACTCTCGTCTCCCCAAAGCAATACATAAAATCAAAAGACACATTCTTTTTCAAGGCAAATAACACTAGCTACTTATCCCCACAGCAGGATCGGCCTGAAATCATGGTAAAAAAGTGCTGAGACAGAAATCTCAGTAAGTCCGTGTGTGCTTTGGGTGTTCAGTGAAAACAGTTCGTGGATGCAAAGTGTGAAATCTTTATAAGAGAAATATTGGCAAGCAATAAATATTAGTCAAAAGCAAGAGTGGTGTTTTCCTCTTTTTGAAACCATACAAGTGCACAATAAAATCAGCCACTCATAAAGGTGGTCATGGGTTACCACACGTTGGGTCCCATAACCGGTCAGAATGCCTAACACTTTGTGCAGACTGACAAAAGAAATACTGGCAAACAATGAATGATGTTCAAAAATAAGAGTGGCGTTTTGGGCTTATCTAGCCGTACATAATTTATAAGATCAACCACTCGAAAGAAAGGATTATGGGTTACCACACGTTGGGCCCCATAATCGGATGGTCAGAATGCCTAACACTTTGTGCATACTGCTGGTCAGAATGCCTAACACTTTGTGTAGACTGACAAAAGGTAGGTGATCGGCCTACCGGGCAAGATACTCCTCATTCTCTATACCCAAACAACAACCGGGTGTCCATTCCAGAAAAACACAGTCACTTGACTGAAACAAAATAAACTGCTAGCTCGGACCGGCCTGATTAAGTAGTACTGACGTTTCTCTAAGTTGAGCTTATCTTCTGGAGGTGGCCTCCTGCCAGAAGACTCACTCTTGCTCTTCAAAACTAGTACTACCAGCCTACCCACATTGAGTACTCAACGTAACATATCCCACTTGGGGAGAAAATGAACAAAACACAGTTCCACTTGAAAATGTCAATTAAGGTTTTCCAAAGTTTGGGGCAAAACTGGTTTTAGAAAGAGTGTTAGGTTTTGAGTAAAACCGCCCATTGATTTGCAAATAATTTATTAGTCTGAAATGAGAATGGAAATAATCCTCAATTGCCTTTATAGAAATGAGTGACCATGCACTCTACATTTGGCTTGCCATAAAAAGAATCATTTTTGCATCAAACAGGTTTTATGCAGGAGCTTACCTGATCCTTACTCACAACAAAGGTCTCCAATAGCTTACCTGACCCGCATAGGGTAAATACAAACCACAATCAAACTCAAGCCAAAGACTCACTTTCTCAAATAAAACTAACTTAACTTACTACAGTCATATCCCTAGTGTCCCAAGCTTTAAGGCTCAATAATAAATAAAAGGGTTTATAAAATAAATCTAGTTTGATATTAAAATAACTAGAGTTTGAGAAATAGGCACAAAAAGTTGAAGGTTTAAATCTTACTAAAAATAAATTATGGTTTATTTGAAAAAAGGTCCAAGGTAGTATTAGGTAAAATAATGATTTATTAATAATTTAGTTGTTAGAAAATAATTAATAGCTAAAATTTGTTGAAAATAAATTTAATGAGTCTTGCTTGAAAAATAATAAGCAAATCCTTAATGGGTTTTGATTAACAGATAATAATTAAAATTGTAGTAATAAATATTTTATTAATTATAATTATTTCCATAAAAGGCTTTAATTGATTTTATTTTTTTTTTCTAGCAAAACTATTATTTATTTGACTAAAATATCACTATTTTATATAAAAGACCAAATCCACATTTTTCCATGGTTTTCAAAATTTTACTAGAAAAATCATATTATTAAATATTTTATTAATGAAATAAAATTTAGCTTAGGGACAATTAGATCATGATCATATTCCTATAGCTAACCACAATCATGAACATATACAACCCTTCAATTCATCAAATCATCCAAATCATACATACAAGCATAGATCTCAATTTATTAAAACATGATCTAACCCCTACTAGCATAAATAAGATCATGGCTTCAATAATCCAACATGAATATAAATCCTATTCACCAAATGTGACATAATCTCTAGCATACTTCATCACAAATACAACCTATGACATGGAGACATGCATTAAATCTCAAATCATCATACAATCGACCAAGATAATCCATCCATGCATAAATCTCATCTCCTTCATATTCATACATACATTCATGCTTCAATCTCAACAATATATATATATACTTAAATCCTATCGCCATCCACCTACTATCATCATCATCCTAGAGACATGAATCTAGAGTTTAAAAGAAAGGTTGAAGGCACTTACTTGGTTGATGAATGCCTTGAAGGCGTTTAGAATGGATCTCAACTCCTAGATGTCTAACTTTGTCCAAGGGAGATGGTGAAAGCATGTTCATGGGAGAAAAAGTCATCCGGCCAAGAGAGGGGAATTTTCGGCCATGAGAGAGAGAGACCATTAGCATGCTTATTCACATAGGCTCTCACTAGAGATCAAGATTGGAGAATATGAAGTTTGTTAGAATAAATTTACCTTGAATGTGTTCTTGACCTTAATCGAAATTTCTGGTTTTTGATCCAAAAGTGCAAGTTGGATTTTGGAGTTTGATGTTAAAAATGGTACGGATGGACTCACAGCAATGAATAGATGAAATCTAGAATTTTTAGAGGTATTTTGAAGTGATTTGGAGAGGTATTAGGTGAAAGAAAGTAGTAGGTATTTTTGGTGTAGTGTGTGTTCTTGAAGGTTGAAGAAAATCGAGAGATGGTAATGTGCAGGTGCTGAATTTTTGTGAGAGATAGGGGTGGACGAATTTCTGTAGGGTTTAGGAGGTTGATTCTCTGATTTGGAAGGGAAAAGGAAAGGTTAGTTGCTACAATCTTTGAAGAATATTTTTAGGAAGTGAATTTGGAAACTAAATATTCCAAGAATATCTTGATTGTTGGACAGCTTTTGGAAATCTGCCAAGGGTGATTGTTTGAGCAGAATTTTGTGGGATTAATGCTGACTTACGGAGGCTTATGGTGGCCGAAAGTAGGGTGTACAATGATGAAGAAGAAGTATGGTCCATTGAGCAAAATATTATGGAAGGTTACTAAATAAGATGGCTGAAATTTTGGAAACCAATCAAATTAAATTACAGGGATTTGTTTGAGAGATTTTTGGACAGCCATTATTGGAATTTCGTGCTGAAGTTCAAGGGGATCAATGGAGCTTTGTTTATGGAGGTTTAGGGGAGTTTTTGACAGATTAAGGTTGGTGTTTTGGCTGGAAGAGAGATAGAAAACAAGATGGACAAAAATCTGCACAGAAATTTCGCTGCACAGTGATTTTTCTGGCAGATTTTCGTCTGCTGTTCAAAGCCATTTTGTAGCGAGTTTTGAAGGGTATTTCAGGGGTATTCAAGGCTGGTTTCCAGCCTTCTTTATGGAGGAAAAATATGGCTAAGGTTCTGCACAAAATCTGGGAGAAAACAGCTTGGTTTGGAGCTCTCAAAGCTGATTTTCGTACAGGAATTTTTCCTGTTTTGCTCCAGCTTGTGCAGTCCGAAATTGGGCCAAAACTTTCAGGTTTCAAACTGATCCTAAGGACCATTTTTCTGGTAGCATTTGGGAGGAAATGTTAGCTAAAAATTTTGACCCTTTGAAGGTTCAACAAGCTGGAAAAATTCCAACTCATTCTATGAAGAAAGATGAACTAAGCTAGAGGAAAATTTCAGTAAGCTCACTAGAGGGATTTTCCTCTTGAAATTCCTCACAACTCTTCCATATTTTTCAGACCATAAGGAGTCTTTTACCAAGACATTTTGATCCTAAAAGGCCTCAGCACTTTATTGAATTTTCTGGAAAGAAAAAGGCTAGAACACCTTGATCAAACTAATGAGTTGAGCATTGAGAAAAATTAAAGAACAAGGAAGAATGAATTTCCCTTCAAGAATTTCGAGTAGAGTAAAGAGTGAAATGAGAATTCTCCTAACATGTCTCTCCTAGGAAATTATCACCACCTTATTCTAGGCTCTTAAGGCCGAAGCTAATCCTCCCTAAGCAAAAATAAAATTTAATCTAGCTAAAGCTTCTATGATGGAATTCGACCCCAAAACCTCAAGAATTAATTCCAAAGCTCTAACCACTATACCACAACAACTCTTGTTGATATTTTCACTAGAAAATTATTTTCTGTTCAATCCATAGGCTATCTCCCTATTTTCACCCTGGGCAAAAATTACCATTTTGCCCCTCTCACACAATACACACCAGCAAGACTTCAAGGCAATAAAACTCGAATCCAGAACACATAAAAATTTCATATGAGAATATATTTAACCATGAAATAAAATATGATATGCATCCCAACCCCCTTACTCTAAGGTTGGTTTCGACTGGGGTTTCACAATGCGTGTACAGGAAACTTGAAGGCATTAATGTGGTTTTTCTTGTCCTGTATGTGGATGACATTCTACTCATTGGAAATGATGTAGGGACATTGTCATCTACAAAGGTTTGGCTGTCTAGTCAATTCAGTATAAAGGACTTGGGAGAAGCCAGCTACATTCTCGGGATTAGGCTTCTTAGAAATAGGAAGTAGAGAATGTTAGGATTATCCTAAGCGACATACATTGACAAGATGCTGGCCAAGTACAACATGGACTCATGCAAGGGAGCTCTAATCCCTTGCAGACATGGGTTGTCATTTTCTTCGAAGGACTGTCCTAAGTCTCAAGAAGAAAAGGACAGAATGAGTAGGATTCCCTACGCTTCGGCTGTGGGAAGTCTCATGTACGCCATGCTATGTACTAGGCCAGGTATTTGCTTTGCCGTGGGCTTTGTTAGCAGATATCAGTCAAACCCAGGGGAGGTTCATTGGCAAGCTGTAAAGCATATTCTCAAGTACCTCAAGGGAACGAGAGATTAT
This sequence comes from Voacanga thouarsii, assembly GCA_026120185.1. Classification (NCBI taxonomy): domain Eukaryota; kingdom Viridiplantae; phylum Streptophyta; class Magnoliopsida; order Gentianales; family Apocynaceae; genus Voacanga; species Voacanga thouarsii. The sequence continues at coordinate 4,841,109 of JANUWF010001016.1, read as the reverse complement.
ATGCTGGTTTACAGGGCTGATGATTTAGTTCGTACAGGATACACAGACTCAGACTTCCAGGAAGATAAGGATGATAGAAAATTCACTAGTGGATATGTCTTCACCTTGTTTGAAGGAGCAATTTCATGGAGGAGTATGAAGAAGTCTTGTATTGCTGACTCAACCATGGAAGCTGAGTATGTGGCTGCTTCGGAGGCATCCAAGGAAGCAGTCTGGCTCCGGAAGTTTCTTTCAGAACTTGGAGTCGTACCACATATGGACAGGCCGGTTGTGATGTATTGCGACAACACTGGAGCAGTATCACAATCTAAGGAGCCTCGGAACCACAAGAAGGGGAAACACATCGAGAGGAAGTACCGCCTAATCCGGGATTTCATCCAGAGACGGGAAGTCGTGGTGGAGCATATTGCCTCAGAAAACAATCTAGCAGATCCATTCACCAAGCCTTTGGCTGAGAGAGTCTTCAAGAGACACTTAGACGCCATAGGGGTGGGCACCTATGGACTTATCTAGTCTTAGAGTGCAAGTGGGAGATTGTTGGATTGTATGCCCTCTTAGACTAGGTTTCTTATGTAAAATCGAATATTTTAAGGAAAGAATTTATTTTCAGAAATTGTTTGTGAATTTACTTTTTGTTTGTGCACAATTTTCGTTTGGAACAGACCCATTGTGTTTAAATAAGTGATCCATGTGAATGGTGGTCTTTTACAGTAAGGTATGGATCACGGGTTATTTAACACATAAAAATTTGTTCTTAACCTATTGATGAGACTGGGAACCTCATCATGTTTAGGTTATTATATTATGAATTCTAAATGGGGAATGGCTTACCTTTAGCCAGTGGGTAGTCCACTCACTTCATGACATAAGCGTATTTTGAATACGTAGAACAGGACCTGTAGTAGTGGTTTCTCAAAGTACTGTATGGTAGAAACCTAGGCTACTACCGCTACAGCGTGGATTAGTACTCTATGACTTGAGTGTGAGTTGGTGGTCTGGCGAAGCTGGAAGCATATACTTTGATTTGCTGTAGTTGAGGTTCTATCGTAGGGCCAATATACTTGCATGTTGGGTATGTGTGACTAGTTAGTTAAGAAAGACTTATACAAGATAGTTTCTGCACTATATCGCCCATTGTGGTTATCCGAATGGTCTAAATTATCCAGGGCCCTGGGAAACACGAATTGGATGTTTGCTTTAGGGTAGTTCCCTTGGAAAGCGGAAACACTCCAAGAAGTCGTGGATCATTGGACTACAAGCCTAAGGATGGTAGATGTCATTTAGAGGGGTGTTAGTACACTTCTTCCTCTCGAAATGTACGGCGATGTGTAGAGGGGTATTTTAGTCATTTCACCTGTAGGTCGGAGACTTTGCTATCGCAGCATTGTCCTTTGGGTCAATATTTTCTTATGGTGATATTAGGAAATATTTAAAATGCAAATTACAGTTATTTATATAGCAGGGGTATTTTGGTCATTTTAGCAGCCAAGGCGATGTGTCTTTTTGGTCCTCGGGATAGCTCGTAAGTCCTAACTATTTTTGGGTTGAGGAATTGGTCTCAGTTGAAGAGGATTTTATTTTATTTTGTTTTATTTTATTTTATTCAGGAAGTCTAATTTATTATTATACTGGAATAAAATAAATAAATGAATAAAATAGGAGTTGAGAGAAATTAATTATCTAGTTTATTTGGTTAATTAATTATTCAGGGCCTAGGTCCAGTATGAATAATTAAGAAATTAACCTGGGCTTAAACTAGGGGAAATAATTAATGTTTAATTATTTATTGGGTTATTTATATAGTCTCAAGAAATAAATAATTAAAGATTAATTATTATGGTTCATTTGGGCTCATTAATTATTTATTGGGTTGTTTATATAAGACCAGGAAATAAATAATTAATATTTATTATTTTGGGCCTTTTGGGTCCAAGAAAAATAATAAATATTTTTCTGGCCCAATAGCTTGGACCTTAGGGTTTTTCCAGATACGGTTAAGAGGAGTGTAGGATTAGGCCAAACTGATTCTCAGGATAACATCCGGGTGTTTTGAAATCCCGAGGATATGTTTATCAGAGATTGAGAGACCTAGTTGAGGCTAATCAATAAAACTAGTCTCTGGTAGAAAATAAACCCTGATTTCCCAAACACACAAGAGGTCTCACGTCTCTCTCTTGCTCTCTCACGCCACCTCCCTATGTGTTTTCTTCTTGTCTTCTTTGCTAACTAATAGCAACTGAACTAAGGAGTTTTGAGTCTATTCTTCTTCTCCATAGTGTTCACCAACTAGAGGTTAGGCTGAGGAATATCCCGAGAGCTGGAGAGCTAAGCATTAATACAAACAAGGCGAAGTAGAAGGCTAGCGGGTGTTCAACCGGAAGCTCCTTCAAGTGTGCAAATCAAGGCGATTCCAGCCGTTCAATCTGTTCCTACGCAACTTAGGAGGGTTAAGTAACGCAAATGTATGATCTTCACGCTTCCGCATAGCCTTTAAGGCTCGCGTTTTATTTTTCTCCAATTTTTTTTACGTACAGAGCATGCCCCTGTTTTCTCGTTTTCCCTCACCTTCAAGGGAATTCATCAAGAAAATAAGCTTTCTTTTAACCCTTCTTTTAATTCTAGATTCATGACTCTTGGATGATGTTGATAGAAGGTGGATTGTGGATTGGATTTGAGTATGTATTGTTGAGATTGAAGCATGAATATATGTATGAATAAGAAGGAGATGGGATTTATGCATGGATGGATTATCTTGGTTGATTGTATGATGATTTGAGATTTAATGCATGCCTCCATGATTAAGTATGCTAGAGATTATGTCACCTCTGGTAAATATGATTTATATTCATGTTGGATTGTTGAAGCCATGATCATATTTATACTAGTAGGGGTTAGATCATATCTTGATAAAATGAGATCTATGCTTGTATGCATGATTTGGATGATTTGATGAATTGAAGGATTGTATATGTTCATGATTGTGAATATCCATGGAAATATAATCATGATCTAGTTGTCCCAAAGCTAATTTTTATTTCATGAATAAAATATTTAATAATATGATTTTGCTAGTAATTTCGAAAAAACCCTAGGAAGGGTGGATTTGAATTATTATATATATAAAGGATATTTTAGTTAAATAAATAATAGTTTCCATAGAAAAATAAAATAAAATATATCGATATTATATAAAAATAATGAAATCAACTAAAGCCTTTTTTTGAAATAATCATAATTAGTAAAATACTTATTATTAAAATTTAATTATTATCTTTTAATCAAAACCTATTAAAACTTATTTATTATTTTCCAAACAAGGCTCATTAAAATTCATTTTCAACTAACTTTAATTATCAATTACTTTCTAATAGCTAAATTATTAATAAATCATTATTTTTCCTACTCTTCATCAAATAAACTCTAAATTTTCTTAGCAATATTTAAACCTTTAACTTATTGGTACTTATTTCCCAAAACATTAATTATTTTAAATATCAAATTATCCTTAGCTTATAAACCTATTTACTTATTGTTTGGCCTTAAAGCTTGGGACACTAGGATCATGATAGTAGTAAGTTGAGTTGTTTAAATTAAGAAAGTGAATTTTGGCTTGAGTTTGATTGTGGTTTGTATTTGCCCATACGGGGTTAGGTCAGCAGTTGGAGACCTTTTTATTGTGAGCAAGAATCAGGTAAGCTCCTGGATAAAACCTGATTGTTGAGAATGTTTTTATAGCAAGCCAAATGTAGAGTGCATGGACACTCACTTTTGTAAAGGCAATTGAGGGTTGATTCCTTTCTTATTTCATTCAAACAAACTATATGGAAATCAATAAGCAGATTTACTCAAACTCAAAGCTCTTTCTAAAACTGATTTTGACAAAGGCTTTGGAAACCTCTAATTGCCATGTTCAAGTGGAACTGTGTTTTGTTCTCTTTTTCCCAAGTGGGATAAGTTACGTTGAGTACTCAATAAGGGTAGACTACTGGGCTAGTCTTTAAGGGGTTAGGGTAAGTCTCTTAGCAGGTGGCCACCTCTGAGGGGTGAGTCATTCCCAGATAAGACGACAGTCCAGTAAGTCATGTCGGTCTGAGCTAGCAGTGTTCTTTTTCAGTCAAGCGACTGTGTTTTGCCGGAATGGACACCCGGTTGTTATTTGGGTATAGAGAAGGAGGAGTATCTTGCCCAGTAAGCCGATCGCCTACTTTTGTCAGTCTGTACAAAGTATGTCATGCTGACCATTCAGTTATGGGGCTCAACGTGTGGTAACCCGTAATCATTTCTTTCGAATGGTTGATTTTCTAAATTATGTATGGCTGAAAAAGCCAAAACACCACTCTTGCTTTTGACAGATGTTTATTGCTTGCCAGTGATCTCTTATAAAGAATTTTATACTTTGCATTCATGAACTATTTTCACCCAACACTTAAACACACACGAACTTACTGAGATTTCTGTCTCACCACCATTTTTACCATGATTTCAAGTTGATCCTGCTGTGGGGATGAGTAGCTAGATTATTCTTGCTTTGGAAGATTTTCTAATGATTTTTTTTTGCGTAATGTTTTGGGGAGATGAGAGTGGATAAATTTTATTATGAATTTTTTTTTTGGTATTCTCGGATTTATTCTTGGATTGATGTTTATTTTTGGGATGTAATAAATTTTAAGTTCAAGTATCTTTTTTTTTTATCCCGCTATTTTATTTGTGTGACCTAGTTATAAAGACCCCTTGTCATTTGGACGGGGCGACATCCCCGGCCCTGGCGGGCCTAAGTAGTGGGGTGTTACAAATAAGGCCTGTGCGTCCTGCCTTATCTCAAATTCTTGTATAATTCTCTTCTCATTTAACTCCCCTCGAATTTAACTCGATGTTTATTTCTTTAGGAAGTTATGTGTTAGTTTATATATGTTCGATTGAGGTAGAATTTTATTTACAAGATTTTGAAGATGGAAATCAAAATGAAGCGAGATGGTAAGATATTCTACTTAAATCATGCATGAACACATAGAGTTACCATAATAATTTCCTTGATGGCTCGAGAAAATTAATTTAGAGAGTCCATAACCATACCACGTAATTGTTTATTACAATGTTTATCAATTTATGTTGCTTATCGATAAATTGTATGCATGCCAAATGATGAGATAACTAAAAGAAATAAATCCCTCAAATAATATTAAATCTAATGCTTTCCATTAATATAGTAAGAATAAGAGCTATTTTTCGAGACCAGGTTTTTAGACATACCTGAGCCTACTTGACATTAAGTATATTCAAGCTATGGAATTTAATTCCTAATTAATGGGTTGAGTTTAATTAATTTCCTTATTCTGGTTAGGCTAACCTAAGCATAAAGAATATTAGAGGCAAGATTGGGATATTATTAAATACTTTAATGATTAAAAGATGTTAATCTCCTAATGATACAATAGTTACATTTGATGTAATTTGTATTGGATACCTACCACTGAACTTAAGGGTGGCTTGTTGGGCTAACCTAAGGTCATTCGTAAGGAATTTGGATACTGATCCACTAGAAAAACTTCCAATGGGCTTTCCCAAGTCAATAGTAAGGGCTATTGATTTGAGCAAAATAATGAAAGAAAAATACATTTAATTAAATACCTAATTACTTGCATATCATGAGCATATACATGTCCTAATTACTCTATCTTTATATCTAGGTCAGTTGCATCATATGGACCAACCTAAACCTACATACCATCTTGGAAACAAATAAGTTCACCGAATCAAATTATTTGAATTGGTATAGATGTTGGGTATCTCAGGCTCGTATCGTATACAGTGCAGCAGAAAATAAAACGCGATACCCTCCCAGGACCCATCTATGTGTGGAAAACAAGACATAATGACTGTAAAGGTAACAGATTTTACCTTTGGGTGATCATCCGAAGAACAAAATTGATATTCTTCAAGTCGAGGCACGATTCAGCAATCCTCTTATGCAAACACCACGAGAGTTGGATGTCTAACCACTATAATCACAGTATGTGATTATCTCTAACAGTAATCCACATAGAGGAATACTCAAGCAGGAAAATTTCCTATGCTAGCAGAAAAAGTTGGCAGCTAGGGTTGTTTTTGTTCTCAGCAAAGCGAGAGAGAGAGAGAGAGAGAAGACATTGTTGTTTCGTGGGTTCATAAGCTAGGGTTTTCGTGTGTTACATCTACTATGTATTACACGAAATTCCCCTCCCAAAATTGAGAATTCTAATCCTATTAGAATTCCCTAATTGTAATTGGAAACATAAAGCTCTCATAATTACAATTTGGACTACAAATTATAACTAATTATAATTTGTCCACAACAACTTCTCTTTCTCTCAATTAACCCCGCTATGTTATCAAAAAACATTTTGAGTATACAATCCTCTATTATGTGTGACCTATTAGGTTTCCTAGTTAATTGGTAGAGAACATGAATTAATCTAAAAGTCTTTAAGATTAATAATCCATAATTAATTAGAATTAATCCTATTAATTCTAATCAGGATTGGTTTATTAATTCATCAATGAATAAACTCATATTCTCATATCATGAGCGGTATCTAGCAACACATCATGACCACCCAAGAGTCTAGGAAGTCAAGTGACTTGATATGAACCCTTCAATAACAAACTTTAGTGTAATTAACTCCTTTCACCATACAATATCTCATTCGATTTGGAGTACGGAATTAGTGCCAACTTCCTCAAAAATTAATTCTGGCTTGAATACAATAGTACTTGTACCAGGAACCCACTACTCTAGATGTATATCAATTGGAACTGTTTTCAATACACAATTGCCTTGGCCAAGGACTTTCCAAGTAGTAATTCGTACAAGTGGCCGTGAGATATTCGCCCCTACTATTATGAGTGGTGAATCCTTTATTGACTCTCTCAACTACTTTCGTTTACCTCACAATGTACCCAATATCCATCCCATAGGCGGCCCTCGATCAAGCTCCAGAGATTGGAATCAAAGTACAAAGCTCAACAAACAAAGTACCTTGGAGATCTCAAGTTTAAGAATACTTGCACGTTTGCTATATTGAGATTATATCACTGGCACTAAATAGTTATCCATGTGATTATCTCAAAGCTAGGTCATCCAATGAATTTGTTCCATTAACAAACATCCATATATTAACTTTGAGTATCTCAATACTCACAGTTATGAGAACTACCGCCTGATCAAATCAAGAAGTTTAACACATGCAAGTCTTAACACATTAATGATGTCCTGTCTCATTAATACTATGACTAGGGACAATTTAAGTACTAACAGTGTAGTAGGAATCTCATATTACGATCTCCATCATGATTTCCTTAACACAGTGTTGTACTATGGACTTTATCGAACAGTTATATTACTTAAGTAAACAAAAGAAACTGTAAGTTAAATAATGCATTTTATTAAAATAAAATGTGTCATATACAATGTACAGGTGATTGCCTCTAGGTCACAACACTAACAATAGAAACTTGAGAATCATTTTCATGTCGGAAAAGTTGCTCTACGTGCTGGATGATCCTATTCCGCCACCTCTAGCCCAAGATGCTCCTGTTGATGTGCATGCTATCCACAAAAAGCATAAGGAGGACAGTGACACTGTATCGTGTATTATACTAGTGTCAATGACTCCTATGTTACAAAAACAGCATGAGTATATGGATGCTTAAACTATTATCTTGCATCTTAAAAAGATGTATGATAAACAAGCTAGAACTGAGAGATATGAGACCTCTAAGCAATTGTTCTGTTCAAAGATGGTTGAGGGTGCTTCAGTGGCCACTCATGGGTTGTAGATGTTGGGCTATATTGAAAAGCTTAGGTCTCTTGGTTTTGTAATGAATCACGATTTAAGTGTCAACTTAATTTTACAATCATTACCAAGTAGCTTTTCACAATTTGTGATTAATTACCACATGAACAATATTGAGACCACCATACTTAAACTTATCAATCTGCTTAAGGCTGCTGAATCATCTATAAAGAAGGAAGATAAGGCGATCTTGCTAGTAGGTTCTTCATCTTCTAAGAAGAAAGTTCCCAAGAAGAAGAAGAAAAATTCTACCAAGCCCAATAGAGGTATGAAGAAGAAGGAAGTAGCCATTAAAGGCCTATGTCATCATTGTGGCAAGACGGGCCATTGGAGGAGCAATTGCAAAGCTTACTTGGAACCATGAAGGAAAAGAAGGAGAGAGAGAAGCTTGTAAGCACTTTTACTTCTACTCTTGGTATGTTTATGATTGAGATTAATACTACCTTTAGTAATGAGATATGGGTATGGATACCGGTTGTGGATCTTATTTATGTAATAATTTGTACGGATTAAAGGGCAGTAGAAGGCTATAAAAGGGTATTGTGCACCTATGAGCTACGTATGGAGCAAAAGTTGCTCTACTAGCTGTGGGGACTTATCATCGTAATCTACTTTCTAGATTAATTTTAGAACTTCAAAACTACTATTTTGTACCAATTTTATTGAAAAACAGTATCTCAGTTGCTTGTTTAGACTTATTTGGATTTCATTTAAATTTTAAGAGTAAACGTTATTCTTTTTCATTAAATGATATCCATTATGCTTCTACAACTTTGGTTAATGGTTTATATGTTCTAGATACGAACAATCTAATTCTCAATATAAATGTAAAAAAACAAAGAAAAGATAACTCAATCTTATCTTATGGCCTTATCGTTTAGGCCATGTAAATGAACAATGCGTGTCTAAGTTATACAAGCTTGGTGACTTGGGGTCATTTGATTACGAATCATATGATACTTGAGAATCTTGTTTACTTGGTAAAATGGATAAAACTTTATTTTCTGAAAAAAGAGAAAGGGCTAAAGAGTTATTAAAACTAATACATACAGATGTATGTGGCCCAATGTCTATACAAGTAAGAGGAGGTTATCACTACTTTATAACCTTCATCGATGACTATTCACGATATAGATATTTGTATTTAATGAAATACAAGTCTGAAGCATTTAACAAGTTTAAAGACTTCAAGAATGAAGTAGAGAAACAACTTGGCAAGAGTATTAAAACTCGTAGATCCAATCGATGAGGTGAATACTTAAGCCAAGAGTTTCTAAGTTATCTTAGAGATAATGGGATATTATCTCAATAAACTTCACCACATACACCTTAACATAATGGTGTATCTAAAAGAATGAATCGAACCCTTCTAGACATGGTACGAACCATGATGGCTTTTGCAGAGTTACCAAAATTGTTTTGGGGATATACAGTAGAGGTTGCTATTTATATATTAAACAGAGTTCCGTAAAAAATGATTAATACCACTCCTTATGAGCTATTTTTTGGTAAGAGACCAAAGTTATCTCATTTAAAGGTTGGGGTTGCCATGTTTTTGTTAAAAGGGCAATGTTAGATAAGCTGGAAAGTAAGTCTGACAAATGTTTGTTTGCTAGATATCTAAAAGAATTCTTTGGATATTACTTCTATCTTCATTCTGAAAATAAAGTTTTTGTTTCGAAACATGCTGTCTTCTTAGAGAAGAAGCATATATTTAAAGGAGATAGTGGAAGCAAGCTTGAACTTAGTGAAGTTCAAGAAGAATAAACAAATATTGATCAATCGTCTGAACCCACGCCTATGGATGAACCTTGTGTGTATAAGAAGGTTAGTGAAAGTGCAGTTATTTTCTTATTACTTTATGTAGATGACATATTACTAATAGGAAATGGTGTTTCCATTCTTTAGTCTGTAAAGATTTGGTTATCCAAGATATTCTTCATAAAAGACCTTGGAGAAGTAACCTATATTCTAGGAATAAGGATCTATAAAGATATATCAATGAGGTTACTAAGTCTTTTGCAGTCTACATACATAGATAAAGTGCTGAAAAGGTTCATCATAGATCAATCCAAAAGAGAATTCTTACCTATGACACATGGAGTAAGCCTTTTAAAGTCAATGTCTCTAAAGACACAAGTTGAAAGGGATCACATGTCTAGAATTATGTATGCTTCGGCAATTGGGTCTATCATGTATACTATGATAAGTACTAGGCTTAATGTATGATGTGCTCTTAGCTTGATGAGCAGATACCAATCTGACTCTGGAGAGAGTCATTGGGCTTCTGTAAAGAATATCCTTAAGTACTTACGAAGGACTAAGGATGTATTCTTGGTATATGAAGATAGTAATTTGCAAGTAAGAGGGTATACTGATGCCAACTTTCATTCCGATAAGGATAACTAAAAATCAAAATTTGGCTATGTGTTCACGTTAGGTGGTAGAGCAGTAAGTTGAAAAAGTTCCAAACAAGAGATTATTGCCGATTCGACAATTGAAGCAGAGTATATAGCGACTTTTGAAGTAGCTAAAGAAGTAGTGTGGATCAAGAAGTTCGTCACTGAACTTGGAGTGGTGCCTAGTATTGTAGATCCGATACTTTTGTATTGTGATAATAATGGAGCCATTGCACAAGGAAAGGAACCACAGTCTTATCAACGATCTAAGCATGTACTTAGACCTTATCATCTGATTAGAGAGATCATAGATAGGCGAGATGTAAAGATAGAGAGAATTCTCATAGATCAGAACATAGCTAATCCACTCACTAAAGCACATTTCTAGAAGAAACATGGTAAACATCTCGAGTCATTCGATATTCGATATATGAATGATGGGCTCTAGTGCAAGTGAGAGATTGTTAGAGTTGTACCCTAGAGGCAATCACTGTTAGTGTTATGCCCTAGAGACAATCACTTGTACGTTTATTATGACACATTTTATTTTAATAAAAGACATTATTTATCTTACAGTTTCTTTTGATTACTTTTGTGTAATATAACTTTTAGATAAAGTCCCTAGTACAACACTGTGTTAAGGAAATTATGATAGAGATCATGATATGAGATTCCTACTACATTGTATAGTGTTAGTACATAAATAGTCCCTAGTCGTAGTATTAATGAGACAGGACATCATTAATGCGTTAAGACTAGCATGTGTTAGACTTCTTTATTTGATCAAGTGGTAGTTCTCATATCCATAAGTATTGAGATATTCAAAGTTAACACGTGGATGCTTGTTAATGGAACAAGTTCATTCGATAACCTAGCTATGAGATAATCACATGGATAACTATTTAGTGCCAGTGATATAATCTCAATATAGCCAACATGCAAGTATCCTTAGACTTGAGATCTCTAAGGTACTTTGTTTGTTGAGCATTGTGCTTTGCTTCCAATCTTTGGAGCCAGATCGAGGGTCGCCTATGAGATGTATATTGGGTTCATTGTGAGGTAAACGAAAGTAGTTGAGAGGGTCAATAAAGGATTCACCACTCCTAAAAGTAGGGGTGAATATCTCACGGCCACTTGTAGAAATTACTACTCAAGAAGTTCTTGTCTAAGGTGACTGTGTATTGGAAATAGTTCCAATTGATACACATCTACAGTAGTGGGCTTTTGGTACAAGTACTATTATATTCGGGCTAGAATTAATATATATTCTAGAAGGAGTTGGCACTAATTTCGTAGTCCAAACCGAATGAGATATTGTATGGTGAAAGGAGTTAATTACGCTATAGTTTATTATTGAATGGTTCATGTCAAGCCACTTGACTTCTTGAACTCTTTGGTGGTCATGATATGTTGCTAGATACCACCCATGATCTGGGAATATAGGTTTATTAATTGATGAATTAATAAACCAATCTTGATTAGAATAAATATGATTAATTCTAATTAATTATGATTATTAATCTCAAAGACGTTTGTATTAATTCATGTTCGTTACCAATTAACTAGGAAACCTAATTGGTCACACACAATAGAGGATTATATACTCAAGATGTTATTTGATAACATAGTAGGGTTAATTGTGAGAAAGAAAAGTTGTTGTGGCCAAATTATAATTAGTTTAATTTATGGTCCAAATTATAATTGTGAGAACTTGATGTTTCCAATTACAATTAGGAAATTTTAATTATTTTAGAATTCTTAGTTTTGGTAGTGTTTTTCGTGTTGTATGATGATATGCACGAAACCTAATTGGTGAGGTGATTAACGGAACCAACTCTCCAAAACCCTACAGGATACACGCTCTTTTCTCTTCTCTTCTCTTCTCTCTCTCGTTGTTTTTGAACAAAACCCTAGCCGCCATTGTTGTTTCTGCTAGCATAGAAAATCTTGATGCTTGAGTGTTCCTCCGTGTGGTTTTCTATTAGAGATAATCACACACTATGATTATAGTGGTTGGATGTTCAACTCTCGTGGTGTTTGATCAAGAGGATTGCTAAATCGCGCCTCGACTTGAAGAAGAGAAATCTTTGTTTTTCAGACGATCACAGAAAGGTAAAAAGCTATTACCTTTGATCTTTTTATATCTTATTTTCCATACATATGTAGTTCCTGAGTTGGTATCTCGTTTTATTTTTTTGTTGCGTCATATATGATATGCGTGAGATACCCAACAATCACTTGTATTATTTATATTGCGTAATAAGTAATAAAAGAGGCATTCTTTATCTTTCAATTTGATTTCTATATCTTAATGTGTGTATAAACTATTTGATAAAGTCTCTAGTACAACACAGTGTTAAGAAAATCATGATAGAGTTCATGATGTGAGATTCCTACTACAATATGTAGTGTTTGTGCTTGAATAATCCCTAGTCATAGTATTAATGAGATGGGATATTATTAATACGCCATGACTAGCACATGTTATATCTCTCGATTGGATCAAGTGGTGGTTCTTATAACCGTACGTATTGTGATACTTAGGAATAATATGTGGATGCTGGTTATATAAACAAACAAGTTCATTGGATGACCTAGCTATGAGATAATCACTTGGAGAAGATTGAGTGTCAGTGAAAAAATCTCATTATAGCAAGTGTGTAAGTATCCTTAGACTTGAGATCTCTAAGATATTTTGTTTATCAAGCGTTGTACTTTGATTCAAATCTTTGGAGTCTTACAAAGACCGCCTATGGGATAGATATAGGGTACAATGTAAAGTAAACAAAAGTAGCTGAGAGGTTCAATAAAGAATTCACCACTCCTAATAATATGAGAGTATATCTCAGGGCCACTTGTAGAAATCATTACTAATGAAGTCCTTGGCCAAGGCGACTATGTTTTGGAAATAGTTCCATATTTGATAAACATATCGAGTAATGGATTTCTTGAATAAGTACTAAAATATTCGGGTTATGATTAATAATATTCTGGATGGAGTTGGTACTAATTCCATGCTCTAGACTGAATAAGACATAGTATGGTGAAAGGAGTTTATTGCACTGGTTATTTGTTATTGAAAGGTTCACGTCAAGCCACTTGCCTTTCTGGACTTTTGGGTGATCAAAAGTCATTGCCAGATGTCGCTTTTAATATGATAAATGAAAATTTATTAATTAGTGAATTAATAAATTAATCCTATAGTTTATTTAGGATTATTAATTCTAAAGCTGATAGAATTAATTCATATTATGCTACCAATAGGACCAAAAAAACTTAATGGGTTACACAAAATAAAGGTTTGAATGCTCAATATATATTATTTAATAATATTATGGCGTTAATTAAGAGAATATATATTTATAGGTGAATTATAAGTTTGTTATAACTCATGGGAATTGGTTGCAAGTTATATAAACTTCAAGGCCTCAATTGTAGATATTAGAACTTTGGAGGACTTAATGCAATTAACATAAATTCTAAAACTATAAATATGTGAACTGTTTCCTTTTGCACGTGAAGAAGTTAAATGACCAAAATAAAAGGTGATTTCGGACCTTCTTCCTCTTCCCTTTTCTTTTCCAATTAAACCTAGCCGCTCCTCTTCTACTAACTTAGTTTTGAGCTGGCTTTGTGAACAATTCAACTTGTGTGGATAATTGTTAGAGATAATCCTACTTTTAGATTGTAGTGGTGTGAGGTGGACGATCGAAGCAGAGGAATTGGTTCCTTGGTTTGGCTCAAGAAAAATTTTGTTTTCTGCTATAGAAGATAATCTCTGTTTCCTTCCTTCATTCCCATTTTAATTGTAAACACGTGATCCTTGAGCATAGATTTCATAGTTATTTTCACTGTGTTCTTATTTGATAAGCATGATAAAATCCCAACACCTACGTTGGGGTTGCAGTATGGGTTTGCCTCCTTCTTCCAATAAGATTTTGTGAGTACAAAAGGAAGGGATAATTCCCTTAATATCTGTGATTTTTCATGCAATGACTCCCTTATATTTTCCCAATAAACTTACCAACTTAGTTTTTTGTTCACAAGTAAGGTCTTTTGCAACGATCACGTGCATTTTTTCATCTTTTGCCAAAAATGCATATTTCAAGTACTCGGGGAGGTCTTTCAAGTCCAATTCTGGTGGTTCCTCAATGGATGATTTCATCCTTCCCAAACTTCCTTTTTCAATTTCCTTAAACTTTCCCAACTTATGGCCCTCATTCGAGTCCTCCAAATATGCAATGAATTGTTCCATATAATATTGGACAAATGATTCATGCACAAAGTCAAAGATAGGTTCATCAAGAATATCAATCCTTAAACAAGAATCATAATAAGAAATAGGATGTTGCATGCTTTTGTGGATTTTGATAATGACTTCCTCGTCCCTAACCCTAAATATTTATTTTTCTCCATGAACATCAATTAAGGCTTTGGCAGTTGCTAAAAAAGGTCGACCTAGGATTAAAGGGACTTTAGAATCTTCATCCATATGAAGAATAACAAAATCCATAGGAAATATAAATCTATCCATTTAAACTAGTACATATTCCACTATTCCCCTAGGATATTTAATAGATCTATCTGCAAGTTGAATACTCATCCTAGTGGGCTTGGGTTCTCCTAGGCCTAGCTTTTTAAAAGTTTTATATGGTAAAAGATTAATACTAGCACCTAAGTCTGCTAATGCATTACAAAATGTAAGAGTCCTAACAGGACAAGGAATAGAAAAACTCCTTGGATCACTTTCTTTTCCTGGCAAAGTCCATTGGTCCTACAAGATAGCTGCGCATTCTTGATTTAAAACCACAGTGGATAATTCCTCCAACCTTTTTTTGTTCACAAGCATACTTCTAAGAAATTTTGCATATTTGGGCATCTGTACTAAGGACTTACTAAGTGGAATATTTATGTGCAATTGTTTGAATATTTTCAAAAACTTGTCAAATTGCGCATCTTTTCTTACTTTGTGTGTGTGAGTGGAGTAAGGTACTGGTGGCTAAAAATCTGGTTTTGTAGTTTATTTTTCAAAAGGTTCAACATGAGGGGTTAGTTCCGGCCTATTTTCTTTAGATGGTACCGGTTTTATGCTGGAATGTAATGTCAGCTGAATCATGTTGTGTTTCCACCCTAATGGAGACTTTATCACTAAATCCGTTAAAAACTAAATTTACCTTTCCATATTTCTAACTATGTCCTCAAATTTTGACAATTTATCATCTATCTCACAAAAACTTTTAGTTACATGGGTGGCAAATTTTTCTAATACTCCTTCTAAGGCAATACAGTCGGATGGTTGAGATGTCATCCCGTGAGATAGGATACCGCCCCATGCTCCAATTGCCCATCTTACCCATACCAAATAACTTGTTAGTATCATATATACACATTACAATATGAAATCTGGTTAGTTAGTTAAGATACATGTTTACAAATTTGGTTAGAGAAAATTACAACATGCAGGGACATTAAATTACAAATATACAAGAAAATAAAATATAGCACCAATTCATACAAGGAACATATATACATATTCACATATTAACATATAAACATGGTTAAATCAACAAAATCCAAGCTTTTATGATATTGTTCCCAGGTAACAGTGCTAAAAACTTGATGCGTAAATTTTGGATGTATAAAAATCATCAAATTTAAACTCATCCCTTAGTCAATTTTTAATTAAAATATTAATCTCAAAATACACATACGATAAAGTATACTCATCGCAAGCATAGCATAGGGAATTAACGAGTATCGATCCTCAAAGGAATAAGTACACACTAATAATTTTTCATTCATTTTTTAACCGACCTAAATAAAGTGAAAAAAATAATAAAAAGAAAAATAAAGATATATATACAACTCAAGGATGTGAAAATATGTAATTTAAACAATTATCCTAGAAAACATGAAAATGAACCAACTAGCAATTCTCTCAAGTAATTACCATCTTGGTATCTGAAGAAATGTAAAGTAAAATTCAATCGTTTGTCAAGTCAAGAATCTATTTAGATAAATTCCAATTCATTTATCAATCCATGGAATTACTACATTTTAATTCATATTAAAGATTTGTCAATCAAGCTGGCATAACCAAAACATGCATTAAGCTCACCATTATATTTTGATTCAATTAGCATATTTGTCAATCAAGCCATCCTAACCAAAATATGTATGAATCTTAATTCCTTAACAACATGAAATTAGTTAATGACCCTTAGTCAAGCCAAAATCAACTAATCTTTGATCACTTAGTTCTAAAATCCTAACTTCATCTTTCAAATCCATTAAGATTTAACAAATACGAAATCAATGCAATGAAACTCCTAATATCGTTTTCTGTTGGGACTCCTAATATCGTTAATCTAACCATTGATAACAAGTAATCAAACACCAAAGATAATAAAGAATTGATTAAATAACTGTATTAACACAAAATCATGAATCCCAAAATAATGTTAAATTGCAATAAAAATATTGAATACATCATTGTTAAAGGAAAAGAAAATAAAGATAGAAGAAACCACTCATAGACAAGCCTCTTTCTTCTCCCTTGAAGACTCGTTTTAATAATCCTCCTTGAATTGGTGAATTCCTCATTCAATGAGTGACTGGAATTTTAGCTCTTAGATCCATCACTCTCTATCTATATCCCTTCTCATGTGTTTTCTTGTGCTCTTACAGGCCTCTTGGATACTAAATTCATGGCTTAGAAATTCTTGGCTGAGTAGGATTTGAAAAATACTAAAATCATTGGAGAATTCTCAAATTTGTGCACAGAATATTCGCCTTTCAGAGCATACCTAGCGCTTGGTACCTTCGACCCACCTAGCACCAGGTGCACTCTGTTCTTTCCTTTTTTTTGCTCTGTTTTTGGTCTATTCTCATCGGCAGACAGAATGGACCTAGTGCTAGGTACACTTGCTAGACCTGGCACTAGGTCTGTTCTACTTTTGTAATGAAAGTTGCTTGAATTCCTCTGCTAGACCAGAATAGACCTAGCACCTAGTCCTTTGGTTGGGCTTGGTGCCAGGTATATTTGGGAATTGTTCACTTTTTTCTTGATTTTAATTTAAATCTACACAAATTTGCCAAAAACTATTTTTACAAGTAAAATGTCAAATAGAAAGGAATATGCCTAGTTATTACAACAAATATTTAACAAAACAACATCAAATAACTAGGAAAATAATAGTGATATAAACCCCTATCAGAACTTGAGGTGCTAATGATAAGGGCGGTTATTATTGAAGATATGCGTGCCACTAAAGCTAGATTTCTTAGTGGATTGAACCGAGAGATAGCCAATGTAGTTGAGTTGCATTCATATGAAACCTTGGAAGAAATGGTACATATGGCTATGAAGGTAGAAAAATAATTGAAGAGAAGGCCATTTGAGAGGAGAGGAAACCGCCCAACTCCACCTTCTAAGGAATTCCCTAAGCCGATACCTAAGAAAGAAGGGATCCCAAGACCACCACCTAGGGAATTCAATAAACTAAGGGAAGAAGGGAATAGAGACAAAGGAAATGCTATTAAGAAGCAGAGAAGCTGAGATATCAAATGCTTTTGTTATTTGGGATATGGACATATGACACATGAATGCCCAAGTAAGAGAGTGATAAATACAAATGCCTATGGTGAGATTTCATCTGAGAAAGGGGAATATGAGAAATTGGGAGAAATTTAAAATGAAGAAGAATTCTCAAGTGAAGATGGTGAAGAAGTTGGGCAGGTATGTGCATTACTTGGTGTAGCTAGGAGATCTTTGAGTATGCAAGTGAAGAAGGATGAGCATTATCAACAGAGGGAGAATATCTTTTAAATGAGATGCTTTATCAATCAAGTACCTTGCAGTGTAATCATTAATAGTGAGAGTTGCACCAATGTTATAAGTGCTAATATGGTGAAAGAAATAGGCTTAGAAACAAGGAAGCATCCACAATCATACAAGTTGCAATGGCGAAATGAAAGTGGGGAATTAAAGATTAATAAACAAGCCTTAATTGCATTCGATATGGGGAAATATGAGGATGAGATCTTGTACGATGTTGTTCCCATGTAGGCAGGCCACCTACTTTCAGGGAGACCATGGCAATATGATAGAGGAGTAATGCATGATGGGAAGAAAAACACTTATACTGTGTACAAGGAGGGAAAGGAATTCATTCTTCTACCTATGTTTCCAAGTGAAGTGAGTAGAGATCAAAAGATCATAAGAGAAAAAGAGAAGAAAAAGAAAGTTCAAGAAAATGAGAAAAAAATCGAGAGTGCGAACATTGAGAAAGAAGAAAAGGAAAACAAGAGAGAAGAGTTAAGAAACAAGTAAATTTCTTTGCAAAAGAAAGAGATGCGGTAGAAACTATTAAAACTAAAGAACCAGTGTATCTTTTAATTTGTAAAGAGATTTTTGTAACTACTGATGATACTACTCTCTCTTTACCTTGTGAAATTATAGTTCTTGTTGAAGAATTTCAAGATATATTTCTAATAGAAGTACCCAAAGGATTGCTACTCATCTGAGGAATAGAGGATCAGATTTATTTTATCCCGGGGGCTATCATTCCAAACAAACCAGCTTATAGATGCAACCCTGAAGAAGCTAAGGAGCTGAAAAAGCAAGTTGAGGAATTACTGAAGAAAGGCCATGTTCGAGAGAGTTTGAGTTCAAGTGCAGTTCCAGTATTGTTGATGCCTAAGAAAAATAGAACATGGAGAATATGTGTTGACTATAGGGCCATTAATAATATAACGGTAAAATATCGTTACCCTATCCCTCGGCTTGATGATTTATTAGATGAATTACATGGATCATGTGTATTTTTAAAAATTGATTTGAAATCCGGATATCATTAGATCAGGATAGTGGAATTTGATGAATGGAAAACTGCATTTATGACCAAACAGGGTTTATAGGAGTGGCTTGTGATGCCATTCGGGTTATCAAATACGCTTAGTACTTTCATGAGATTGAAGCATTATGTGTTGCAAGAATATATTGAAAATTTTGTTATGGTGTATTTTGATGACATTTTGATTTATAGCAAAACTTATGAAGATCATTTGTATAATTTTAAATGTGTGTTTATTACCATTAGAAGAGAAAGGTTATATGCGAACTTTGAAAAATGTTCATGTTGTTGGAAAAGATAATCTTTCTTGGTCATATTATAAGTTCTAAGGGTATTGAAGTTGATGAAGAGAAGGTTAAGGTAATATAGGATTGGCCAATACCTATATCTGTGACTAAGTTATGAAGTTTTCAAGGGTTAGCCAGTTTTTACAGGTGTTTCATTAGAAACATTGGCATAATAGCTGCCCCATTGACTGAAGTTATAAAATGGAATGTAGGATTTTGGTAGAGGGAAGAACAAGAAAAGGCTTTCACTGCTTTGAAGTCAAAATTAAGCGAAATCCCATTGTTGTCCGTACCTAACTTTGAGAAGGCTTTTGAAGTGGAATGTGAAGCTAGTGGAATGGGAATAGGTGTTGTGTTGACTGAGGGTAAAAAACCTATTGCAATTTTTAGTGAGAAGATATCAAGAGTACCCTTGAATTATTCCACTTATGATGAGGAATTATATGCATTGGTGAGGACTTTGCACCATTGGGAACATTATTTGTTACCTAGGGAATTTATCATCCATACTAATCATGAAATGTTAGATCACCTTAATGGCCAACAAAAGTTGAACGAAAGGCATGCCAAGCGGATAGAGTTCATTGGTACATTTCCATACGTGATCAAATGCAAGAAAGGTAAGGATAATATAGCAGTCGATGCATTATCTCGCAGGTTTGTACTTTTAAATTCCTTGGATGAAAAATTACTTGGTTTTGAGCTTATTAAGGACTTGTATGCACAAGATGATGATTTTGGAGGGATTTATCATGCTTATGAAAAATGTGCCTTTCAAAAATTTTACAGGAATGATGGGTTTTTGTTTAAATAGGGTAAACTTTGCATACCAAATGGATCATTGAGAGAATTTTTAATGAGGGAAGCTTATTGAGGAGGATTAATGGGATATTTTGGGATTTCAAAAACATTAGACATTTTGCAAGAGCATTTTTATTAGCAAAAAAATAAGGGGAGATGTAGAGAGGCATTGTAATTCATGCTTTACATGTAGAAAGGCCAAGTCTAAAATACTACCCCAAGGTTTATATACTCCTTTACCCGTCCCTAATGTACCTTGGTTAGATATTTCAATGGATTTCATATTAGGATTGCCACGGACTAAGGGGGGAAGGGATTCCATCTTTGTAGTTGTTGATCGATTTTCTAAAATGACTCATTTTA
Source organism: Voacanga thouarsii (assembly GCA_026120185.1). NCBI lineage: Eukaryota > Viridiplantae > Streptophyta > Magnoliopsida > Gentianales > Apocynaceae > Voacanga > Voacanga thouarsii. The sequence continues at coordinate 4,820,572 of JANUWF010001016.1, read as the reverse complement.
TTCCATGTGCAAAAACTAATAATGGTACTCACATTACAAGTTTATTCTTCAAGAAAGTGGTACGATTACACGGGTTACCACAGAGCATAGTATCAGATAGGGATTTCAAATTTTTAAGTCATTTTTGGAGAATATTGTGGGTAAAACTTGAAACTAATTTGTTATTTTCTACAACTTGTCACCCACAAACGGATAGACAAAAAGAGATTGTCAATTGGACCCTCACGCAACTACTATGGGCAATCATCAAGAGGAACCTGAAAACTTGGGAAGAATATCCCCATAGAGTTTGCTTATAATAGAACTGTCCATTCTACCACTTCATACTCTCCATTTCAAGTTGTTTATGGGTTTAATCCATTAACCCCCTTAGATTTATCTCCTTTGCCTATAGATGAATGATCGAGTCTTGATGACAAAAAGAAGGCCGAAATGGTTAAATCTATGCACGAGAAGGTTATGTCTCTAATTGAAAAACGAAATGAGGCCATTGCATCCAAGTGCAACCAAGGAAGAAAGTACATGATATTTGAGCCAGGTGACTGGATTTAGGTGCATTTGCGCAAAGAGATATTTTTCACCCAACACAAATTAAAGCTCAAACCATGAGAAGATGACCCGTTTTAAGTTCTTAAGCGATATGGAGATAATGCCTACAAGGTTGATCTACCAGGTGAGTATATCATAAGTGCTACTTTTAATGTAGCTGATGTTTCTCCTTATGATGTAGGTTATGATTCGAGGACGAATCCATTCTGAGAAGGAGAAAATGATAGGAATCAACCTGACCACGGGAATTGAGCTCAAAAAGTGGGAGAGGACGAGAACGAATTAAAATCGAACGAACTTGTCCGGTCCGTTGACGAGAACCATGCCAAACAATTCCAAGACGACCTTCAAGCATATTTACAAGAACATTTCAAGTGGGATAGCATATGGGTAATGCCAGACAAGGAACGAGAAGCTGTTTGCAGAGAAATAACGGCCAGTAGAGAAAAAATGATGGCTAGTAGAGCAGAACCGGTGCCTATTCTGGTGCCTGAAACTGGCGCTGACTGGGGTCGATAAGACCAATGATGAAATTCCTTTTTTGTGTCACGAAATATTGTTCTTCTAGAGTGGAACTGGTGTCGGCCCAAGGAGCTTGAACCGACATCATCTGTGGTCTGAAACCCAAACCCTTGATGATTTTTCAGCTATTTTGGGGTCCTTTTGTAATATTTAAGAGTTATTTAGTTTATGGATAGAACACCCTTGTATATTGCTTTTGTATTGTAAGGAAAGAACAACATATATCACATTTTAAAACTAGAATGAATTTTTCATCTTGAAGGCTTGAAGCTTGGATAGTTTCTTTGTCAACTTCAATCCAAGACCTACTTAAGGGATTAATGTATCTATAAACTCTAAGGATAATTCAACTAGAAATCAGAAAGAGTTCTACTTGTTTGTCATTTTGGGTTCTTGTTATTTCTTGTTTGAATGCCCACGATTTCCTATCCTTTTAGTTCTTGATTTCATGCTAAGTCTAGGGTTCTAAGGTGTTATTATGGTAGACCTTTATCTACAAAATGTAGGGTTCTAAAAGCTAGTCCTTTTAGGATTCTTTATTTGTGGGAAAATGTGTTTTCTGTGTTACTTTTCCTTGATCGCTTTATGTCCTATCTTGTTTGTTTTGAAGTCCTTATACTTTGCTAAAGTTAAACAAAGCCACTTTAAGATCTTGTGAGACTTTCTCTCTCAAGCTCATATCAAACAAGCTGAAGAAAACAAACAAAGAACTAAAGAGCACATTAATCAAGACTTACCAAAAAGATTGGAAGTACAAAACTAGACATCCAAAAGAGTAGATTATTGGTGAGCACAGCTGTGGAGTGAAAACTAGATGGTATTTTATTGATAATTTTGCTTTGCTTCAAGTATTGTACCTGATTGCATTGATATGGCTTTGCATGATGATTTATGGATTCTAGTCATGCAAGAATAATTAAATCAATTTGAAAGAAATCAAGTTTAAAAGCTTGTTCCTAGACCACTTGATCATCCAATGATTGGTACCAAGTTGATTTTCAGAAATAAACTTAATGGGCATAGTGTTGTTATTAGAAACAATGCTAGACTTGTTGGCAAGGATTCAATTAAGAAAAGGACATTGATTATGGTGAGACATTTGCTCTCATTGCCTGATTAGAGTCAATAAGAATGCTACTTGTTTTTGCATCTTTCAAAGGTTGTATACTCTATCAAATGGATGTTAAAAGTGCTTTTTTAAATGTTTTTATTGATGAGAAAGTGTATGTAGAGCAACCCCCTGGTTTTATTCATGAACATTTTTCGAATCATGTCTTTAAACTTTCTGGTTCATAGCTGGGAAGACATAGAGAAATTTTAAGATGGCATCCTCAAGATTGTCAGATAAAGAGAAATTAAACATAGTTACTTATGATAGAATAGAAAGGGTAATAAACAAAGCTAAAAAGATTAGACCCTTTAAGATTGTAAAAACTGTTGTTAATCCAGAGCAACAATTAGAGAATTTTAGGGATAATAAGATCCAACCTATTACCCCTAAATATTTGCATAATTATAGTCCCAGTAGAAATCATAAACAAGTTAACCTATATAGAGAAAATTTAGTCTCGGGTCCTAATGATTGTGTTTCCCTATTATTCTAAGGATTCTCAGCTAAACCTATTATTCTTTGGTAAGATTGTGGATATTTAGTCCTCCAATCTATAAAGTAATTTTTCATAGGTCCTAGCAGATTTTCCATGAAGTTCGTTACTTCTTCAGTTGTCATTGTATAATTACATCTCTATAATCTATTAAGTGCATCAACTTCCCATCTAACTATTACATCTTTCCAATTTTGAGGGTGAAAATATGTCATTGTTAATGCATTCCCTGTTTTATGCTGAGGTGGTAAATTATAAGTTACCCTTAGGGGTTGTTGAAGTCCTATTCTTTTATTCCCATAGTAAGGTTCATAACATCCTACTGTCAGTAAGATTCAGCAAGGTTCCATTTTTGGTAACTGTGAAGTAGTTGATTGAGGGACACCATACATTGGTGATGCCACAATAATACCACTAGTTTGGCTAGTGCTAGGGTTTATATTTAACCAAGTTTGAAACTTGGAGTTATCTATCTTTTCACTATTTTCTGCATCTTCAATTTTTCTTCTCCATCAAAAGGGGGATCATATTCATCATGCATTATTTCACCTTGTACTATACAGCATATCCGAACTCTAATTAACCGATAAAACTCTGTAAGCTCAGGGTTACTGTTGAACAGGCTTTGATAAGGGACATAGATTTCACCAGGATGAAAAATACTCGAGAAAATCCTCATATTTTTGGATTCAGCTAAAAGCTTGTGATATATTCCAAAAGAATATTCTGCCACAAGAGTAAGACTTGCTACTCGATAGTTGAAAATTTGATCCACAATAGAAACTTCTTTATCAGGAATGATAATTAAATTTCTATGCTTATAAATAAGATTTGGTCTAGTCTTGGGAAGGCAGAGATCAGGACCACAGTTCCTCAATCATTTGGATAATGTGGGTCATACAAGGGGGGTATAGAATGTAAAACCATTCTAAGATAACCATCTCTGAAGAGATCTGCATCCTTCATGTGATCACAGATGTATGACAACTGTCTACTACTGATCATTGTCCTATTTTTGTGATACCGATTTTGTATAATATATAACTTAAACAGCATTCCAGGTTCCATTAATTTGCTGACAGATAACTCCAATCCTAACACATTCTTGTCCACCCATTTTTGTAAATTGATAACTGCTCTAATGTATGTAAAACTCTTTATCATGTCACTGCAAGTATGATTGATGATGTTGAAGCTCAATCGTTCATATTATTGAAGAGGTCTTTCACAAATAGTTCTAAACATTTTTTAAATTCCAAATTGTTCAGCAATCTTTTCAACAAGCACACACTTGTATGCTTGAAGGTTGACTTCATGGATTTTGCTGGGAAATTTCTCCCATATGTCTTCTTTTTGCTTTTAATCTTCTTCCATAAAAGTTCTCATTTAATTCATCAAGTCTGAGAATTCTTCATTCATTTTTTCTTTTTCTTTCAAACTTACTTTCAACATCTGGAGTTGTTTTTCAAGGTTAACAACAGTTTGAGGTGTCTGGGGTTTAAGAATGATTTTTGAAGGATCTGAAGAAATAAGTTTAGTTATTCAGGCCTTAAGGTGATGGATTTCTTGGTTTTTCATATCTAAAGTACTATTCAGGAAATGAAGATGTTCTGATAGTACTTTGAGTATGTCAACATACTGTTTGTGGTTACAAAATTTTCATAGATTATCTAAAACTGTTTGTTGTTCAAAAGTAACCAGAAAATCAGATGCAAACTTTGGAGGTAAGACCTTCAAAGAATAAGGTCCAAATCGAATTTCCGAGACCTGTACTGAACTTGATGATCTAAATTCCATCTGCAAAATTTAAACAACATTTTATATTTAGATTTTTAAAGATCTACTATCTTTATGATTGGTTAAACCATAAGCTATACTGGGGCTCCAATAATTTAATGTGGTACGCAAAACAGTTTTGGATACTGTATGATAACTATTTCAGGGTTATTCCCTAACTAGATAGATATCATTGGTTTAAGCCCAATCTGTATTTTATTAGGTAATGGGCCTTCTAACCAATCTACTAAGTTGGTCAGCCCAGAAATTCAGGTCTACTTGAATAAGTTCTATAACAACTTTAAACCCATTTCATACATGAAAGTCAACAAATATTAGCTATCTATTAACAGATAACTTGAAATGTGACATTTTATTATAAAATGAGACAATTGATTTGCAATCAGTTCAAGTAAACTCTCGTGTAGGATTTCGCAGATAAACATAGAATTTCTTTAGAACAAATATGCATGCTAAAATTTCAGCATTATTATAATTAGTTACCTTACTTTTATTTAGGCCACTGCAATAATTGCTGATTTTTTTCATTATTCCGCTTATCTTCTTTAAATGGTTTCCATTCCAAAACTCCTCCCCATCCATCCAGACTTCCACCTACTTCTACTATATGAATATGCATTTGGCGATAGTAGTTCTAAAGGGGGTAATGATTTAATTGCGTCTTTTATCTTGTTGACTAATTTTCTATCTTGGTCATTAAATTTTCTTTGATAATGGGATTTGGTTTTAGCATAAAGTAGTCCTACTAATTTGCTAAAATTAGGAATATAAGTTCTACAATAATTTAATAAGCTTAAAAAGGATTGAAGAGATTGTAAATTAGTAAAATCTACTTCTTTTTCTAAGATTGTTTTGGCAATGTGATCCATCAACTTAATTTGTCATCTTCCTAAGAATTATATTTGATATTTTCCTAAAGACATTTTCCTCTTTGAAAGTATAAGACCATGTTTTTGAAACCCCAGTCAAAACCAACCTTAGAGTAAGAGGGTTGGGATGTATAGCATATTTATTTGTATGTTTAAATATATTTTGGTATGATTTTATGTGCTTTGGATTTGTGTTTTATAGTCTAGAGGGCTTGATTATGTTTATTGAGTAAGAAGGGCAAAATGGTAAATTTTGCTTGAGGTGAAATTAGGGAGATAGCTTGAGGATTAAATAAGAAAGATATTCTAGAGAGAAAATAAAAACAAGAGTTGTTGTGGTTTGGTGGTTAGAGCCTTGGAGTTAATTCTTGAGGTCTTGAGTTCAAATTCCATCATTGGAGTTTTAGCAACGTTAAATTTTATTTCTGGTGAAGTAGACTATATTTTGGTCTTAGCTTGATATAGGGGAGAGCAGGAGCGTTGTCCTAAGGGAGACATGATAGGAGTATCCTAATCTTACTCTTATGCCCTACACAAAATTCCTAAGGGGAATTCATTTCCTTTTGATCCTTAATTTTTCCTATCTCTCAATTCATTAGATTGGTCAAATTTGTTCTAGCCAATTTCATTCCAGAAATTTCAATAAAGTGCTGTGGTTTTGAAGGATCAAAATGCCTTAGTGAAAGGCATCATATGGTCTGAAAATGTAGAAGAGATGTGCAAGATTCCAAGAGAATAAATCCCTCTAGTGAACCTTCTAAAATTTCACTCTAGCTAGGTTCATTCTCTTTCATGTCATGAGCTAATTTTTTTTCCAGCTTTGTGTGCCTTCAAGGTGTCGAAATTCTTGACCATTATTCCCTCCCAAATTCTACTAGAAAATGGCCCTTTTGATCAGCTTAGAATCTGGATATTTCTGGCTATTTTCGGACTGCACAAAGATGGTGCAAAACCAGAAAAATTCCTGAGCAAATCGCAACTTTGGAGGTCCGAAACCAAGCTACTTTCTTCCAATTTTTGTGTAGCACCATGGCCATGTTTTTCCTCCATGAAGAAGGCTGGAAACCAGCCTTGAAAGCCCCTAAAATTCCACTTCAAAACCTCTACAAATCGGCTGGAAAGATGGCAGCTAAAACTACCCAGAAAAATTCCAACCTTGCGAAAAATGCTGTACAGTAGTTTTTCCAGCTTTGTTTCTAAATTATCTTCTAGCCAAAACTCCATCATTTTTCTGCTCAAACCACCCTTAAACCTCCATTAATTGAACTCCATTGTCCTCCCTATGTTTTGGATGAAAATCCAGTCATGGCTGCCAAAAAGATTTCCAAAAAAAATCTGTAATCATGCCTTGATTTAGATACCAAAATTCCAGCCACCATGATTTAACAACTTTTCATAAAATATACCTCAAACAACCAGACCTTCCCTTCACCATTAGAATCCTTAATTTCGACCACCATTAGCCTACTTCAACCAGCTGTCATCCAGCCAAAATTCTGCACAAGCAGTCAGCCATGGCAGATTTTCAAAAGCTCTTCCATAATCAAAGATATTGTTGAATATTTAGTTCCAAATTTGCTTCCTAAAAATATTCTTCAAGGATTCCAACAACTAGCCTTTCCTTTTACCTTCCAAACCAGAAAAACCATCTACCTAAACCCTACAAACAAATCGGCAACCCTAATTCTCATAGAATTTCGACAGCCTCCATCCAAAAGCTCTCTACTCTCTTCAACCTCAAGAACACCTACTCCTTTGTTTCATCTAATACCACTCCAAATCGCTTCAAACCACCTCTAAAAATTCCAGATTTCATCTATTCATTGCTGTGAGTCCATCCATTTCATTTTTAACATCAAACTCCAAAATCCAACTTGTACTTTTGGATCAAAAACCAGAAATTTTGTGAAGGCTCAAGAACACCTTCAAGGTAGGATTATTCAATCAACTTCATCTTCGCTAATCTTTGATCTCTAATGAACATATATGTGTTTAAGCATGCTAATGAACTTTCTTCTTCTCTTCTCTTCTCTTCTCTCTCTCTCTCTTGACCGAACACTCCCTCACTCTTTTGGCCGAATGGTTTCTTCTCCATGGCCATGCTTCCTTCATCTCCTTTGGATGGATTTAGGCATCTAGGGGTTGAGATTCATTTGAAACTTCTTCAAGGTATTCATCAATCAAGTAAGCCTTGTTAACCCTTCTTTAAAATTTTAGATTCATGTCTATAGGATGATGTTGATAGAAGATGAATAATGAATAGGGATGAGTATATATATTGTTGTGATGAGTTGAGATTGAAGCATGAATATGTTGGAGATGGGATTTATACATGGATGGGTTATCATGGTTGATTGTGTGATGTTTTGAGGTTTAATGCATGTCTCCATGTCATAGGTAGTATTTTTGATCAAGTATGCTAGAGATTATGTCACATTTGGTGAATAGGATTTATATTCATGATGATCTATTGAAACCATGATTATATTTATACTAGTAGAGGTTAGACCATGCCTTAGTAAGTCTAGATCTATGTTTATATGCTTGATTTGGATGATTTGATGAATTGAAGGATTGTATATGTTTATGATTGTGATTAGCAAGTGGAATTATGATCATGATCTAGTTGTCCCTAAGCTAATTTTTATTGCATCAATAAAATATTTAATAATATGGTTTTGCTAGTAATTTCGAAAAAAAAAACCCCTAGGAAGGGTAGATTGGGATTATTATATATATAAAGTATATTTTAGTCAAATAAATAATAGTTTTTGCTAGAAAAATAAAATATATAGATATTATATAAAATAATGAAATAAACTAAAGCTTTTTATGGAAATAATCATAATTAGTAAAATACTTATTATTATAAATTTAATTATTATCTTTTAATCAAAACCTATTAAAACCTATTTATTATTTTTCAAACAAGACTCTTTAAAATTCATTTTCAACTAACTTTAGTTATCAATTATTTTGTAACAATTAATTATTAATAAATTATTATTTTACCTAGTACCACCTAGAACTTTTCATCAAATAAACTCTAAATTATTTTAGCAAGATTTAAACCTTCAACTTATTAGTACATATTTCCCAAAACTCTAATTATATTAAATATCAAAATTAGCCTTGGCTTATAAACCTTTTTATTTATTAAAGCTTGGGACACCAGGATCATGATAGTAGTAAGTTGAGTTGTTTAAATTGAGAAAGTGGAGTTTAGCTTGAGTTTGATTGTGGTTGTATTTGCCCATGAGGGGTTAGGTCAGCAGTTGGAGACCTTTTATTGTGAGCAAGAATCAGGTAAGCTCCTGCATAAAACCTGTTTGATGAAAAATGATATATTTTTTTTTTTTATGGGAAGCCAAATGTAGAGTGCATGGACATTCATTTCTGTAAAGGCAATTGAGGATTATTTCCATTTTCATTTCAAACAAATAAATTATTTGCAAATCAAAGGGCGGTTTTACTCAAAACCTAAAACTCTTTCCAAAACTAGTTTTGCCCCAAACTTTGAAAATCCTTAATTGCCATTTTCAAGTGGAACTATGTTTTGTTCATTTTTTTCCCCAAGTGGGATATGTTACATTGAGTACTCAATATGGGTAGGCTAGTAGTACTAGTTTTGAAGAGCAAGAGTAAGTCTTCTGGCAAGAGGCCTCCTCTAGAAGATGAACTCAACTTAGAGAAACGTCAGTACTACTTAGTTATACCGGTCCGAGCTAGCAGTTTTTATTTCAGTCAAGTGACTGTGTTTTGTCGGAATGGACACCCAGTTGTTGTTTGGGTATAGAGAAGGAGGAGTATCTTGCCTGGTAGGCCAATCACCTACCTTTTCTCACCCTGCACAAAGTATGGCATACTGACCATCTGATTATGGGGCCCAACGTGTGGTAACCCAAAATCTTTTCTTTCGAGTGGTTGATCTTATAAATTATGTATGGCTGGAAAAGCCGAAAACACCACTCTTGCTTTTGACTAATGTTTATTGCTTGCCAATATTTCTCTTATAAAGATTTCACACTTTGCATCCACAAACCATTTTCACTGACACCCAAAGCACACATGGACTTACTGAGATTTCTGTCTCATCACTTTTTTACCATGATTTCAAGCCGATCCTGCTGTGGGGATGAGTAGCTAGTATTATCTGCCTTGGAAGAGAATGTTGTCTTTTATTTTTATGTATTGCTTTGGGGAGTTGAGAGTGGATGATTTTATTTATAGATTTGATTTTCTTTTGGGAATTCATGGTTTTATTTGTGGATTTCTTCTTGGGTTGTAATAAATTTTAAGTTAAGTTATTATTTTTATTCCGCTATTTTATTTCTGTGACCTAGTTATAAAGACCCCTTGTCCTTTGGAATGGGCGACATCCTCGGCCCTATTAGGCCTAGGTAGTGGGGTGTTACAATGTTGAATACAAAAATAAAAAAATCCTTTTAAATGATTTATGTGTTCTTTTCTACTTTTACTAAATAATAGCATGCCATCTATGTAACATACTATAAATGGAATGCATTTGAAGATATTATCCATCTTTTTTTGGAAAATCGATAGTGCATTTTTCAATCTAATGGGCATTACTAAGCATTCATAATGACCATTAGGAACTGTAAATGCTGTCCAAGGGATACTATCTTCTTGCATGGCTATTTGCCAGAATCCTAACTTAAGATCAATCTTTGAGTAAATAAAACTATCTTTTACTCTTAATATTAAAAGTTCTTAATTAAGAATAATATAATTGTCTTCAACTATATTGTCATTCAGTCTTTTATCATTATAAACAATTCTACTTTTACCCCTAACAATTTCTCTGTATTTCCTAACTATGAATGTAGGAGTTCTATGTGGACTATATTTATTTCTAATTTCCTAATTCTAACAATTCCTTAGTATGCGTGTTGGCTTTTTCCAAATCTTTAGGATTGTATTTCATAGGAGTATATTTAATTATTTTCTCACTAAGGACACACCCCTTTAGTCGAGAGATTCTGAAATACTTGTGCTTCTTGTGTGCTTATGTAAAATATTGGTATTAGAGCCTTCGAGCTTTAGTTTGGTGTGGATTGCTCATTTGTATCAGTAGTACATGAGTCTGTAATCAACTATAGTGTAATCAAGTAAATATTTTGGAGTAGAGAGGTCCTTAATCTCTCAAGACTCTCCAATTTGATGTAATAAAATCTCCTATTTATATGTAGATCTGGTGTTTAAACTTAGCTTTCCATTATTAATGATAAGTATATAGTCTAGAAACAAACAGCATTAGAGCTAACATGCTTGAGGAATTCGTTTTTTGTTGTTAGCAACAAAGCTACGTACTTATTTTGAATATCTTTATGTTATTAACAAGCATGTTGATAAAAATTATGTTACAGGAACTATTATCTTAATTCTGCGGTTATTACTTGTGCTTGTGGTGTAAAGTTGAAAGTATTGGTGGAAAGGAAAAAAATCTAGTGGCTTTGCATAAGACCCAAAAGGGGAAACAAATAGGTCCGATGATGTGAGCCCTAATATGCTAAGAAAATAAAATTGATAAGCCTAAGAGAAACTCAACAAGCAGTTTGTAGAAAATGATAGATAATACTCATGTAGGATAGTTGACAGAGCAAGCATGTATCTAATCCTTAAAGATAGAAGACATAGATAAAATGGAAAGAAAGAAGTTAGAATGCTTAGATCTTGCAGACAAGATTTTTGTTTGAAAAATAACTTCGGATAAACATTAAATATAGTGTAGTTTTGAAGGACCAATTGCAAAATATAAATTTGAACACTTGTTTCATGGTTCAGACGGTCAACTCAATCTGGTAGTAGATTTAGTAACAATTATCTTGAACAATCAGTTAAAACAAAATCAAGTTTTTATCTGATTTATCAAGAACACATTTAGAACATAGAGATAAAATTGTTTTAGAAGTAGAACAATTAAAATCTAATTTAGATTATGTCAAAATAGTTTACATGTTAAGAAATTTAGAAATCTTCCTACTAAAGAAGATTTAAGTCAGATAATACTTGGATTAGTTAATCCTAAAATAGAAATTCAACAAATCGTGGAAAATACTAAGAAAGAAATTTTACAAGTAAAACAGTTCTTAGAACAATGTAAGGAGATACAATCTTCAATAGATAAACACTGCAAAATGATATTAAGAATCCATAATGAGTGATTTAATAAATAATCCTAATTATCAATCTTCTTTAATAGAAAGTAAAAAGTATTTAGAAGAATCTGTAGGTATATTTGATAAAGATAACATTATAAATAAAAGTATCACAACTTCTGGTGATAAAGTAATTATCAGGTAGAATAATGTAATAATACTATTATTGCTTGAAATAATTGGAAAAAAAATAGAAACTCCAACCAGAGATACTGAAATCTCTAATAAATTAAGCTTTATTAGTAAATCTTTAGAAGGTTTAAACTTAGAAACAGGTAAGAAACCTGTAAGAAAACTAAAATCTCATATTTTCGCCACTTGGAAAAAACCATGAATTACAAATTTAAGACTTTGGATAGACCTGCAGAACAACCTGAATTTAGAATAATCCATGAGATTATTGATCTAGGTGAAGTTGAGATCCTTGAATACTAGATCTTACATAAATATTGTATTTATAAACTTATGACCAATGAATTAGTTCATAGCTGGGATGACATAGAAAGATTTTAAGATGATATCTGCAGGATTGTCAAATAAAGAGAAATTAAACATAGTTACTTATGGTAGAATAGAAAGGGTAATAGACAAAGCTAAAAAGATTAGACCCTTTAAGATTGTAGAAACTGTTGTTAATCCAAAACAACAATTAGAGAATTTTAGGGATAATAAGATTCAACCTATTGCCCCTAAATATTTGTATAATTATAGTCCCAGTAGAAATCATAAACTAGTTAACCTAAATAGAGAAAAACTAGTATCAAGTCCTAATGATAAAAGTACAATTTTACCAATAATTACTAGAGAAAGTAGGGATGAATTGTTAAGAGAAAGCAATGAATTATTTCACTTAGGATGTATTATGATAGGTATTAAAGGAATCCATAGAAAAGAATTAGGAACTAAAATTTTTGTTGGACTTCTTGATATAAGGCATGATGAGATAATAATAGTTATCATAGGAAATATGGAAGTTGACATGAGTTAAAATAGTCAAATAGTTTATATATTACCTGATTATCTATTTCCTATTGACCAAATGCATTAACACCTCAAAATAGTGGTCAAAAGTAAAGGATATAATATGATAGAAAATGCTGAAAATCTACTAATTTGTCAGAATATCATAGGAAAAATAACTTCAGGAAATAATGTAGGTTACACAGTTAAGGAAATAGAAATAGTTAGATTCTTAGCTAGTAAGGGAATAAAAGTACTACCAGGAAAAAAAATAGAAAATCATAATCTTTTAGGAGAAACCTGGAATATCTGTAAAATCTTAGACAAACCATTAGTAGCCCCAACCATTGCTCAGTATTATACTGACATTAATAGAAATGTTAGTACTAGGTTCATTAATTATATAGAAACTGAACAAGAGGATGATGATGGGCAAGAATAGTAATAATATCCAATAAGCTTTGTTCCATCTAAATCAAATAGATAGAAAAGATTTAAGCTCAATTCTTTAGTTTAGAGCTAGAATAATGCATTATGTAGAAACAAGTAATAATAAGGACTTGTTCAAATCCATAGATGCTTGGTGTTCATTAAATGAACAAATATTATATGAACAAGCAAATAAAGAATGGAAAAAATCTCTGACAAACTTAGAAAGATGAATACCTCAGAAACTTCATCTTTAAATAAAGAAGATTGGTTAGAAATATCAAATACATGGTTCTATATGGAACAAATAATGGAACAATGCTCTGTCACATAGGCATTACATAGTTTAGCCCAACTAGAGTTAAAATCTTTTTATACTCTAAATAGGTTATATGAGAAAATAGAATCTAACTATGAGAGTCATAAAAATAATGAACACTTTCTTCTTCTAAAAAAATGGGTAAAAGAAAAATCAATATTGAAGAAGAAAAACATGTAGATTGGTATTTTGAACATCTCTATTCAGATAAAGAAGATCCTCTAGATAACTAGGAAATTTCATACTATAATTCCTGAGGCTGTACTTCCTGAAAGACAAACCATAGGAAGTGCAGGATATAACATTAGCTTACCTCAGACAGTAGTTATTAACCCATTATCTATATTAGTAATAGATACTGGAATAACTGTAGAAATGAACATAGATGAGGTATTGCTAATTGGTCCTAGATCATCACTTCATGAAAAAAGAATTTCATTAGCCAATAAAAGAGGAATAATAGATTCTGACTACAAGGAACAAATAAAAATAATTGTTAAGAATAACAAGTTTATACCTATACAATTGGAAAAAAAGGAGAAAGAATAGTTCAAGGGGTCTTTCTCAAATACCTTATCACTGATGATGATAATACCACAAAAAACAAGATAGGTGGAATGGTAGTACATCATGAATGAATACGGAGTCCCAATCTATAGGACATTCCTACCTCATGAAACATTAGAATCAGTAGGATATTAAGACTTAGGACAGGTTACCCAACTGTGAATTATCATAATACATAAGAAAGTATGGTGGAAGATGATCTAATTATAGATTTAGAAAATATTGAAAATGTAGATAACTCCAAGTTTGAAACTTGGTTAAATATGAACCCTAGTACTAGCCAAACTAGTGGTGTTAGTGAGGCATCACCAATGTATGATGTACCTCAATCAACTACTTCATAGTTACCAAAAAGGGAACCTTATAGGATCTTACCGACAATAGGAGGTTATGAACCTTATTAATGTAATAAAAGAATAGGACTTCAACTACCCCCAGGGGTAATTTATAATTTACCACCTCAACATAAAATAGGGAGTGAATTAACACTGACGTCTTTTCACCCTCATAATTGGGAAGATGTAATAGATAGATGGGAAGCTGATGCACTTAATGGATTACAGAGATGTAATTATACAATGACAGTTGAAGAAGCAACCAATTTCATAGAAAATCTGCTAGGACCTATGAAAAATTACTTTATAGATTGGAGAACTAAATATCCATAATCTTACTAAAGAATAATAGATTTAGCTGAGAATCTTTAGAATATAACTAGTCAAATTAGACAAATAATTTTAGGATATGAACCTTATAGAGGACAAACAAAATTACAAGATCAAGCTATGAAAGATCTTGAACAATTACACGTAGATAAGGATTTGCTAAACATAGATACATTTAGCATAAAATACTTAGAATTATCTATGAAAACAGGAAGAAGCTGGGATTTCGAATTGAGTAACAAGTACTTTGCTAAACTCCCAAATCCTTTAGGAAATGTGGTTACAGAAAAATGGGGTGAATCCATAGGAAGACAACAAGTAGTGGGTATAACTACTAGAATTCAATTTCTTTTTAATTATTCGAAAGAAGAATGTATGCAACACCAAATAGATAAGCAGATAAAAAATTACTATTATTGCAAAAGGATAATAACTCCCCAGTCTTTAAATTCAGGAAAACCCGAAAAAACAAGGAAGTTAAAAAGAAGTAAATATTATCAAAAAGGAAAAACCCCCCAAGGAAGAATCAAATTAGGAAGTTTAAAACTCATAAACCTCCTAAAAAATGTAAATGTTATATATGTGGGGAAATAGGACATTTTACATATGAATGCAAAAATAAAAAAGTAAATAGGGAAATGTTAAACACCTACCAAACCTTAGATGTAGAACCAGAATATGATGTTGTATCATTAGAAGGTGATGAAGCTGATAATGATAGTGATATCATGAGTTATTGTAGCATATCTGACATGTTAGATAAACTTAAAGACTTGGAATATCTTAATTTATTAAACATGAATGAGGATTGGAACCTTGATAATAATCCTATTTTTTTGAAAAATAAATATAATTTAGAGCTCAACCAATATAAGAAATGTAATCATAATTGGTAAGATTTCACAAAATTTAAAGATAGATGTGAAATTTGTTTAAAATTCTTAATTGAGAAACATAGAACTTATTGCACAACATGTAATATAGCAATCTGCAGATTTTGTGCAAACCAACACCTAGGTTATTATATGTCCCAAAAAATAGAGATTAGGGGAGAAGAAGTTCAAGATTTAAGTTTAAAAACACAAGTAAGTTACATCTTAAAACTATAGGAATAATGTAGAAGTACATAGACAATTTAGAAGAAAATCTTCGAAATTGTATATGTAAAACTAAAAAAGATAATAAACAAAAGGGAGTTATCAATGAAGAACAAAATAGTCTTGAAAATGTTCTTGCACCCTACAAAGATGAGCAAAATTTAACATTAGGAAAATATAGGACAAATAATTTGCTCAGTGTTGTTTGTACTATAGAATTCCCAGATAAACATATTATAACATTATCAGGTATAATTGATACTAGTGCTACTATGTGCCATATCCATAATGATTTAGTACCGGATAAATATCTTAGAAAATCATAAATAGGCTCCACTGTAATAGACATAGTAGGAAATACTAGAAGAATAGATGAAAGATTGGTAGACTGTACTATTAAGTTTAATAGCGAGAAATATTTCTTACCAACAATATGGGTATCACCAATGAATTCTCAATTAATTATAGGTATAAATTTCATCAAAAATCTCCATGGTGGAATAATAATGGAAGGTAATAGGGTAACCTTTTCTGAAAAAGTAGATGCAATACTAAGCTCTCCTTTAAGTAGAAAACTTAATCTTGCCTCTAATATATCTCAACCATTAGAAATAGTGCAAAAAAAATCGGTTGAAATAGATATGCCTAAAGTTGAAACATTTGAAAATTTTGATTTTTTAGAATTGACTTACTCAAATGAAGTAAATTTTAATTTAGGAGAAATAGCTAATGAAAAACAGGATATAGAAACCTTGTTAAAACAACTAGAAAAGATTAAAATCATAGGAGAAAACCCTTTAGAACATTGGCAGAAGAATAAAATACTCTACAAATTAGAAATAACAAACCCTAAAATAATAATCAAAGATACTACAATGGAATACAATCCTAAAGATTTGGAAGAAGCCAACATGCATACTAAGGAATTGTTGAAATTAAGAATAATTAGAAATAGTTATAGTCCACATAGTACTCTTGCCTTCATAGTTAGGAAACACAGTGGAATTGTTAGGGGTAAAAGTATAATGGTTTATAACTATAAAAGATTGAATGACAACACAGTTGACGATAGTTATATTATTCCTAATAAAGAACGTTTAATATTAAGAGTAAAAGATAGTTTTATTTACTTAAAGTTTGATCTTAAGTCAGGATTTTGGCAAATAGCCATGCATGAAGATAGTATACCTTGGACAGCATTTACAGTTCCTAGTGGTCATTATGAATGGTTAGTAATGCCCTTTTGGATTGAAAATTGCACCATCGATTTTCCAAAGAAAGATGGATAATATCTTCAAATGCATTCCATTTATAGTATGTTACATAGACAACATACTAATATTTATTAAAAGTAGAAAAGAACACATAAATTGTTTAAAAGGATTTTTTTGATTTATGTATTCAACATGGTGTTATACTTTCAAAGAAGAAAATGTCTTTAGGAAAGTATCTAGTAGAATTCTTATGATTTATAATTTTCAAAGGATAAATTAAGTTGATGGATCATATTGCCAAAACAATCTTAGAAAAAGAAATACATTTTACTAATTTAAAATCTCTACAATTGTTTTTAGGCTTATTAAATTATTGTAGAACCTATATTCCTAATTTTAGCAAATTAGAAGGTCCACTTTATGCTAAAACTAGATCCCATGGTCAAAGAAAATTTAATGTCCAAGATATAAAATTAGTCAACAAGGTAAAAGAAGCAATTAAAATATTACCCCCTTGAGAACTACCACCCCTAGATGCATATATTATTTTAGAAGTAGATGGAAGTCTATATGGATGGGGAGGAGTTTTGAAATGGAAACCGTTTAAAGAAGATAAGCGGAATAATGAAAAAATTAGCAATTACTGCAGCGGCTTGTATAAAAGTAAGGTAACTAATACAAATGCTGAAATTTTAGCATGTATATTTGTTCTAAAGAAATTCTCTGTTTATCTGCAAAATCCTACACACGAGAGTTTGCTTTAAGAACTGATTGCAAATTAATTGTCGTATTTTATAATAAAATGTCATGTTCCAAGTTATCTATTAACAGTTAGCTAATGTTTGTTGACTTTCTTATAGGAAATGGGTTTAAAGTTATTATAGAATGTATTCAAGCATACCAGAATTTTTGGGCTGACCAACATAGTAGATTGGTTATATGGCCCATTTCCTAATAAAATATAGATTGGGCTTAACCCAATGATATCTATCTAGTCAGGGAATAACCCTGAAATGGTTATCGTACAGTATTCAAAAATGTTCTGGGTACCATATTAAATTATTGGAGCCCAAGTATAGCTTATGGTTTAACTAACCATAATGATAGTAGATCTTTGAAGATCTAAATATAAAATGTTGTTTAAATTTTGCATATGGAATTCGGATCATCAAGTTCAGTACAAGTCTCTGAAATTCGATTTGCACCTTATTCTTTGAAGGTCTTGCATCTAAAGTTTGCATCTGATTTTCCTATTACTTTTTAAGAACAAACTCTTTTAGATAATCTGTGGAAATTTCATAATCATAAACAATATGTTGACATACTCAAAGCATTATTAGGACATCTTCATTTCCTGAATAGTACTTTGGATATGAAAAACTAAGAAATCCATCATCTCAAGGCCCAAATAACTAAACCTATTTCTTCAAATCCTTCAGAAATCATTCTTAAACCCCAGACACCTCAAACTATTGTTGACCATGCAAAAGAACTACAGATGTTGAAAGTAAGTCTAAAAGGAAAAGAAAAAATGAATGAAGAATTCTCAGACTTAATGAATCAAATGAGAACTTTTATGGAAGAAGATTTAAAGCAAAAAGAAGATAGATGGGAGAAATTTCCTAGTAAAATCCATGAAGTCAAGCTTCAAGTACATAGGTGTGTGCTTGCTGAAAAGATTGCTAAACAATTGGGAATTCAAGAAATCTTTAGAACTATTTGTGAAAGACCTCTTCAACAATATGAAGGATTGAGCTTCAACATCATCAGTCATACTTGCAGTGACATGATAAAGAGTTTTACATACATCAGAGCAATTATCAATTCACAAAAATGGGTGGACAAGAATGTGTTAGGATTGGAGTTATCTATCAACAAATTAATGGAACATGGAATGCTGTTTAAGTTATATATTCTAGAAAATAGGTATCACAAAAACAGGACAACGATTGCTAGTTGATAGTTGTTATACATATGTGATCACATGAAGGATGTAGATCTGTTCTGAGATGGTTATCTCGGAGTGGTTTTACATTCTATACCCTCCTTGTATGACCTAGATTTTCTAGATGATTGCAGAATTGAGGTCCTGATCTCTACCTTCCCAAGACTAATACCAAATCCTATTTACGAACATAGAAATTTAATTATCATTCCTGATAAAGGAGTTTCTATTATGGATCAAATTTTCAACTATCGGGTAGCAAGTCTTGCTCATGTGACAGAATATTCTTTTGGAATATATCACAAGCTTTTAGCTGAATCTAGAAATATGACGATTTTCTCAGATATCATTCATCCTGATCAAATCTATGTCCCTTATCAAAGCTTGTTCAACAGTGACCCTGAGCTTACAGAGTTTTATCGGCTAATCATAATTCAGACATGTTGTACAGTACAGGGTGAAATAATGCATGATGAATATGACCCCCTCTCATTTTGATGGAGAAGAAAGAATTGAAGAATAGGATGGAAATGTTGCTAATATGATAGAGGCCTAGTGACATAATAGCTGTCAAAATAATTTGAGTCTATGAGTCTGTGAATCTCACTTTATCATTACTTTGGCTTTATGTCAGACAAAAATTGATGAGACGCGTCTCTAGTAAAAAGGAGGTGGAATTGTTGTCCCACCACTTAAATGGGAACTTGTAAGGAAGCATGATGTCCTACTGCTTTTCTGAAATGTTTAGTAGTCTTTGGTTTTCCCAAGAGTTGTTTTATTTGAAGAGTCATTTTAGCCTTTCCTTTTTCGAAAGGCCAAGTAAATTATGGCTTTTCGAAGAGTCGTTTTAGGAAAAGCTAAGGATGGTTTATAAAAGGACCATTCCTTCTCTCACTAAGGAAACACCCCTTCAGTCGAGTGATTCTGCAATACTTGTGCTTCTTGTGTGCTTGTCTTCGAAAAGCCATAATTTACTTGGCCTTTTAGAAAGTAAAGGCTAAAATGACTCTTCAAATAAAATGACTCTTGGGAAAACTAAGGACTACTTGACCATTCAAAAAAGCAGTAGAACATCATGCTTTTTGACAAGTTCTTATTTAAATAGTGGGAGAACAATTCCACCTCCTTTTTACTAGAGACGCATCTCATCAGTTTTTCTCTGAAATACAGCCAAAGTAATGATAAAGTGAGATTCACAGACTTATAGACTAAAATTATTTTGATAGCTATTACGTCACTAGGCCTCCATCATATTAGTAATATTTCCATCCTCATCTTCAATTCTTTCTTTTCCATCAAAGGGGGGGGGGTAATATTAATCATGCATTATTTCACCTTGTACTGTACAACATGTCCGAATTCTAATTAGCCGATAAAACTCTGTAAGCTCAGGGTCACTATTGAACAAGCTTTGATAAGGGAGATAGATTTGACCAGGATGAATAATATCTGAGAAAATCTTCATATTTTTGGGTTCAGCTAAAAGCTTGTGATATATTCCAAATGAATATTCTGCCACATAAGTAAGACTTGCTGCTCGACAATTGAAAATTTGATCTATAATAGAAACTTCTCTATAAGGAATGCTAATTAAATTTATGTGCTCATAAAGAGGATTTGGTCTTAGTCTTGGGAATGTAGAGATCAGGACCTCAGTTCTACAATTATCTGGATAATGTGGGTCATACAAGGGGTATAGAATATAAAACCATTCTAAGATAACCATCTCTGAAGAGATCTGCATCCTTCATGTGATCACAGATGTATGACAACTGTCTATGAGCGATCATTGTCCTATTTTTGTGATACCTATTTTCTGGAATATGTAACTTAAACAACATTCCATGTTCCATTAATTTGCTGACAGATAACTCTAATCCTAACACATTCTTGTCCACCCATTTTTGTAAATTGATATCTGCTTTGATGTATGTAAAGCTCTTTATCATGTCACTGTAGGTATGACTGATGGTGTTGAAGCTCAATCCTTCATATTGTTGATAAGGTCTTTCACAGATAGTTCTAAACATTTCTTGATTTCTCAATTGTTCAGTAATCTTAACAGCAAGCACATACTTGTATAGCTTGACTTTAGGGATTTTACTGGGAAATTTCTCCCATCTGTCTTCTTTTTTCTTTAAATCTTCTTCCATAAAAGTTCTTATTTGATTCATCAAGTCTGAGAATTCTTCATTCGTTTTTTCTTTTCCTTTTAGACTTGCTTTCGACATTTGGAGTTGTTTTTCAAGGTCAACAATAGTTTGAGGTGTTTGGGGTTTAAGAATGATTTCTGAAGGATCTGAAGAAATAGGTTTAGTTATTTGGGCCTTGAGGTGATGAATTTCTTGGTTTTTCATATCCAAAGTACTACTCAGGAAATGAAGATGTCTTGATAATGCTTTGAGTATGTCAACATGCTATTTGTGATTATGAAATTTCCACAGATTATCTAAAAGAGTTTGTTGTACAAAAGTAATAGGAAAATCAGATGCAAACTTTTGAGGTAAGACCTTCAAAGAATATGGTCTAAATCTAATTTCAGAGACCTGTACTGACCTTGATGATCCAAATTCTATCTGCAAAATTTAAACAACATTTTATATTTATATCTTTAAATATCTACTATCTTTATGATTGGTAAAACCATAAGCTATACTTGGGCTCCAATAATTTAATATGGTACCCATAACAGTTTTGAATACTATACGATAACCATTTCAAGGTTATTCCCTGACTAGATAGATGTCATTGGGTTAAGCCTAATCTATATTTTATTAGGCAATGGGCCTTATAACCAATCTACTAAGTTGGTCAGCCCAGAAATTCTGGTCTGCTCGAATATGTTCTATAATAATTTTAAACCCATTTCTTACAAGAAAGGTAACAAACATTAGCCATCTATTAACAGATAACTTGGAATATAACATTTTATTATAAAATGAGAAAATTGATTTATAATCAGTTCTAAAGGTAAAATCTCATGTTAGATTTCACAAATAAACAGAGAATTTCTTTAGAACAAATATGCATGCTAAAATTTCAGCATCTGTATTAGTTACTTTACTTTCATATAGTAATTGCTGATTTTTTTCATTATTCCACTTATCTTTTTTAAATGGTTTCCATTTCAAAATGCCTCCCCATCCATCTAGACATCCATCTACTTCTACTATAATATATGCATCTGGGGGTGGTAGTTGTAAAGGGGGTAGTAATTTAATTGCTTCTTTTATCTTGGTGACTAATTTTATATCTTGGTCATTAAATTTTCTTTGACCATGGGATCTCGTTTTAGCATAAAGTGGTCCTACTAATTTGCTACAATTAGAAATATAGGTTCTACAATAATTTAATAAGCCTAAAAAAGATTGAAGAGATTTTAAATTAGTAAAATCTACTTCTTTTTCTAAGATTGTTTTGGCAATGTGATCCATCAACTTAATTTGTCCTTTGCCAATTATAAATCCTAAGAATTCTACTTGATACTTTCCTAAAGACATTTTATTCTTTGAAAGTATAAGACTTTGTTAAATACATAAATAAAAATCCTTTTAAATGATTTATGTGTTCTTTTCTACTTTTAATAAATATTAGTATGTCGTCTAGGTAACATACTATAAATGCAATGCATTTGATGATACTATCCATCTTTCTTTGGAAAACCGATGGTGCATTTTTCAATCCAAATGGTTACTAACCATTAATAATGACCATTAGGAACTGTAAATGCAATCCAAGGGATACTATCTTCATGCATGGCTATTTGCCAAAATCCTAACTTAAGATCAAACTTTGAGTAAATAAAACTATATTTTACACTTAATATTAAAAGTTCTTTATTAGAAATAATATAACCGTCTTCAACTGTATTATCATTCAGTTTTTTATAGTTATAAACCAGTTTACTTTTACCCCTAACAATTTCACTGTGTTTCCTTGATGGCAAGAGTTTTATGTGGACTATAACTATTTCTAATTATTCCTAATTCCAACAATTCCTTAGTATGCATGTTGGCTTCTTCCCAATCTTTAGGATTGTATATCACAGGTGTATCATTGGTTATTATTTCAGGGTTTATTATTTCTAATTTGCAGAGTATTTTATTCTTCTGCTAATGTTCTGAAGGGTTTTCTCCTATGATTTTAATTCTAGTGGTTTTTGCAAGGTTTCTATATCCTATTTTACATTAGATATTTCTCCTAAACTAAAATTTACTTCATTTGAGTAATTCAATTCTAAAAAATCAAATTATTCAAATGTTTCAACTTCGGGCATATCTATTTCAACTGTATTCTTCTGCACTATTTCTAATGGTTGAGGTATATTAGTGGTAAGATTAAGTTCTCTACTTAAAGGAGAGCTTAGTATTGCATCTGCTTTTTAAAAAAAGGTTACCCTATTACCTTGCACTATTGACCATGTAGATTTTTGATGAAATTCATACCTATAATTAATTGATAATTCATGGGTGATACCCATGTTGTTGGCAAGAAATATTTCTCACTATTAAACTGAATAGTACAATCTACCAATCATTCATCTATTCTTATAGTATTTCCTACTGTGTCGATTACAGTGGAGCCTATTTATGATTTTCTAAGGTATTTATCAAGTACTAAATCTTTATGGATATGGCACATAGTAGCACCAGTATCAATTATTTCTGATAATGTGATAGTATGTTTATCTTGGAATTCTATAGTACAAACAGTAATGAGCAAATTATTTGTCCTATATTTTCCTAATGTTAAATTTTGCTCATCTTTGCAGGGTTCAAGAACATTTTCAAGACTATTTTGTTCCACGAGTTTTGTCTACGGTGTTCATTGCCGGTCTCAAGCCCGGATAAAGGAGGAGAGTTGCGGTAGGCTTGTGACGGCCAGCGTAAAACATAGTCACATCTATGACATGAACCAATCAGTTGACTTCGTGGGGGCGTTCCCTACTCAGCGACACGCTGCACTTCCTAGACCCGGGTGTAGTGATAAATATGTGAGGGTTGCTAGGTCGTTGCCCGGAAGCAACGCACCGTGTCGGTCCCCGGATGCAGTGTTAAATATGCAAGGGTGTAGGGTAAAAAAGACAGTCTACAGGGATAGGATTCGTCTAGCTACATGGAATATAGGATCTTTAACCGATAGATTGACATAGCTAGTTGAGGTAATGCGGAGGAAAAAGATTAGCATTTTGTGTCTTCAGGAAACCAAGTGGGTAGGTGCGAAGGCGAGAGTAGTCGCTCCATGGGGTTATAAGCTTTGGTATTCAGGTAGAGTTAGAAATAGAAATGGAGTCGGGATTATTATTGAGCGTAAGTTTATTGATGATATGGTTGAAGTACAGAGGAAGAGTGATAGGATTTTGAGCATCAAGATCATGATTGGCGGCAAGATTACTACTGTTATTAGTGCGTATGCGCCGCAAGTAGGACTCGATGATTCGGTTAGGCAACAGTTCTGGCATGATTTAGATGATATAGTCCAGAGTGTACCATGTGTAGAAAAGCTTTTCATTGGTGGTGATCTAAACGGACATGTAGGTACTGATAAGAGCGGGTTTGAGAGTGTTCATGGAGGTCAAGGTTTTGGAGCTAAAAACGAAGTAGGAACTGCTATTCTTGATTTTACCTTGGCCTATGATTTGACCATAGCAAATACTTGGTTTAAGAAGAGAGATTCTCACTTAGTGACCTTTAGAAGCGGGTTAAATGCCAGTCGGATAGACTTCTTTATTATGAGGCGTAGGTTTCGTAGTGGGTGTACGGATTGTAAAGTTATTCCAGGTGAGAGTGTAGTTACGCAACACATGTTATTGGTTCTCGATTTTAATTTTAGGAAAAAGAGTAAGCAGCAGAATTTTCGAGTTGACCCTAGGATTAGGTGGTGGAGGCTTCAGGTGGATGAAAGAATAGCCTTTGTCAATAAGGTAGTTGAGGCGGATAATTGGTCTTCTGATATGGATTCGGATACAGATACTATGTGGAGAAAGATGGCTCAATGTATTAGGATAGTAGCTAAGGAAGTGCTTGGGGAATCTAAAGAAAAAATACCTCTTAACAAGGATGTGTCGTGGTGGAACAACGAAGTGAAAGAAGCCGTAAGGAGTAAAAGATAGTGCTATAGAAACTTAGGAAGGTGTAGGAGTGATGAAAATTTTGAGAAATACAAGGTCGCGAGAAGAAAAGCTAAAGAAGCTGTCAGAAACGCAAGAGCCATAGTTTACAAGGATTTATATGAAAAGTTAGATACCAAAGACAGAGAGAAGAATATATATAGACTGGCGCATTACAAGAAGAAGAAGACGAGGAATATAGGTGTAGTGAGATGTGTAAAGGACGAAAACCACAATGTTTTAGTTAAGGATGAAGAAATAAAGGAGAGATGGAGATCATATTTTGATAAGTTATTCAACGGGAGTCAAGTCCAAGTTCCGAGTGTAGGTAGCCTGGCGCTTTCAAACGAAGAGGTTAACCGTGCATGGATTCGTCATATTCAGAAGCATGAAGTCTATGATGCCCTTAAAAGGATGAGTCCAAAAAAAGCTGTAGGACCGGATGGTATACCGATCGAGGTTTGGAAGTGTTTAGGAGATATAGGTATTACGTGGCTAACAAGTTTGTTCAACAAGATATATAAATTTAATAGGATGCCTACAGAGTAGAGGAAGAGTACTCTGATTCCTCTGTACAAGAATAAAGGAGATGTCCAGGATTGTGCCAATTACCGTGGGATTAAACTCATGAGTCATACTATGAAGCTTTGGGAGAGAGTGATTGAACAGATGTTACGGGGCATTATACAAATTTCAGATAATCAGTTTGGTTTTATGCCAGGGCGTTCCACTCGGAGGCAATTCATTTATTACGGTAGATGATTGAATATCATAGGGAAAGAAAGAAAGATTTACATATGGTATTTATTGATCTGGAAAAAGCCTATGACAGGGTTCCTAGAGAAGTAGTTTGGTGGGTGCTGGCCAAGAAAGGTGTATCAATAAAGTATATTACTCTCATTAAAGATATGTATGAGGGAGCATGTACAAGTGTAAGGACTAGCGCCGGAGTGACTGCCCTATTAATATCGGGGTGCATCAAGGATCAGCGTTTAGCCCTTTCCTCTTTGCAGTCGTTATGGATGAGTTGACCTGCACTACACAGGAGGCTGTGCCATGGTGTATGTTGTTTGCGGATGATATTGTATTAATTGATGATACTAGAGTCGGTGTAAATGCTAAATTAGAGTTATGGCGGCAGACATTAGAATCCAAGGGTTTCAGAATTAGTAGGAGTAAAATAGAGTATATGGGATGCAAGTTTAGTGGTAGCAGAAACATAGCCAGAGTGTAACTTTGGAAGGTAGAGATATATCGTTAGCTGATTATTTTCGCTATCTAGGATCTATTATTCAGAAAGACGGAGAGCTCGATAGCGACGTTGCACATCGAGTTAAGGCGAGTTGGTTGAAATGGAGAAGTGCGATTGGTATTTTTTGTGACCGTAATGCACCGTTGAATTTAAAGGGAAAGTTTTACAAGGTAGTAGTACGATCTGCTTTGTTATATGGTACGAAATGTTGGGCAGCTAAAAGGTGTCATATTCAAAAAATGAAAGTAGCTGAGACGCGTATGTTACGGTGGATGTGTAGATATACTAGGAAGGATAGAGTTAGAAATGAGATCATTAGGGAAAAGGTGGGTGTGACATCTATTGAGGAAAAGATGAGAGAAAGTCGTCTGCGCTGGTTTGGACACGTTCAGAGAAGACCGAGGGATGCTCCTGTTAGGGCGATGGAGAGAGTGAGGCAGGATAGGTTAGACAGAGAGAAAAGTAGAGGTAGGCCTAAAACGACATGGATAGAGGTAATTAAGAGAGATATGTCTTTGTTAGATTTGGATGAAAGTATGACGTTCGATAGAAGAAAGTGGCGAGAGAGGATTCATGTGGATGACCACACGTTGCCTGACGTTGGTTCATGTAGCTGACCCCAAGTTACTTGGGATTAAGGCTTAGTTTGTTGTTGTTGTTGTTGTATACAATTTTGAAGACTTTCTTCTAAATTGTCTATGTACTTCTGCATTATTCCTATAGTTTTAAGATGTAAATTTACTTGTGTTTTTAAACTTACATCTTAAACTTCTTCTCCCTTAATCTCTATTTTTGGGGACATATCATAACCTAGGTGTTGGTTTGCATAAAATCTATAGATTTCTATGTTACATGTTGTGCAATAAGTTCTATGTTTCTCAATTAAGAATTTTAAACAAATTTCACATCTATCTTTAAATTTTGTGAAATCTTACCAATTATGATTACATTTCTTATATTGGTTGAGCTCTAAATTATATTTATTTTTCAAAAAAATAGGATTATTAATAAGGTTCCAATCCTCATTCATGTTTAATAAATTAAGATATTCAAAGTCCTTAAGTTTATCTAACATGTCAGATATGCTACAATAACTCATGATATCACTATCATTATCAGCTTCATCACCTTCTAATGACACAACATCATATTCTGGTTCTACATCTAAGGTTTGGTAGGTGTTTAACCTTTCCCTATTTACTTTTTTATTTTTGCATTCATATGCAAAATGTCCTATTTCCCCACATACATAAGGTTTACATTTTTTAGGAGGTTTATGAGTTTTAAACTTCCTAATTTGATTCGTTCTTGGGGTATTCCTTTTTAATAATATTTACTTCTTTTTAACTTCCTTATCTTTTCTGGTTTTCCTAAATTAAAAGATTGGGGAGTTATTATCCTTTTGCAGTAATTGTTATTTTTTATCTACTTATCTATTTGGTGTTGCATACATTTTTCGTTCAAATAATTAAAAACAAATTGCATTCTTGTAGTTATACCCACTATCGGTTGTCTTCCTACGGATTCAACCCATTTTTTTTGCAACTACCTTTCCTAAAGGATTTGGAAGTTTAGCAAAGTACTTGTTACTGAATTCTAAATCCCAGCTTCTTCCTATTTTCATGGCTAATTCGAAGTATTTTTTGGGCTAATTCTAAGTATTTTCTGCTAAACGTATCTATGTTTAGCAAATTCTTATCTACTTGTAACTGTTCAAGATCTTTCATAGCCTTATCTTGTAATTCGGTTTGTCCTCTATAAGGATCATATCCTAAAATTATTTGTCTAATTTGACTAGTTATATTCTGAGGATTCTCAACTAAATCTATTATTCTTTGGTAAGATTGTGGATATTTAGTCCTCTAAGCTATAAAGTAATGTTTCATAGGTCTTAGCAGATTTTCTATGAAATTGGTTGCTTCTTCAGCTGTCATTGTATAATTACATCTCTGTAATCCATTACATGCATTAGCTTCCCATCTATCTATTACATCTTCCCAATTCTATGGGTGAAAAGTCGTTATTGTTTATTCACTCATTGTTTTATGTTGTGGTGATAAATTATAAATTACCCCTGGGGGTTTGTTGAAGTCCTATTCTTTTATTACCATAATAAGGTTCATAACCTCCTACTGTCGGTAAGATCCTAGAAGGTTCTCCTATCTGTAACTGTGAAGTAGTTGATTGAGGCACATCATACATTGGTGATGCCTCACTAACACCACTAGTTTGGCTAGTGCCAGGGTTCATATTTAACCAAGTTTCAAACTTCGATTTATCTACATTTTCACTATTTTTTAAATCTATAATTGGATCATCTTCCACTATACTTTCTTGTGTTTTCTGATGATTCACAATGGGGTAACCTGTCCTAAGTCCTAATATTCTTAGATGCTAATCAGCCTTATCTACTTCTGGATTTTCTTCAAAATGTTGTTGCTTGTTATATCCTAGGAGTATTGATTCTAATGTTTTAAGAGGTAGGAATGTCCTATAGATTAGGACTCTGTATTCATTCATGATGTACTACCTATTCCGCCTATCCTATTTTTTGTGGTATTATCATCATCAGTGATTGGGAATTTGAGAAAGACCCCTTGAATTATTCTTTCTCCTTTTTCTAATTGTATAGGCATAAACTTGTTATTCTTAACAATTATTTTTATTTGTTCCTTGTAGTCAGAATCAATTACTTCTGCTGTATTGGCTAATGAAATTCCTTTTTCATGAAGTGATGATCTAGGAACAATTATCAATACCTCATGTATGTTCATTTCAACAGTTATTCCAATATCAATTACTAATGTAGATAATACATTAATAACTATTGTTTGAGGTAAGCTAATGTTATATTATGCACTTCCTATGGTTTGTCTTTCAAGAAGGACAACCTCAGGAATTATAGTATGAAATTTTCTAGTTATTTGAAGGATCTTCTTCATCTAAATAGAGATGTTCAAAATACCAATCTACATGTTTTTCTTCTTTATATCCAATTTTTTAGACGAAGAAGAGTTCATTATTTTTATGATTCTCATAGTCAGATTCTATTTTGTCATATAACCTATTTAGAGTATAAAAAGATTTTAACTCTAACTATGTAATGCTTGTGTGATAGTGCATTGTTCTATTATTTGTTCCGTATTGAACCATGTATTTGATATTTCTAACCTATCTTCTTTATTTAAAGATGAACTTTTTGAGGTATTCATCTTTCTAAATTTGTCAGATATTTTTCCATTCTTTATTTGCTTGTTCATATAATATTTGTTCATTTAATGAACACCGCATCTATGGATTTGAACAAGTCCTTATTATTACTTGTTTCTACATAATGCATTATTCTAGCTCTAAACTCAAGAATTGAGCTTAAATCTTTTATATCTATTTGATTTAGATGGAACAAAGCTTGTTGGATATTATTACTATTCTTACCCATCATCATCCTCTTGTTCAGTTTCTATATAATTACTGAACCTAGTACTAACATTTTCATTAATGTCAATATTATTAGATTGTATGCCCTCTTAGACTAGGTTTCTGATGTAAAATCGAATATTTTAATAAAATAATTTATTTTCAGAAATTGTTTGTGAATTTACTTTTTGTTTGTCCACGATTTTCATTTGGAACAGACCCATTGTGTTTATATAAGTGATCCATGTGAATGGTGGTCTTTCACAGTAAGGTATGGATCACGGGTTATTCAACACATAAACATTTGTTCTTAACCTATTGATGAGACTGGGAATCTCATCATGTTTAGGTTATTATGTTATGAATTCTAAATGGGGAATGGCTTACCTTTAGCCAGTGAGTAGTCCACTCACTTCATAACATAAGCGTATTTCAAATACGTAGGACAGGACCTATAGTAGTGGTTTCTAAAAAGTACTATATGATAGAAACCTAGACTGCTACCGCTACAGCGTGGACTAGTACTCTACGACTTGAGTATGAGTTGGTGGTCTGGCGAAGCTGGAAGCATATACTTTGATTTGCTATAGTTGAGGTTCTATTGTAGGGCCAATATACTTGCATGTTAGGTATATGTGACTAGTTAGTTAAGACAGACTTATACAAGATAGTTTCTGCACTATATTGCCCCTTGTGGTTGTCCGAATGGTCTAAAGTGTCCAGGGCCCTGGGAAACATAACTTGAATGTTTGCTTTAGGGTAGCTCCCTTGGAAAGCGGAAACACTCCAAGAAGTCGTGGATCATTGGACTAGAAGCCTAAGGATGGTAGATGTCATTTAGAGGGGTGTTAGTACACTTCTTCCTCTCTAAATGTACGGCGATGTGTAGAGGGGTATTTTAGTCATTTCACCTGTAGGTCGGAGACTTTGCTATCGCAGCATTGTCCTTAGGGCCAATATTTTCTTATGGCGATATTATGAAATATTTAAAATGCAAAATACAACTATTTATATAGTAGGGGTATTTTGGTTATTTTAGCAGCCAAGGCGATAAGTCTTTTTGGTCCTCGGAATAGCCCGTAAGTCCTAACTAATTTTGGGTTGAGGAATTGGTCTCAGTTGAAGAGGATTTTATTTGATTTGATTTTATTTTATTTTATTCAGGAAGTCTAATTTATTATTAGACTGGAATAAAATAAATTAATTAATTAAAATAAGAGTTGAGAGAAAATTAATTATCTAGTTTATTTGGTTAATTAATTATTCAGGGCCTAGGTCCAGTATAAATAATTAAGAAATTAACCTGGGCTTAAACTAGGGGAAATAATTAATGTTTAATTATTTATTGAGTTATTTATATAGGCCCAAGAAATAAATAATTAAAGATTAATTATTATGGTTCATTTGGGCTCATTAATTATTTATTGGGTTGTTTATATAAGCCTATGAAATAAATAATTAATATTTATTATTTTGGGCCTTTTGGGTCCATGGAAAATAATACATACTTTTCTGGCCCAATAGCTTGGACCTTAGAGTTTTTCCAGATACGGTTAAGAGGAGTCTAGGGTTAGGCCAAACTGATTCTCAGGATAACATCTGGGTGTTTTGAAATCCCGGGGATATTTTTATCAGATAATGAGAGACCTCTTTTGGCTAACCAATAAAACTAGTCTTTGGTAGAAAATAAACCCCAATCTCCCTAACACACAAGAGACTCACGCCACTCTCTTGGTCTCTCACGCAGCTTCTCTCTCAGGGTCTCCTTCTTTCCTCTGTTGTTATTCTTGTTTCTTTGGCTAATCAATAGCAAGTGAATCAAGAACACTTGAGACCATTCCTCTTTACTGTTGTGTTCACCGACTAGAGGTTAGGCAGAGGAATACTCCGAGAGCTGGAAAGCTAGGCGTTCGTGCAAACAAGACGGAGTAGAAGGCTAGCGGGTGTTCAACCGGAAGCTTCTTCAAGTGGACAAAGCGAGGCGATTCCAGTCATTCAATCCACTCATACTCAACCTAGAAGGGTTAAGAAGCACAAAGGTATGATCTTCACGCTTCCGTATGGCCTTTATGGCTCGCGGTTATTTTTTCTCCAATTTTTTTCACGTACAGTGCATGCTCCCCTGTTTTCTTCTTCCCTCAAATATAATACTAAGCACTGGTTAGGGTCACTAATGGTTTGTCTAAGATTTTACTGATGTTCTAGGTTTTTCCTAAAAGTTTATGATTTTCTATTTTCTTTCCTGGTAGTACTTTTATTCCCTTACAAGCTAAGAATCTAACTATTTCTATTTCCTTACCTATATAACCTACATTATTTCCTAAAGTTATTTTTCCTATGATATTCTAACAAATTAATAGATTTTCAGTATTTTCTATCATATTATATCCTTTACTTTTAACCCCCTTTTTTAAGGTGTTCATGCATTTGGTCAATGAAAAATAGATAATATGGTAATATATAAACTATTTGACTATTTTGACTCATGTCAACTTCCATATTTCCTATGATAGCTGTTATTATATCATTATGCCTTGTATCAAGAAGTCCAATAAAAACTTTAGTTCTTAATTCTTTTCTATGGATTCCTTTAATACCTATCATAATACATCCTAATTGAAATAATTCATTGCTTTCTCTAGTAATTATTGGTAAAATTGATGTACTTTTATCATTAGGACTTGATACTAATTTTTCTCTACATAGGTTGACTAGTTTATGATTTCTACTGGGACTATAATTATACATATATTTAGGGGCAATAGGTTAGATCTTATTATCCCTAAATTTCTCTAATTGTTGTTCTAAACTAGCAACAGTTTCTACAATCTTAAAGGGTCTAATCTTTTTAGCTTTGTCTATTAACTTTTCTATTCTACCATAAGTAACTATGTTTAATTTCTCTTTATCTGACAATCCTGCGGATGCCATCTTAAAATTTCTCTGTGTCTTCCCAGCTATGAACTAATTCATTAGTCATAAGGTTATAAATACTATATTTATGTAAGATCCAGTATTCAAGGATCTCAACTTCACCTAGATCAATAATCTCATGGATTATTCTAAATTCAAGCTATTCTTCAGGTATATCCAAAGTCTCAAATCTGTAATTCATGGTTTTTTCCAAGTGGCAAAAATATGAGATTTGGGTTTTCTTACAGGTTTCTTACCTGTTTCTAAGTTTAAACCTTTTAAAGAGTTTCTAATAAAGTTTAATTTATTAGAGATTTCAGTATCTTTGTTTTGAGTTTCTATTTTTTTTCAATTATTTCAAGCAATAATAGTATTATTACATTATTTTACCTAATAATTACTTTATCACCTGGAGTGGTGATACTTTTATTTATAATGTTATCTTTATCAAAGATACCTACAAATTCTTCTATATACTTTATGCTTTCTATTAAAGCAGATTGATAATTAGGATTATTTATTAAATCACTCATTATGGATTCCTAATATCATTTTGCAGTGTTTATCAATTGAAGATTGTATCTCCGTACTTTGTTCTAAGAAATGTTTTACTTCTAAAATTTCTTTCTTAGTTTTTTCTAAGATTTGTTGAATTTCTATTTTAGGATTAACTAATCCTAGTATTATTTGACTTAAATCTTCTTTAGTAGGACGATTTCAAAATTTCTTAACATGTAAACTATTTTTGTCGTAATCTAAATTAGATTTTACTTGTTGTATTTCCAAAACAAATTTATCTCTATGTTCTAAATGTGTTCTTGATAAATCAGAAAAAAGTTGATTTTATTTTAATTGATTGTTCAAGATTATAGTTACTAAATCTACTACTAGATTGAGTTGACCGTCTAAACCATGAAATAAGTGTTCAAATTTATGTTTTGCAATTTGTCCCTCAAAACTACACCACATTTGATGTTTATCTGAAGTTGTTTTTCGAACAAAAATCCTTTCTGCAAGATCTAAGTATTCTAACTTATTTCTTTCCATTTTATCTGTGTCTTCTATCTTTATGGATTAGAAACATGCTTCCTTTGTTAACTATCCTACATGAGTATTATCTATCATTTTCTGCAAACTACTAGTTGAATTTCTCTCAGGCTTATTAGTTTTATTTTCTTGTCATATTAATGCTCACATCATCGGACCTATTTGCTGCCCCTTTTAGGTCTTATGCGAAGCCATTAGATTCTTTTGCCCTTCCACTAATACTTTAAACTTTATACCACAAGCACAAGTAATAACCGCAAAATTAAGATAATAGTTCATGTAACATAATTTTCATCAACATACTTGTTAATAACATAAAGATATTCAAGATAAGTATGTGGCTTTGTTGCTGACAGCAAGGAACGAATTCTTCGAGCACGTTAGCTGTAACGCTGTTTGTTTCCAACCTATATACTTATCATTAATATTGGAAAGCTAAGTCAAAACACCAAATCTACAGAAAATCAGGAGATTTTATTACATCAAATTGGAGAGTCTTGAGAGATCAAAGACCTCTCTACTCCATAATATTTACCAGATTATAATATAGTTGATTACAGATTCAGGTACTATTGATACAGGGGAGCAATCCACCCCAAACTAAAGCTCTAAGGCTCTGATACCAATATTTTACATAAGCGCACAAGAAGTACAAGAATTGCAGAATCTCTTGATTGAAGGGATGTGTCCTTAGTGAGAGAAGGAATGGTCCTTTTATAAACCATCCTTTCTTAGCTTTTCCTAAAACAACTCTTCAAAAAGCCATAATTTACTTGGCCTTTTAGAAAAGAAAAGGCTAAAATGACTCTTCAAATAAAATGACTCTTGGGAAAACTAAAGACTACTTGACCTTTCAGAAAAGCAGTGGGACATCATGCTTTCTGACAAGTTCCGATTGAAGTGGTAGGACAACAATTCCACCTCATTTCTACTAGAGACGCATGTCATCAGTTTTTCTCTGACATAAAGCCAAATTAATGATAAAGTGAGATCCACAGACTCATAAACTCAAATTATTTTGACAGTTATTCTATCATTAGGCCTCCATCATATTAGCAATATTTCCACGGTTTGAAACAAGCACGAGCATGGTATGAAAGGCCTAGTGGTTTTCTTATTTCGAAAGGTTTTTTAGGAGTCTTAATTGATACTACATTGTTTATTCAATCTGAAAATTCTGAAGACATCTTAATTGTTCAAATATATGTTGACGATATTATTTTTGGTGCTACTAATGTTTCTTTATGTAAGAAATTTGCCAAGACTATGCAGTAACAATTTGAGATAAGTATGATGGTGGAACATAGTTTCTTTCTCGGATTACAAATCAAGCAAACCAAAGATAGGATCTTCCTAAATCAAGCTAAGTATGCTAAGGAACTACTCAAAAGATTTAGAATGAATGAAGCTAAAGAAATTAGTACACCTATGAGCACATCATTAAAGCTTGATAATGATGAAAAAGGAAAGAAAATAGATGAATCAAAGAATAGATGTATGATTGGAAGTCTTCTTTATCTCATAGCCAGTCGACCCGATATTATGTTCTCGGTGTGCCTTTGTGCAAGATTTCAATCATGTCCTAAAGAATCCTACCTATGTGTTGTAAAACATATCCTTAGGTACTTGGTTGGAACATATGATTATGGTCTATGGTATCCATGAACTAACTTGTTTGATCTTATAGGATACATGGTTGCCGACAATATCAGATGCAATATTAAGGGAAAAAGTACCAGTGGACACTGTCAGTTTCTTGGACACTCTCTCATCTCTTGGTATAGCAAGAAGTATGTGTCTTACTTTTAACAACCGAAGTAGAATACATAGCAGTAAGAAGTTGTTGTGCACAAATTTTATGGATGAAAAATACTTTGCTTGATTTTGGCCTTAATTTTAACTGCGTACCTATTTTATGTGACAATACCAGTGCTATCAATCTAACTAAAAATCCTATTCAGTATTCTAGAACTAAACACATTAAAATTAAGCATCATTTTATTATAGATCATGTATTTAAGGATGTTGTTTGTGTGGAATTCATTCCAACTGATGATCAGTTTGCAGATATATTCACTAAACCTCTAAAGGACGATAGATTTAATCATTTTTTAAGAGCATTGGGAATTACAAAATTAAGTGGCTAATGACTCTACTGGAGTAAAACTATTCATTCTTGTAGGTTTATGACAATTGCTAATTTTGGATGGACATTCTGGATGAGATAAATCCAAAACTCTTCTCCAAAATCATCTTGTGAGCTAAAGTGTGCTTGTCAAAATCGGATGGATATTTTAGATTGAGTCTCAAGTCCAAAATGGCTGCTACTAATAAATTGTGTGTGAATTTTTTTTTTTTAATTTGGTTGAGAAATATTTGCGTCCAAATTTTCTTTTTAAAATTCAAACTATTTGCACCTTTCAAAAATTAGCTTTTCAAATCCTACAAAAATCCACCTTTCAGTGTACTTAAGTGTACTTATCTTTCCAATATGACTAAGAAATCCCAAAAGAAGCTTTTACAAAATAGCCATTGGCCCCTCTCTCTTTCTTATTGAAAATTTCCATTCTCTCTACAAAATTAGAAAGCCCGCACCTTTACTTCACGACTGCCATGGCAAAACTTCTGAAATCTAGCAAGAGAACTGAACCCAAATCAAAGAAGACTAAGAAAACCAAGGCAGTGGTGGGAAAGAAAGCTGTTGCTGTGACTTAATCTGCTGTGAAAAAAAGGAAAGGAAATCATTGCTGAAGAACTAGTCTCCCAAATAGACTCATCAAAACAAATTCCTGAAGAGGAAAGCCCTGACGCACAGGCACCTCAATTCCTTGATTCCAAATGTGAGTCTGAATATAATAAGTGGGTATCTAGAAATAGAACTATAATTGTTGGATATCGTGTTGCCCCCAAGTCTTTCTTGAACTATTTAACTATTCTTAGTATGTTTGAGTCTCTTGGGTGGGGTGCTCTGCTATCTATTGATGTAAAACTTTACACCATCTTAGTTTGAGAATTTCATTAAAATCTAAGAAAGGGAAGGTTGGAGAAAATAGGGGGTGGAGCTATGGTTTAATGGTACACATCATGGGAATGATGTGTAAATTTTACATTTGATCACCAGCTATTAAAAAGAATCTGTGAAATTAGTGACAGAGGAATTCAATTTTTTGAGCTGAACAAATTCCCTAAAGATTCAAGTGTATTCGATTTGGGAAGATATGAGAGTTAGTTCACAGGAGGAAAAAATTTTAAGAACTTAAATGGTAGGAATACAAAGTGGCTAAATGGAGTAGGGAGGATTTTGCACCACATGGTCTTAACCATGGTGGTTCCAAGCTTTGGACATAAAACATCCATAAGCACTATGTAAATGGTGTTGATGCTGGCACTGGCTGAAAGAAGGCCAATCAGCTTTGGATTTCTGGCCACAAGATTGATGATGCAATCATGAAACACAACCAGTAAAGCTCTATCATATGGGAATATTTTAACAAAGGTTTTTAAGCATTTCAATGTGGATATCAGCTCAACTGCCCATGTACACTCTAAGATGAATATATATCGCACTGATTCATTTGAAAAGATAGGTAATATTCAAGTTGATAATTAGTAGGTACTTCTTAAAGAAGTATTTGAGGAGGAGAAAGAAAATTTGTTGAAAGTAAAAGGTGAAGTTAAATTTGGAGGAAAAAAAGGAAAGGCTGCAACGGAAATTCAAGAGGAATTATCAAGCAAGGGAGAGAAAAAAACTTTTGAAACTAAAACAATTCAGAGCATTTTAGAAGCCATAAAT
This sequence comes from Voacanga thouarsii, assembly GCA_026120185.1. NCBI lineage: Eukaryota > Viridiplantae > Streptophyta > Magnoliopsida > Gentianales > Apocynaceae > Voacanga > Voacanga thouarsii. The sequence goes on along the minus strand of JANUWF010001016.1, from coordinate 4,783,325 downwards.
CTATTGTTTGTTAAAGTAGACAGTTTGGGTGCAGAAGTGAAAGAAGAACTGCAGAATCTGGGGAAGAGATTGACTACAGTGGGAGGAAAGCATCATGATTATATAAATCCTGGAACTGAACAAGTTCCCTCTCAAGAACAAATGCCTTAAGAGGAAACTGCCACTCCCCAAGTTAAAGAAGAGATTGCTAAACAAACTAAGCAAGAGGTACAAAAGGAAAAGGAAAAGGAGAACGAAACAGAGGAAGTAGGAGAAAGTCAAAAAGAAAGAGGAACGGAGGCTGAAGCTCTCACAACTACTGCACCTACAGCTACAAAGAAACCCCATAAGCTAGCTACAACTGGAAGCTCCTCTGGACAACGCCAGAATCATGTAGTAGTCAAACGCAAATCTAGCAAGCTGGCTAGAAAAACAAAGAGTTTTGGTGCTCTTATTCAGCCTGAAACAGTAGAAATTCAAGGAAACATGGCTATCACCACGAACAAGCATGGTGTTAATACAATGAAGAAGATCTGTTGATAGTCCAATGAGAGTTGCTGACTGATAGATATCTTATGACAATTCCATGTTCTCCTGATGACATTCTACCTGAACACTTTTATTTTTTTTGCTATTACTAGTATGCTCTTAACTACTTTTATCTCTACCTACATAGACAAATTACCTGCTGTTATCTCTCTATATGATCTCAATTGACTGGCATCTCTCTATCCTATTATCTCTTTGTACTTTGTCCTTATTTCTTTTTGACTGATGACAAAAGGGGAGAAATATTGTTGTGGATTGTGAATTGAGGATTATGAATTAAGGATTGTGAATTGATATAGCTATGGAGACTGCAATTTCCTTGAGGAGCTTGGGATTCTGTAAATTATATTTTTGGGATTTGGGTTGATCAAATATTTTGTTGTGCATTTTTTTTTTTTTTTTTTTTTTGCTATCATGATATCTCTTTCACTGGTTTTTCCCTTATAAATATAGATTGTGAACTTGAAATGTAACTTGTGACTTAGTACTATCGAGTGTGACTATGATTATGGCTGTGATGACTATTGTGCCTTAAGTAAAGAAGGAATTATTCAATGGATTAATTTGAGAATAGCATTGTTGTCATTTGAATTGTGTCATGAGAAAATTATATGGATGACTGTACTGATAGGTTTATGTTCATGGATTATGACAGGACTGTTTTGAATTTCTTTCTTTTTGTTGAATCTAGAAAACTATTTTCAGAGTTTAGGATTTCTGCCTAAGTGGATGACAATTTGATATGGCTATTGTTTTTTATAAAACTTTAGTTTGATTGCCATTTGAAGGTATTTTTTTTTTTTTTTTTGGAAAAATCTTGATGCTAACCCTTCATAGACACAGGGGGAGTTTTGGATCCTTGTAAATGTTCTTGAGTCCAAACACCCTATCAAAAAATTCTTTTACAAAGGATTCTCTTGTTTTTTGCTTTGTTTTTGCCTTATTTGGATGCCCATTTTAGAAGTCTAAAATCTCATATCCCAATTTTGTTTCTAAAGAACTTTGATATTAGCATAACTCTATCTACTATTCATATATACACATACATAGGGAAGTATTACTTTTTATGATCTATCTTCTACACCTCCTCGTGTACATAACTATGCATTTCTTTTGTGTGACCATTATTTGGCTATTTCCTTGAGAAATAGACCTTTTTATGGAAGGAAGGAGGGTAAGGAGGTTGGTAGGACCATAGGTTCATTGAGCGTTGTTTATGAGACTAAGGGCATTCTATTTTGTTTTGCTTTATGAAAAACATTGATGTGGACTAATATTTGTAATTTATATGTGATAGGATTTTTTGATATGGCATATTTGACTTCAGTTCTTCAGAAATGCACAAATAGGACTACTAAGTAACTCTTAAGTAATGGAGTCCAAGAGTTGTTGATCAAGTGTAAATCCAACTTAAGAGATTGCATACTATAAAGGACTTCTCAAGAATTATAGACTAGGAATTGTGATTAAGGTATTGATTATAAATTCCTATGTCTTTTTACCTTATGTTCAATTTGTTTCACCTTGAAGCACTTATAAATTATTTCAAAAAGTAGATGTTTCTAAATTTGGATTTTATAAATTCTTGGTTGAGCAATTTTGGATAGACCTCTAAATTCAAAACACCCATCCAATGATCTATAGAATTTGTCAAAATATACCTCTTTGCAGACAGTGTGGTTTTGGACTCACCTTTTAGATGTGCATCCTTCTATTATGTGAACCAAAATCCTGAAAATCCTGACAGAAGTAACTAGCATTTAGTAGCCGTTGGGACATAGATTTCAGCTCTTATAAAAGCTTCAAAAACTCGATTTCAAGTAGATTTTTGTGCTAACTTATTCAGAATCACTCTTATACTTTAGAATACAAAAATCTCCCTTTTCATTTGTACTTCAAAGTGAGGTCAAATTGTTCCAAAAATAAAAAGGTATTTGTGCTTAGTGGCTTAGATTTGCTCAATCTGTGAATTATTTTCTGTCTCATCCTTTTTGATCTTTTATCAAGGTTTGAGGAGTAAAACCTAGTCGGGGTGATCCTTGGTTGGTTGATATTTAGAGATTGGTTGTAAAACCAAGTGTGACAATCCTCTTTTGTAATATTGGTATTGCCTACCTCTTATGTAATATCTTACATACGATCCTCTTATGTAATATAGTGGATGTAGATCATTAAGGATCAGATCACTATAAATCTTTGGGTCCCTCTCTCTTGTGTACTTTACTAGCATTTATGAATGTTTTCGAACTGTTCTTTTGAGTTAAAAGTTATGACCTTCAAACTAGCAATCAATGATTGGTTTTAAAGTCTTTTGTGAAATAGTTGAAAGTTTTGTCAACTTTTGCTCTATGAGTCCTTTATTCTTGTGATTCACTGTTATCTTCAAAGCTTTGCTTCCTCGCACTTTTGAACTCAACAGATATCTATTTTTTTTTTCACTTAAAACACTCCTAGTTCTTATCAAAAGCATTCAAAGAATTTTGAGAATTTATTTTTATTTTTCATAAATCTTATTCACCTCCTCTCTAAGTTTTATCAATATAAATAATAAATATTTAGTTTGTTGCAAAAGATAGTTTTAAACCATTAGCTTTGTTAAAATCTTAACTACTAGAATTAGAGCAAGAACAATCGTGTTTGTTATATAAGAACATACTAAATCATAACTTTGGTAACAACATCATAATCGGACAAATAATTTTAGTACGTAAATAGCTAATTAGTTTCATAACTATCTGCTACTGTGACCACTATGTTTTACATAACACTATTCATATTTTTCCCAAATAACCTAGGAAGACCTTAGTATAATACTATTACTACAAGAATCTAGAAGATACCATCTCAACAATTTGTTTCCCCCTACTGACCGCATGCTTTATTTCCCAAAGAAAACATAGATCATTAAATAATAAACCACATACTATGATCATGCTCTAGTAGTATATTGCAGCAATATTCCTATACCAAGTTGGGTGGGTCACTGTTATCAAATCCTTATACTAAGGTTATAAACTATGAAAGAGCGGTGCAGAAGATCCAACCCTGACTCAGTGCATTGGAAAAGAATTAATGACAAAAACTCATAACTAACCGCTCACAGTTCAGTAAAACAACAGCTTTGATCTTGGAAAAGAAATAGGATGAGTTCATAGATTTACTTGTAGAGAGGAGTCCTCTAGTCTTGAAGGTTCTACGATAGTAAGCCAAGAACAGGAAGTAAACTGTGAGCCTCAGAAGCTTAGTTGTTCAGAGGAAAATGTAGTAAAGCTAGGATGTGTGGGTTTTTGGCATGGCAACAGTTGAAGAAAATCAAGAGGGTGACAAGGGAATATCTGCGAAGTATTCTACAGGTGCCTTGGGGTTTCTCTGTGCTTGGCCACGACTAGAAGAGTTGGGATATCTACCAAATTCCTTTTGTTTCAAGAGTCCCAGGAGCCCTGGAAATCATATTTTTGATTGAGTTAGAGTCCTAATGGCTTTCAAAGACAACTTCTTGTTTGAAGGAGCCGAAGAGAAAAAAGTACAGAGGAGGAAAAATTAGAAGAGCTGGCCAGGCGTGTCTTAGGGTAATGCCTGGCTATGCACAAGGCATAGCCTGGCTTGGCATGTGTATTGCTATGCCTGGCTATGCTTTCATCATGGCTGGCCACGACATGCACAAAGCTAGCTGTGGCTATGGAAGGAAAAAATGTTTTTTAAAAAATATAAATGAATTTAAAACCTGTTTGTTGGTAAAATAAAACCTGGTAAAAAATTTGACTAATTTCAAAGGGTTTTATCCTTAAATAATTCAAATAAAACTAATTTATCTAACTAATACATTATCGTAAAGATAATTCTCAAATATAGCTTTTATTTATATAATTCATATCAGTTAGAGAAAATATGAATTTAAAGAGTAGTTCAAAATATAGATGATATAGTCATTTTAAACTTCAAGGCAAAATCGCTTCAAAGCTCAAATTAGGTGAATGTATTTTTTCTACTTAAAATTTTGGTCAACAAGACCTGTGTAAGATATGTTTTATAAGCTAAATTTCAAAAAGTATTATATAAATAAATCTTTTGGATAAAAGAAAAAGGAAATATTTTTGAAAAAAATCTTAAAAAATAAAAATTTAGTCACAGGCACAAGGGAAATAATTACGAGGAATTTATCCCCTCAAAAAAGGCTGCCATTAGGCCAAAGAAGTCAGAGGGAGAAGAATAGGAATCAATTTTGGAGAAGTTGGGATTTAAACTTGAGTCTCCAACAAATAAACACCAAACTATAACTACTAGACCACAATAGCTCTTGTGTTCGTATTCCCTATCTAAATTATCTTCTCTCCCTTACCCAAGCATCTCACATGTTATTAAACACTCCAAACCCAAAATAGCTATGATCATTCAAACAAAAGGCATCTCTAGATCACCGAACGAACTCAAACTCACATAAACATAAGAACAAATATGGATATACATATGCACGCATCCATCAAATAATTATACAAAGGTACTATAAATTTAGATGCACATGAATGATGCCATGCTATGCCCATATTCCTCGTGTACTAGGGGTAGGGTTAGACGGGGTTTTATATCCTCCCATCATTAAAAGAATTTCATCTTGAAATTCAAGATGTCATACTATCAATGTAGCTCTAGGTACTTCTGCCTCATCCACTCCTCAGTTTCCTAAGTAGCGTCTTGCATACCGTGATGATCCCACAAAATCTTTACCATAGGAATCTGCTTATTCCAAAGCATCTTAATACTCCTGTCCAATACCTTTACTGGCTGCTCGACTTAGCTCAGATTGAGTTGTAGAACTAATGGTTCTTTATTAAGCATATGCTCTGGTTTAGGATGGTATTTCTTCAATTGAGGTATTTCTTTAATTGAGATACATGAAACACGTCATGTATACTAGTTAAACCCTCTAGCAAGTCCAAACGATAAACTATCGGTCTAATCCTCTTAGGAATTGGAAACGATCCCAGATGCCTCGAACTCAACTTTCCCCCTTTTGGATGCTTCAAGATTCCTCTGCTAGGAGTCAACATCAACAACGTTCGATCTCCTACCTGGAATTTCAATTCCATACTTCTGTTATCCGCGTAACTCTTCTATCAACTCTGAGCTATTTTTAATCTTTCTTTTTATCACCCTAATCTTATATGTTATCTCTTGGGTATTTACCTCATCAGACTTGCTGACCCACCCATCCTCTAACCAACCCTAAAATAGCAGTACCTAGCACTTCCTCCCATGCAGAGCTTTATACGGAGATATACCTATTGATGTTTAGTAATTGTTATTATATGCCAGCTCCGTATAGGGTAAGAATTCGATCCGCTTATCTCCAAAATCTAGAATACACGCCCTCAACATGTCCTCCTAGTTCCAAATAGCCCTTTAAGACAGTCCATCAGTCTGTGGGTGTGCTGTAGTGCTAACTTTAATATTGAACCCATAGATTCCTAACATTTGTTCCTAAATCTTGAGGTGAACCTACGATCTCAATCGAACACGATGCTTGACAGTGCTCCATACAGCCTCACAATTTCTTATGTGTAGACTTAGTTAACGTTTCCATTGAGTCACTTACGTTCACCGGTATAAAATGCCCGGACTTGGTTAATCGATCTACAACCACTCAAATAGTTTTTTTTTTTTTTTTTTTTGCGTCTTAGCCATTGGGAATCCTGTGACAAAGTCTATAGTTACCTTCTCCCATTTCCATTCAGGGATAAGTAATGGTTGTAGCAGGCTTGCAGATTTTTTATGCTCTACCTTGACCTTCTAGCAAGTTAAGCAAGTTGCCGCATACTTAACCTGGGTGCATCTTTACTTTTTTCAAATATTGGTACATTTTTACCTCTCCTGGGTGCATAACGTTCTTGCTTTGGTGTGCCTATTTGGGATATGCCCTAAAATAATTTATGCTTATACTATTGTCATTATGTTTTATATAATAGTATGAGACATTTCTTTCTATGAATAGTGCATTTAGTTTTGTGGTCATCAAGTACGTGATTTGATAGTAAAATCATATAACAAATACAATGACTATTCTTAAATTATCCCTAATCGATTATTATTAGTGGAATAATAATAAATTAAGATTAGTATGTTTGCAACTTGATGGCTATGTTTTACTGGTCATGGATATATGTGATATCAAGTCAAAATATAAATAAATATTAGAGAACATTGTATTGGACATGACCCACTGTGAAAGTACTTCATGGGACATGTCATAAGTACTTTCTTGCCATAATAATATAAGAAGTCCTTCGACTTGAATTCACCATAGTTTTGCACTTGATAAATTCTATATTTTGACGTTGTCTAAAGTTGTCTTTAACCAGATAATATATTAGACCACGATTGGATATAGAATAAATCAATGAGAGGAACATGATTGATAGTGAAGGAATTTATCCCTCTCAATTTTGGGAAAGATATCCATGGGCCTCTTGATAAGTTAGGCTGTTAAAATGCATGGCCATGCTCAAATATATCAATTTGAGATATTGATATTATTTGTTTGAACAGTCTACTATGAGATCAAGATATAGTTGATTAAGCTTAATAAGAATAACATGCTCCATGCCTTATTCTTAATCTAGATTTATGTGTGACAAAAGGACTAAATATAAAGTTATGGTTTGGTTCAAAGAGATCACTGATCTTTGTTTAACCTGGATAGTTATAATGTTTTGCTAGAAATTGCTTATAACTTATGAGCCATTTAAATGTGATTTGGGCACACTACCAGTGTTAAATGAACCTATAGGGTCACATATTAAGTGAACACATTAGGTTATATTTCTAGTAGCTAGGTTCGATGTATCTGGAAATATGTCTAGGTTAATTGAACCTAAAAAAATGACTAGATACAATGAATTTAGAAATATGTCCTCATTCAATGTATCTAGAGGATCTCCAAATAATAAAAATCTAACTTGGTAAATTAATTAGTTAAATTACCGAGATAATAGTAGAATCTTATCATATTAGTTTTAATTTAATTTGAATTTAAAATAGAATATGATAAGATATTATAAGAGTTGGAATCCATGAAGTTCGGGTGGTTTTAAAAAGAAAACCGAAGCCATTTTCTTATGTTAGTTCTATGTCAAAGCATTCGTGCCTTCCTTTTTACCAAAAAAATTAAGCCTCTCAAAACCCTAGGCGCTAGCATTCCCAGGTAACGAGCTGGTTCACCGTGTATATCCGATAGAGTGCGTTCGCACATTGTAGTGTCTGGTGATTGTTTGAGTTGCATATACGCCAGAAAATCGGAAGACAGAGGTATTGATTATGGTGAATAGAGGTAATTCTATAACTCCTAGATTGATCTCAATCGTATGGCTTGGGTCCTCAGAAGGGATTCATGAATGTTTTTCGCGATTAGGAGTCCATGAATCCTAATAGTACCTTCTCTATAATTCTCTTCTTCAACTTCTGATCCTATAGTACATAAAATTGATTAAGGAAAGATAGCACTCCCTCATCACCCACTCGGAAGTCCATTCCCCCTTGTTTAACCTCCTTATCCTTAAAAGCCTGAAATTATGTACTGACTTTTTTAGCTTTAACAATCTTCTTCTACAATTCCTCTACCAACCTTAAATTGCTTATACGAATCTTCTCTCCTAGAATTTCTATCTTCCATTCCAACAACTCCTACACTACCTGAACTTCCTACATTCTCATGCTTACCACCTTCACCTTCTTGCTCACTGTGTCTGCCACTACATTAGTCTTCCCCCGATGGTAGTCGATAGGACACTTGTACTTCTCCAAAAACTCCATCTACCTATGTTGCCTAAGGTTCAAATCTTTCTGTGTGAAGATATACTCAAGGCTCTTTTGATAAATGAACACTTTATACTCTACCCCATATAGATAATGTCTTCATTTCTTTAAGATGAACACAATAGCTACAAGTTCTAGATCGTGAGTTAGATAGTTAACATCATGTTGTTTCAGCTTTGTTGAAGCGTAAGCTATGTCCTTCCTCTCTTGCATGAGAATTACGCCTAACCCTCATTTGATGCATCGGTATATAACACGTAAAACTTACTCTCCTGAAGTAAACTCAACATAGGAGCTGTGATAAGTCTCCTCTTGAGTTCTTGAAAACTCATCTGCACTTCTTATTCCAAACAAATGGTACATCATTTCTCAGAAGTCAAGTTATAGGAGAGGCTAAGGTAGAGAAATTTTAGATGAACCAGTGGTAATACCTAGCTAACATGAGAAAGCTACGGATCTCAATGATATTTTCCTGTTGCTTCCAATTTGCTACAACTTCTATTTTCACAGGGTCTACCTTAATACCATCCTTAGATACTACATGCCTATGAAATAACACTGAGTTTATCCAAAACTCGTATTTACTAAACTTGGCATACAACTTATGTTCCCTTAACTTCTCCAACACCAACTTCAAGTGCTTAACATGCTCCTTTGGGCTTTTGGAATAAATGAAGATGTCGTCAATGAATACTACAACGAACTTATCTAGATATGATTAGAAAACCCTGTGCATTAGATCCATAAACACAGCCAGTATGTTGACTACCCTAAATAGCATCAAGAAGATTGCATAGTGGCCATATAGTTTGTTGAAAGTCATTTTTGGTATGTCTTCCTCCTTTATTCGTACCTGATAGTATCCCTGCAGAAGATCCAATTTTGAGTAGCAACTGGACCCTTGTAACTAGTCGAATAATACGTCTATTAGAGGTAATGTACACTTGTTCTTGATCATCAGATTATTCAAGCCCCTATAATTGATGTAGAATCTCAAAGTTCTATCATTCTTTTTCACAAACAATGTTAGCACTCCCTACTGCAACGTACTCGGTCTAATGTATTCCTGATTCACCAGTTCCTCCAACTGCTCTTTCAGTTCCTTCAGCTCAGCAGGAGCCATCTGATATGGTATTCTTGATACTGGCTAGGCTCCCGATATTAGTTCTATAGTGAACTCAACTTTCCGGGAATGTGGAAGGAAAATGAGTTCAACAAGAAAGACGTCTTGAAATTTGTTCACTACGGCGGTGCTTTCTACAGTGCACTGACCCTTAGTCTTATTTATTAGATAAGGTAAATGTCACTTGCATCACTTCTTCAATATCTTCGTAGCTTTTGTCCCTATTATCAAAAATATTAACTCCTTCACAAGTTTCCCATTAAATTCTATTATGTTACAACTAGGTCTAACGAATTGAATAGTTTTAATTTTACAGTCTACCCTTGCTCCATGCCTAGCTAGCCAATCCTTACCCAATATTAGATCATAATTCTCAACAGGTAAAACTATGAGGTCTACCTTAAGGATTTCTTTTCCTACTTTTATCTCGCATTCTTACATCAATTTTCCTGCTTCTACTATCTTTCCTAAAGGGGTACTCACCAGTAGGGTATAGGGAAACTCCTTCCCACCCTATCGCAAATGCTATGCACAACTTTTATTTAGGTATGAATGCGTAGATCCATGATCAATTAATACATTTACATCACAGTATAGAATATAGATTTCACCTTCCACTACTGCCATATCCATCCCGACTTATCTCAGCTAAAAACAAAATCCTTCGCCTTCACCTGCAGCTTCTGTCCATTGCCTCCAACGGCTCCAGCCGTTGCACCTTTGTTGATGCCAGTGGGTGCCATCGAGGCTTTTTGTCTAATTCGCAATGGCTTTGGGCAATTGTTCCTTAGGTGGTTTGGGTCCCTACAGTAATAATACTTTGTGCCACCCTTTTTGACCAGCAGTCATTCTCCACATAACCTCATTTCTCACAGTAATGGTATCTGGGCAAATTGGTGGTTGGGCTTGCTGGTGCAATCTGGGCTTGCTTACTCTTATTTCCCTACTGTTGTCCAATAGGTCATTTATGAAATTGTAACTTCATCGGCTATCTTATCTGCGGGTAGGGCTTAGGTACTACTCGTTGCTTATCCTCATTCTGGGTTCGAGTAGCAGCATCCACAGCGACCACATATATTGTTGGCGAAAATAGTGCTAAGGCCCTCCTCAGATCTTGTCTTAGCCCTTTGATAAATTGCCTCATGCGCTTTTATTTCGTATCCACTAGACATTTGTAGTATTTCAATATCTGAGTAAATCGGGTAGCATATTGTGCTACCATCATGCTTCCTTGCTTCAAGCCCTGGAACTCATCTTTCCTCTTCTCCATGATCTATTAAGGAATGTATTCCACCCTAAATGGCTCAATGAAGTTACCTCACACCCATTCTCGATCGACTCTTTTCCACTTCTCCTAGATACGTTACCACCATAGTCTAGTTGTGGCCCATGCAACCTAAACGCAGTGAACTTGACCATCCTTTTCTCACTATATTGTAGAGTGGAGAAGATATCCTCCATCTACTCAATCCATTATTCCGCCTTCTCATCTGGCTTTGCCTCTTTGTGAAATATAGGTGGCTAGAACTTCAGAAGTGGCACCAAAGCTAAGTTATCTCCCTTAGCCGTTTGTTTTTCAACCTTCTCTGATAGAGAATGAAGGATCTCCATAATCTTGTGGAAAGCTTGACTAATGGTCATCTTGGGGCTCCCTTTAGTACTTCCTCATAATCTTTGTTGGGTATCTCACACATATCATATATGGCACAACAAAAAAATAAAACGAGATACCATCCCAGGATCTGCATATATGTGGAAAACAAGACATAAAGAGATTAAAGGTAACAGCCTTTTACCTTTCTTTGATAGTCTGAAGAACAAAAAATTTTTCTTCTTCAAGTCGAGGTGCGATCCAGTAATCCTCTTGATCAAACACCACGAGAATTGAATATCCAACCACTATAATCACAGTGTGTGATTATCTTTAACAGAAATCTACATGGAGGAATACTTAGGCTGTTGGGTATCTCATGCATATCATATATGGTGCAGTAGAAAAATAAGAATGAGATACCATCCTAGGATCCGCATATATGTAAAAACATGACATAAAAAGATCAAAGGTAACAGCTTTTTACCTTTCTTTGATCGTCTAAAGAACAAAAATTTTCTTCCTCAAGTTGAGGCGCAATCCAGCAATCCTCTTGATCAAACACTACGTGAGTTGAATGCCAACCACTATAATCACAGTGTGTGATTATCTCTAATAGAAATCCACACGGAGGAACACTCAAGCACCAAGATTTCTGTGCTAGCAGAAACAACAATGGTGGCTAGGGTGATGATCAATATCTATGAGAGGGAGAGAAGAAAGAATGTCGTGAGTTGCCCTAGGGTTTGGAGTTATTTTTCATGTCTTACACTACTTAGAAATTTTGTGCATATATCCTCTATATATTACACAAAATCTGCTAGAAAAATAATCCAACTGAGAATTCTAAAATAGTTAGATTTTCCTAATTGTAATTGGAAACATCAAGTTCTCACAATTATAATTTGGCCCATGAATTATAACTACTTATAATTTGGCCACAACAACTTCTCTTTCTCGCAATTAACCCCACTATGTTATCAAACAACATCTTGAGTATATAATCCTCTATTGTGTGTGACCTATTAGGTTTACCAGTCAATTGGCAGCAAACATGAATTAATCCAAACGTTTTTAGATTAATAATTCATAATTAATTAGAATTAATCATATTAATTCTAATTAGGATTTCTTTATTAATTTATCAATTAATAAACTCATATTCCCAGATCATGAGCAGTATCTAGCAATACATCATGACCACCCAAGAGTCCAGGAAGTCAAGTGGTTTGACATGAACCCTACAATAACAAATTACAGTGCAATTAACTCCTTTCACCATACAATATCTTATTCGGTTGGAAGTACGAAATTAGTACCAACTCCATCCAGAATATATATTAATTCTGGCCCGAATATAATAGTACTTGTACCAAGAACCCATACTCTAGATGTGCATCAATTGGAACTATTTCCAATACACAGTCACCTTGGCTAAGGACTTCCCGAGTAGTAATTCCTACAAGTGGCCATGAGATATTCACCCCTATAATTAGGAGTGGTGAATCCATTATTGACCATTTGAACTACTTTCGTTTACCTCATAATGTACCCAATATCCATCCCATAGGTGGCCCTCAATCTAGCTCCAGATATTGGAATCAAAGCACAATGCTCAACAAACAAAGTACCTTAGAGATCTCAAGTCTAAGAATACTTGCATGTTTGCTATATTGAGATTATATCACTGGCACTAAATAGTTATCCATGTGATTATCTCATAACTAGGTCATCCAATGTATTTGTTCTATTAACAAGCATCCATGTGTTAACTTTGAGTATCCCAATACTTATGGATATGAGAACTACCACTTAATTAAATCAGGAAGTCTAACACTTGCTAGTCTTAATGCATTAATGATGTCCTTTCTCATTAATACTACAACTAAGGACTATTTAAGTACTAACACTATATAGTGTAGTAAGAATCTCATATCATAATCTCTATCATGATTTTCTTAACATAGTGATGTACTAGGGACTTTATTTAACAGTTATATTACACAAAAGTAAACAAAAGAAATTATAAGATAAATAACGCCTTTTATTAAAATAAAATGTGTCATATACAACGTACAAGTGATTGCCTTTAGGGTATAACACTAACACAAGCACCAAGATGTTTATGTTCTAGTATTAACAATAATGGCAGCTAGGGTTTTTTTTTCTTTTTAGAAAACGAGAGAGAGAGAAGAGAAGGTTGGAAGCCGTTGTTTCGTGTATCTTACCCACTAGGAATTTCGTGCATACCACATATATCTCACGAAAATTCTCCATCTAAGAATTCTATAACAGTTAGAATTCCCTAATTGTAATTGGAAACATCAAGTTTTCTCAATTACAATTTGGATCAGAAATTATAACTAATTATAATTTATCCACAACAACTTCTCTTTCTCGCAATTAACCCCACTATGTTATCAAATAACATCTTGAGTATATAACCCTCTATTATGTGTGACCAATTAGGTTTCCCAATCAATTAGTAGCGAACATGAATTAATCCAAACGTCTTTAAAATTAATAATACGCAATTAATTAGAATTACTCATATTATTCTAATCAGGATTGGTTTATTAATTCATCAATTAATAAAACCATATTCCCAAATTATGAGCGGTATCTAGCAACACATCATGACCACCCAAGAGTCCAGGAAGTCAAGTGGCTTGACATGAACCCTTCAATAGCATACTACAGTGCAATTAACTCATTTCACCATACAATATCTTATTCAGTTTGGAGTACGAAATTAGTGCCAACTCCCTCCAGAAAATATATTAATTCTGGCTTGAATATAATAGTACTTGTACCAAGAACCCATACTCTAGATGTGCATCAATTGGAACTATTTTCAATACACAGTCGCCTTAGCTAAAGACCTCTCGAGTAGTAATTCCTACAAGTAGGCATGAGATGTTCACCCCTACTATTAGGAGTGGTGAATCTTTTATTGTCCCTCCCAACTGCTTTCATTTACCTCACAATGTACCCAATATCCATCTCATAGGCGGCCCTCGATCTGGCTCCAGAGATTGGAATCAAAGCACAAAGCTCAGCAACTAATGTACCTTAGAGATCTCAAGTCTAAGAATACTTGCACGTTTGATATATTGAAATTATATCACTGGCACTAAATAGTTATCCATGTGATTATCTCATAACTAGGTCATCCAATGAACTTGTTCCTGAAGGCTTAAGAGGGTAAAACATAGAGCATGTAGTGGAAGTGAAAAAAAAGACTGGAAAAATTGAAGAACTAGAGAACCCGAACAGAGCCGGCGCCGACTCCGACAGCCTCAGCTGGCGCCGGTCGTGCTCTGGCGGGACTCCGAGGTTAAAAAATTTCTAACATTTTCTTCTTGTTCTCAAAGATGGCTGGACCAGAATGTGTGCAACCGGGGTAGGCATGCTGGTGGAAACCTCTGGTGCGATTCCTGCAAGCTTCCTACTCCGTCTTTGCATGTAGGTGTTCCCCAAACTCTCGATCTTCCAGTATATGGCCTGCCTAATTCCGTTTGGTGAACAAGTCACAAACTAAGGAATATTTTCTGGAGAGAGAGAGAGTTTTTCATAGAGAAGAAGCTGTAAAAAATAACGTTATGTCCAATCTCCTGTTTAACCTAAATAAAACCCTAGGCTAAATTGGACTGGCCTATTGGACTCTTAGTTTAGCCTTATGGACTTAATTAATTATTCTAATTAGAACTAAATAATTAGCCCAATTAATAATTAATTTTCCAGCCCACATAAACTAGTCCAATAAATAAGCCTATATTGGCTTAGTCCCAGGTTAATCTTTAATTATTCAAATTGGGCCAAAACCCTAAATAATTAATTAACCCACCAAACTAATTTAATTAATTCTCTCTATCTATAGACCTTTATTGTATTCTAACCCAATAATTAAATAAGACTACTTAAATAAAATAAATTCTATTTGATTTAATTTAACACCAATTCCTTATCCTGTATTTAATTAGAACTCAAGGTCTATACTGGGGACCAAAAGACACACTGTCTTGGCTACTAAAATGACCAAAATACCCTTGCCATGTAAATAGTTGTATTTTGCATTTTAAATATTTCTTAATATCACCATAAGTAAATATTGACCCCAAGGACAGTGCTGCGTTAGCAAAGTCTCCGACCTACAGGTGTAATGACTAAAATATCCCTTTATACATCGCCGTACATTTAAAGAGGAAGAAGTGTACTAACAGCTCTCTAAATGTCATCTACCATCCTTAGGCTTTTAGTCCAATAATTCACGACTTCCAAGATTGTTTCCACTTTCCAAGGGAGTTACCCTAAAGCAAACATCCAAGTCATGTTTCCCAAGGCCCTAGATATTTAGATCATTCAGACAACCACAATGGGCGATATAGTATAGAAACTATTTTGTATAAGTCTATCTTAACTAACTAGTCACACATACCCAACATGCAAGTATATTGACCCTGCGATAGAACCTCAACTATAGCATATCAAAGTACATGCTTTCAGCTTCGTCAGACCACCAAGTTATACTTAAGTCGTAAAATACTAGTCCACGCTATAGTAGTAGTAGTAGTAGTCTAGGTTTCTATCATATAGTCCTTTAAGAAACCACTACTACAGGTCCTATTTTACGTATTCGAAATACACGTATGTCATGAAGTGAGTGGACTACTCACTGGCTAAAGGTAAGCCATTCCCTATTTGGAATTCACAATATAATAACCTAGACATAATGAGATTCCCATTCTCACCAATCGGTTAAGAACGAACGTTTATGTATTAAGTAACCCGTGATCCATACCTTATTGTGAAAGACCTCCATTCACATGGACAACTTATTTAAATAAAATGGGTCTTTTTCAAATGTAATTGTGCACAAATAACATGAAAATTCACAAACGATTTCTAAAAATAAATTCTTTTTATTAAAACATTCGATATTTACATCAGAAACCTAGTCTAAAAGGGCATATTTCCCAACAATTCCATTAACAAGAATCCATGTGTCAACTTTGAGTATTTCAATACTCATAGATATGAGAACCACTACCTGATCAAATCAGGAAGTCTAACACATGCTAGTCTTAACGCATTAATAATGTCTTGTTTCATTAATACTACGACTAGGGACTATTTAAGCACTAACACTATACATTATAGTAGGAATTTCATATCATGATTTTTTTTTAACACAGTGTTGTACTAGGGACTTTATCTAACAGTTATTTTATACAAAAGAAACTGTGAGTTAAATAATGCCTTTTATTAAAATAAAATGTGTCTATACAATGTACAAGTGATTGCCTCTAGGGCATACCACTAACAATCCTGTCCATTGTCTCCTCTTATTTTAGGGGTAGAATGATGCATTGGAGCATACTGCAGGGTTGATGATGCATTCTCCTGAGTGGTTTTGCTACGGTCAGCGACTCTTCGCCTTAGTGCCATTTTGAGTTATATAACATTACCAAGGGGTTGGTAAGTATCCAGGTATGCTATGATCATAAACTGTACAAACAACTTATGAACATCTCATAGTGCAAAAATGTTAAACTCAACTTATGCAAAATAGTAAACTAAACAAGATTATTATTTGGAAAATATGAACTAACTTTTATTCAAATTGCATAATTTCAACAAAAAGGAAGGAAGGCATGCACAACATCTTTATTGTACCTAAATAAAAGTTTCAAAGTATCACATAACAAGGAACACCCATTTATTAAACAAACAGAAGAAATGGGGTTCTTGAACTTCACCACTAAGTCAGCTCAAGCTCTTCACTTACCCATTTTTCCCTTGGTATCCCCACCATCGGGTTTATCAAGCTAACCCCCAATATTTTTAGAAAATTCTATCCCTTTTCCATCTACAAAGCCCGAAGTACAAGGCTCTTTAGGGACCCTATAGGTACTCCCTACAACCTCAATGGTTCTCCTAGAACTCTTTGCCTCTATGAGTCCTGCTCTTAGCCTTGCTCTCTTAACCCATTCACGCCATTGTTCTATGAACTCTTCATATTTTCTCTAGGTGACTTAAATTCTAGGTCTTCTGAATCATCACTATCTAGGGTCATGTCCTTTTCCTGGCCAAGTAAGTCAGGGTCCTCTATCTCTACCTCTTATTCCTCACCCTCCTATTCCGACTCAGACTCAGATGGGGAGAGGGTACTGGTGGCGGGGGTGCGTTGGTCTACATAAAATGCCAATCTCTTACTATAGGCACGAGTCTTCTAGCCATCCTATTCATGGTCAACACCTAAGGTTAGTAATAGGTTTAAAAACTTAAACAAATAAATCTCGTCAATCATATGCATATTGCCAAAACCTAAGTCCTTGTACCACTTGTAATACCCCACAACATATGTGCCCAAAGAGGGCAGGGATGTTGCACAATCCAAAGGACCAGGGGTCTTTATAACTAGGTAAAGAAATAGCAAAAGCGAAAATAACTCAAAATCTTATTACAAAGGAAAATAATATCTACAAGTCTCTCACATTACATAAAATGAAATAATCCTCAACCAGGAACAAAATTAAATAAATAAAGATAACTATCTTCTAATAGCATGCAACCTTCCTAAAGCTGGCAGTTCTTGAAACATGACATCAAAGAAGTGTGAGAAATACATCTTAGTAAGTCCTATGTGATCATGATTGAATCAAAATAAATTTTATGAATGCACATTGAAATCATTTATCGAAAGTGGAATGAAAGTTAAACATTTTTCATATCAAGATGAGTGGTATTCATCACAACAAAATAAAATCACAAATATATGTATTATACAAAAACCACTCAAAATAAACGGCTATGAAACCTTGCATCACAACTTTTCCATGAAACCCTACATCATGAGAAACACTGTGAATCCTAGCATCACAGTGTTGTGGGTGTACAGTCTATTAGGTAAGATACTCATTCATCTCTTACCCTAACTTACTAGATGTCCACCCCGGAATATCGGCCTACTTGGATTGAGGTGCTAACTCAGATTGGGGTGACCTACTAGGACTATCACCTTTTCTAAATAGAATTTACCTCTTAGAGGTGGCCTTTTACTGAGAGACTTGCCCTACTCTTCAAAGGTTAGTCCTTGAAGCCTATCTTTATTGAGTACTCAATATTTCAATACATCGATCATAATCTAATCTCAATGAAAACATTTTCAACATATTTTGGTCATGTAAGCATGATTTCCAAAAGATTAGTTTTAAAATCGTTTTACAATTAAAAGATGATTTTTCAATAAAATCTTTGTTTGAATGAAAACTTTTATTGAGAAATAGTCAAGTATGCATTCTAGTCAATCACGTCATTGGGATAACAAGCGTTTTCCAACTGACTTGCAATTTGGAGCTTTTATATCAAACATTTAATGCAAGGACTTGCTTGATTCCTCTGTCTCACAAATAAATGATTCTTCCAATGACCCGTTCAAATGAACCTAGTCCTATCTAAAGAAAATACAAAGATCATGTCACAAATAGCTCAGACCATCTAATTTCTTCACCTTAAATATAGCATGCTAACCATGAAATATTTCACTCTAACTATTCAATGTAGACTAGGACAATTTATTGAACAACAAGCCACAAAATTAACAAATAGAATAATAATTGTGTTAATTAACATGCATAAATATTTAATCAGTTAATTAAAATGAAGTTTTTTCATCAAGAAAAATAAATAAATAAATAATTTTAATTTTAATTTCTTTTTTCTTGAATAAATAAATGGCTAAGTAAACTAATAAGTTAATAATAAATAATTGAAGTTCTAAGTAAATAAATGAATAAGTAAATTAATATGTATTAAAAATTACTGGATTACATAATTAAATGTTTAAACTTATTGATGGATTAATAGATAGTAATTTATTAAATAATAAATGTTGAACATTAATTAATAGCGAATAGATGACAAAATAATTAATAAACTATTAATTTTAATTAATGACTACAAATAACATACAAATAATAAATATTTAGGTAGTTTCAAAAGATAGTTAGTTTTAACCATTAGCTTTGATAAAAATTTAACTATTAGAACCCGAGTAATAATAGTTGTGTTTGTTATATAATAGCATACTAAATCATAACTTTGGTAACAACATCATAATCAGACACATAAATTTAGTATGGAAATAGCTAATTAATTTCATAACTATCGGCTACTGTGACCACTACGTTTTACATAACACTATTCATATTTTTCCCAAGTAACCCAAGAAGACCTCAATATAATACTATTACTAAAATAATCCAGAAGAAGCCATCTCAACAATTTGTTTCCCCCCTACTGACCGCATGCTTTATTTCCCAAAATAAAACACAAATCATTAAATAATAAACCACATACTATGATCATGCTCTATCAATGTATTACAGTAATATTCATACACGAAGTTAGGGTGGGTCATTGTTATCAAATCCTTATAATAAGGTTATAAACAATGAAAGAGCGATGCAAAAAATCCAACCCCTTGACTTAGTGCACCAGAAAATAATTAATGACCAAAACTCATAATTGAATGCTCATAGTTTAGCAAAACAATAGCATTGATCTACGAAAAGAAATAGGATGAGTTCACAAATTTGCTTGTAGAGAGGAGTCCTCTGGTCTTGAAGGTTTGACGATTGTATGCCAAGAAGAGGAAGTAAACCGCGAGCCTCAAAAGCTTAGTTTTATAGACGACACTACAGGAAAATTGCCATTTAGAGACGGAAAAATTTCATCTCTAAACATTGGAATTCGTCTCTAAATTGATGTTAGAGATAAAACTCAGACAAAAAATACGTGCTCTCTAAAAGGGGTGTCTCTAATTAGGGATGAATTGAAAATTTGGTCTCTAAATTATACAGACGAAAATAAGTTGTCTCTAAATTATTAATATCCATCTCTAATTTAATAGGTTAAATACCAAAGTCAATGCTTCATTAGAGATGCAATTTTTGTCTTTAATTCATCACGAATATGAACATTTTGTCTCTAATATAGCGATGGTCCTTTTGCCACTATTTTTACTCGATTTGGAGATAAATTTTTTAGGCCATCCAAAATAATTTTTAGTTTCTATTTAGAAACAAAAATGAGTGATCAATTTATTCGTCTCTAATTAGAAATGGACATAAAAAAATTTATCTCTAACATAGAGACGAAATTATGTCACTATCTTTTTACTTGATTTGGAGATAAATTTTTCAGACTAATCAAAATAATCTTTTGTCTCCATTTAGAAACAAAAATTGGAAACTAATTTTCCCATCACTATATTGGAGACCATTTTTTCGTCTCTATTCTGACTCTATTTTGATAGAATATAGAGACAAAAATATGCGATTCATTTTAGAGGCAAAAATAATAGTATATTTGTAACACCCATATTAAAGATAACAATGGAAGCATATCAACACCGGGTGTTGCCCTGTCCAGTTTTCTGGACAAGGGGTCTTTATAACGAAAATAATAGAGTAGATACATACTGATGACCACACATATACAATATCAGAGGATCTCATATATGTCATCTCTATCTATAATAGAATATGGTACATGATCAAAAGGGAAGCTATGCAGACCTAAACCATTGACTCTGTGATATCGTCCTTCTATTCGTAGGTCTGCTCTGCTCTAAATCCTACAAAAAGGTAAGATAAAAAACATGTGTGAGTGACAAATCACCCAGTGAGTCCCCTGTGTGCTAGTGCTTTATAAAAGAATAGGGTACATAAAACTTTTGTGAAATAGCATATTATTTGTTCACTAGAAACAATTCCAAAGCTCTCTAAAAAAAAGTTTATCTAGAACTCAACCATTTTTGAAAAACTTTATTTCAAATTTCAAATAATTGCCCCAATTTTAAAACCACAAGTACTTCTCTAATAGAAGGTTGGCATGTATGCAAGTCCCGTAGTCCTTACCTTCAGCACCATGTATTTGAGATCGTAGCCTCCAGTACTCAACCGTGCGTCGCCGAAATAAGTACACCACAGTGTACTTTTGTTTAGGTATACCGCAACATACCTAGTGTACCACAGCACACAATATTTTACTTGCCACCATAAGCCAAGGGTCCCAATCCTAACTTCAATCACCATCAAGGTGGCAATGAGTCAAACGCACTGAGTGTCCCCGCCCGGCATCCAGCGAATGACTCAAAGTAAGAAGTGTCAGTAGACACGACAATTGCTAGGTGCTAAACGGCTAGCCAGGATGACTCATCTCAATGTCTTGTCATCCTGTTTGGAGTAAGATAATCCCTAGAACTAGGCTAGGTTGCTAGGGTCATCTAACTCTAACGTAGGCTAGTATAAAAATCAAAGTCCTTGCTGAGTACTTAATATTAACAATACTAACCTTATTTGACTGATCAGGTTGGAGGGTTATCTGATCCCATAGGATTTCAATTCAAAATTTTTTTTGGGCAAAACAACACTTTCCAGAATTTGATCCCACTGACTCGCAAGTCAAACCATCATTCACATAGGCTCCGTAGAGCAAATCAATTTGATCCATGGCATATCAGGCCAATAAAACAATTTTAGGGATCAAAATGTCGTTTTCCAAAAGTCAATCTCATCATGAGAGATCATTTTCTAAAATCATGTTGAAATAGGATAAAGAGTTCTGTTCACACATCAAAACATGTTTCCAAGAGTATTCGGGTCATTTTTCCATACTCGATCACAAAAGTCATTTCCAAGAGTATTCAGGTCATTTTACCCATATCTGGTTCCAAAAGACTTTCTGAGGGTATTCAGGTTATTTTATTCTTCCCTGATTTGAAAAGTATTCACAAAAGTTTCAATGAGGGTATTTCGATCATTTACCCTATACCCAATTCCAAAAGTTTTCATAAACATTCTAATAAGGATATTTGGATCATTTTTCAAATACTCGATTCCAAAAGGAACTCATTTCAATAAATCTAAAATTCTAATCCGATAAGAGGATTAAATTCAAAGTTTCCAAACACATTTCCATAAAATGTTCCAATAAGGCCATTCTGGTCAATTTATGAATATCCGATTTCAAAAATTACCGTTTTTTGAAAATTCAATGCATTTAATCCAAAAAGGACTAAATTCACAAAACCATACTTTAATCTTCCATTAAGGTTTCCAAGCTAAACAAGAAATGCATTCAAGTCCAAAATAGCATAAAAATAAATCTTTCTTAGATAAACCTTAAACATATTTAGGGATATCCAGAACGGTATATAACATAGCATTTCATGAAAAACAAAGCACACTAGCTTTAGAAAGTGTTTTAGAAATCCAAGGGACTCACCTCGTGTCCTAGGTACTCTCCCCGTTCACGGACGTTTAGTTACCATTTCTACCATTTTTTACGTTCCGTTGGCCGTTTCCCACTAAAACTACACCAAACATCATTTTCAGGTCAATTCGCATTCAGCTGAAAAATAGTCGATGGTTGGCTGACGTGCTCAACGGTAGTCGACGGTTAAGAAAAACACTAAACTTTCGTTCACGTCGTTTTTTCATCGTTTGTTCAATTCCTTTGTCTTTCTTTTTCCACATACTTCCTCCATTCATAAGAAAAGGATTCACTCCTTATTTCCCCAATTATTTCATCCAACATCACACAATTAATCGTCCTTAAATTCGTCCATGTTCTAAGCAAATTTATGAAATTTTGCTGTTTTGACACAAGATTTTGTTTTGGACATAACAGTCAATCCACAACTCTGACTTTACTATACGATATACCAAAACGACTATAAGACTCTTAACTTAAATTTTGAGTTGTCCTTTTTTAGATTTTTGGTCTCCATGACTCGTTACTGGGCAAAAACAACCCCAGTAGTTTTCTAGTTTTTAGTCTATTTTCACAAAACAAGTTCACCTACTTGTGCTTCTTGATTCATTGCACCTATATAACCCTTAGTCCACTTCATTTCCCTTCAAACAACCTTAATTCTTTCGATTTTTAGGTTCAAGAAAGCCACTAAGTTCTTATGCAAATAGCATACAATTAACATCAATGTTCAAAAATAATATGCAAATAGCATACAATTAACATCAACATTCAAAAACAATCATAATCCATTTTCTTTAACAGTTAACCCTATTTTTATCCCAACTCTACCATCTTTCTTCTCAATCATGAACCCCCCTTTAAATCACCATTCAAATTCCCTTATTCACCATACAAAATATAGCCTATGAATCCTTCATCCAACTAGTACACACACTTGCACACATAAAGTCTCACATAGTACACAATAATCATTTTTATCATTACAAATCTCATGCTCTCATGTTATAATTCATATCAAAACGATCACTGTAATGAAATCTACAACTTTAATTCTTGAAGCATAGGACTTTACCTTGTGCATAGGATGTTTTGGCTTGATCTTGCTCCAAGCACACCAAGAACACACCAAGAAATACACACATTTTTTCTTTCTCTCACTTTTTCTATTTTTTTCCTTGATTTTTCCTTTCATTTTCTTCCTTATTTCTTCCTTCCCTCTTATTTTATGGTCTTGGCCGGTTTCTCCCCTAAATCCACTACCATTCTTGGTCCAAATAATGACCAATAGGATTTTTCTCAATTAAATGAATGGTGGCTACTTTACACGTGTAGCGATCTCATTTTTTTTTTCATGTTTTCCTTAATTATTTTGCAAAGCCTATTCAGGAAGTCTTGCATGCATGAATATTTCATACATCCTCTTATTATTAGACACTTGTCCTTGGCCACCAATCACAAGAAGCCACACATCCCATTTTCAGCCGCATTTTCCTATTTTCTTCAAAAATGACTAAAATCGGGTCTATAACGGGAAGATATTTTATTTCACCATTCACCTCCAACAATTCTACTGAATCCATTGATAACACTTAAATTCTTCAATTCCTTCTCTACTTGGTCAAATTTGCGATCAAAGTCGCGGGCGCAGTCAAAATGATGAAAATGCTCCCGATACCCCGAGTAGCATAATTCACACCAAAACGTGTGTTTCATCGCACTGATCAATTTCTCTTTTTAGAGTATCCTAAAATTCTTATTTTTTTTAATAATAATAGCCTTCTGAAAATTTAAGGTATGAGTGAAACAAATCTAATAATTACATTCAAATCCCGACAAAATTTTATTTCACCAAAGTATTCATCTCATTACACTGTTCAACTTTTGTTTTGGACATCAATACAAATTCTCATCCAATTACAAATAGTAGCCAATCGAAAGTAAAAATATGGGGTGTTACAATATTTACCATGTGAATGCTAAACAAAAAAAAGCATAATAGTATTAGACATTACAAAATATTTCCAACAAAATATAGTAAAAAATAATATAATGTGCAACATTACAAAACATTAGGAAAAAAAAATATTGTACCAAAAAGGTCTACAAAAAAAATATAGAGATTTTACTACAAAATCTATTTACTCAACATCTTCAAGTGTATTATGGCCATCATCTTTTTCATGTTGCCTCTTAAGACTTTTGGGAATCCTTTCTCTATTCACATACATCATCAAGAAGTCGTCCTTTACAATTTTTTTTTTTATAAAAAAAAGCATACAGTAAAAAGCATATTGTTAATAGAAGGGACCATAAATTGCATCCAAAATAACCTGAATCAGTTAGCTATTAAAGAGCATATTATGTTAGCAAAAACCAATGTCATTAACATTTTGTGTAACCTCAAACCCAATGAATGTAATGGAGCTATCCAACTTTCTTAATGCAACATTTATTATGTAAATGATATTTTACTGAACTAATAATATTATGATCATTACTAACCAAAGATCACGTCATCAACATATAAGTTGGATGAGTCGTGGGTGGTGTAAATATAGGAATAGTATCTAAAGAACACTATAGAAATCCCACACCAGATTGCTGCCATGAACACAACGCGGACATGAAGAGTTCAACTTTGATATTAACCTTCTATATTCATAACATTTATTAGAAATAAATTAAGGAATTATTCTAACAAAAATCACAAATTAAACAATTATTCTGACGAATTATGCAGACATATAAAACTATCACTTTCCTAACCACAAATAAGAAGTTTTAATTTAGCAAAAGAGAATTCCACGATATGACACATTCTCTAGGAATTTAGATGAGCTCTATTCTAGTATTTTTTTTCCCCATATGGAACTATTGATATTGAATACTTTTCATTCACCACGTGTACATTATTTAATGTTGGCCTCAAAGAAGTCACAAGTATAAATTCATCCCGGACTCGAAAGAAAAAACCTAATGCTGCAGATTATTTGCATCCGTTGTCAAGCAAATTAACTATTACTGAAAGGACACCTTCATATGGTTTCAGTAATATGATTAATCAATAGAATTTACATTTTAACTGGGTGAAAAGAAATTAATTGAATGATTGCACACATTATCTTCACCCAAGAAATACAGAACTGATAAAATATTGGAAGTATACTTAACAATGTAGTGAGACAACTCGTGTAGAATTTCATAGAAACGAATGAATTGATTCTTACCTGAAAAGGTCAAGAAATTTGTCCAGAGTAAAACAAATGTGTTGAATGTATATACACATGGCGACAACTCTTACTCATGATGAGCTAAAAAACTTACATAGAGAAGAAGGGAATTATCCAGTGTTAAAACAATGGTATAACCAACTGGAAGCAATCTTGTGGTAGTTCTAAACAAGATAGTTTTAGTTAAGCCCCTAAGCAAGTGTAAAAATCGTGCAATAAGGGGAAAAACTAAAGCATGTTGGGAAAATAGAGTAAATTTTCCTTCTAAAACAATTAGTGAAATGAACCGATTCAGCAGTTCCTCGAAAAAAAATTGGAGGAGACACTATCTCTCCTAAATTCTAGTCTCCTATTAGAACTTACGTACATTGTGTATTATCACAGCCTACACTCGTGTATACATAAATAGTACATACACGTGAATAGTAAAATACATCCAAATGAACCATACAAAACACTACAGATAAACCTGACAAATAATATTGAATACTATATTACAACTGAAAAGAAACTACAATAATAACAACAAATAAATGTAGAAATAAAGAAGGAACACACCTGAAATTGATAACGAAGTTTGGCCAAATTTGCCTAATCTTTGAGAACCACTCAAACAGCCCACTTTTATTTATATTTGAAGAAGAGATTGTTGGTGTTATATATTCCAAAGCCAAACATTACCTTCTTATATAGGAAACTAAGGCGGTGGAATGCTTTGGCCTTTTCGATATGGGATCTAAAAAATAAAGCCAAAAGTCAACAAATCTCCACCTTGGCTTAATTTCTAGTCTCACCAAATACAAATATTCTCAATCAAATAAAAAATAGTCCTCGCGGTGCTTCCAAATTTACGTCATTAGGTGCTAACTCAAATATGGAGGATATTGACCAAGTCTAAACAATATTCAAACTTGGCTTTTGTAACCATCTTGGTCAGCATATCTGTAGGATTCTCCGCAGTTTGAATCTTTTGGAGAAGTATCTCCTCTTCCTCGAGAATTTCTCACACAAAGTTATAGCAAACATCAATGTGCTTCATTTTTGCATGAAAAACTTAATTCTTTGCTAAGTGTATAGCACTCTCACTGTCATAATATACCTCAAGATGTTTTTTTACCAACACCCAAGTCTTTAAGCAATCCTTGAAGCCAAATTTGCTTCCTCTACAGCTTCTGTAATCGCCATATACTCTACCTCTGTTGTTGATAAAGCCACCGTTGATTTCAAAGTAGACTTCCAACTAATTGACGCCTTGGCGAAAATGAACAAATAGCTAGTTGTAGATCGTCGCTTATCCAAGTTAGCTGCATAGTCAGAATCACAATATCCAACTATGCGTTGACTAAGTGATTTATCCCGCTCAAACTCTAAACCAACATCTGTAGTATCTAGAATATACCATAGAATCTATTTCATATCTTGCCAATGACCCTTGCCCAGATCATGCATGTACCTACTCACAAAACTAAGAACTTATGAAATATCGGGTCTCGTACACAACATTGCATACTGATAGGGGTTAAAATCAACGTATTTTCCTAGTTACTTAAGGTTAAATTGAGATACTTTTAATATGATATAACTAGTCATATTTCTTCATATTTGATATTTCACTTATAAAAATACTTTTATGAAATTTTATGTAAAAATAGGTGAAATTTGGAGTTAATTACGTATTCCGTCAGTCCAAACCCATCACCAGGCCAAAAAGATGGACCTGGCGCCGGTCCTCTACTAGAAGAACAAAGGGACGCGAAATTGATGGAACAAAGGAAGCAATTGCAATTGGAAATTGGGATTGAGAAGGAAACAATGGCTCAAGAAGGACGGCTAGCTCACGGCTTCAAAAGAAACAAATAAAAAAAGAAAGCACAAAGGACAAAGGACAAAAGCAATAAAAGAAACAAGAGGCATGACTAAGTAGACAAAGCAATAGCAACAAAGAAAAGAACAAATTCGGTAGCGTTACGTATCTCATGCATATCATATATGGCACAGCGAAAAAATAAGAACAAGATACCATCCCAGGATTGGCAATGTGTGGAAAACAAGACATAAAGAGAAGAAGATCACCTTTCTAGTGAGTCCCTATCATTAAAATTTTCCTTTCTCGTCTGAAGCGCGATCTAGCAATCCTCTTGATCAAACACCATGAGAGTCGAATGTCCAGCCACTACAATTATAGTGTGTGACTATCTCTAAAAAAAATCCACACGGAGCATCACACTCAAGCACTAAGATTTTCTGTGCTAGTAGAAAATAAAGTGGTGGCTAAGGTTTTGAGAAGAACAAAAAGAGAGAGAGAGAAGAGAAAAGAAGAAGAGAAGGGATTTTCGTGAATCCTTACCCATCAGGGTTTCGTGCATATCACCTATATGTCACCCAAAAAGGAACTAAAAACCCTTCATCTTAGAATTCTAAAACAATTAGAATTCTCTAATTGTAATTGGAAATATCAAGTTCTCACAATTACAATTAGCCCATAAATTATAACTAATTATAATTTGGCCATAACTCCTTCTCTTTCTCCCAATTAATCCAACTATGTTATCAAATATGATCTTGAGTATATAATCCTCTATTGTGTGTGACCTATTAGGTTTTCCAGTCAATTGGTAGCGAACATGAATTAAATCAAATGTCTTTGAGATTAATAATTCATAATTAATTTGAATTGATCATATTAATTCTAATAAAGATTGGTTTATTAATTCATCAATTAATAAACCCGTATTTCGTAGATTATGAGCAGTATCTAGCAACACATCATGACCACCCAAGAGTCCAAGAAGTCAAGTGGCTTGATATAAACCTTTCAATAACAAACTATAGTGCAATTAACTCCTTTCACCATACAATATCTCATTTGGTTTGGAGTACGGAATTAGTGCCAACTCTCTCCAGAATATATTAATTTTGGCCCAAATATAATAGTACTTGTACCAAGAACCCGCTACTCTAGATGTGTATCAAT
This sequence comes from Voacanga thouarsii, assembly GCA_026120185.1. NCBI lineage: Eukaryota > Viridiplantae > Streptophyta > Magnoliopsida > Gentianales > Apocynaceae > Voacanga > Voacanga thouarsii. Next base: position 4,754,787 of record JANUWF010001016.1, on the reverse strand, counting down.
TGGAACTTTTCCAATACATAATCGCCTTGGCTAAGGACTTCTCGAGTAGTAATTCCTACAAGTGGCCGTGAGATATTCGCCCCAACTATTAGGAGTGGTGAATCTTTTATTGACCCTTTCAACTACTTTTGTTTACCTCACAATGTACCTAATATTCATCCCATAAGCAGCCCTCAATCTTGATCCAAAGATTGGAATCAAAGCACAATGCTCAGCAAATAAAGTACCTTGGAGATCTCAAGTCTAAGGTATTTGCATATTTGCTATATTGAGATTGTATCACTGACCCTAAATAGTTATCCATGTGATTATCTCATAACTAGGTCATCTAATGTACTTGTTCTATTAATAAGCATCCACGTGTTAACTTTGAGTGTCTCAATACTCACGAATATGAGAAACACCACCTGATCAAATCAGGAAGTCTAACACATGCTAGTCATAACGCATTAATGATGCCCTATCTAATTAATACTATGACTAGGGACTATTTAAGTACTAACACTATACAGTTTAGTAGGAATCTCATATCATGATCTCTATCATGATTTCCTTAACACAGTGTTGTACTAAGGACTTTATCTAATAGTTGTATTACACAAAACTAAACAAAAAAAACTGTAAGATAAATAATGTCTTTTATTAGAATAAATGTGTGATATACAATGTACAAGTGATTGCCTCTAGGGCATATACTAACAAACTCCCACTTGCACTAAAGCTAATCCTTCATGTATCTAATATCGAATGACTCAACATGCTTATCATGTTTCTCTTGGGATAGTGCTTTTGTAAGCGAGTCAGCTATATTTTTATCCGTGGAAACTCTCTTTATCTTTACATCATTCCTATCTATGATCTCTCAGATTAGATGATAGGGTCGAAGTACGTGTTTGGATCATTGGTGAGATCGTGGCTCCTTTGCTTGTGCAATGGCTCCGTTGTTATCATAATACCAAGATATTGGACCAACAACGCTAGGAACCACACTCAGTTCCATCACAAACTTCTTGCTCCAAACGGCCTCCTTAGCTGCTTCAGAAGTAGCTATGTACTCAGCTTCTATCGTAGAGTCGGCAATAATCTCTTGTTTGGAACTCTTCTAACTTATTGCCCCTTTGCACAACGTAAACATGTAGCTTGATTGTGATTTGAAATCATCTTTGTCAGATTGAAAACTGGCATCAGTATACCCGTTTATTTTCAAATCACCTTCTCCAAATACTAAGAACACATCCTTTGTCCTTTGTAAGTACTTAAGAATGTTGTTTACAACCGTCTAATGACTCTCACCAAGGTCAAATTGGTATCTGCTCATCAAACTGAGAGCACAAGAAACATCGGGCCTTATATATATATATATATATATATATATATATATATATATATATCATAGCGTACATGATAGATTTAACTGCCAAAGCATATGGAATCTTACTCATATGATCCCTTTCAACTTGTGTCTTGGAAGATATTGACTTTGAAAGGCTTACACCATGTGACATGGGTAAAAATTCCTTTTTGGATTGATCTATGCTAAACCTCTTTAGCACTTTATCTGTGTATGTAGACTGTGAAAGACCTAGCAACCTTTTAGATCTATCTTTATAGATCCTTATTCCAAGAATATAGGTTGCTTCACCAAGATCTTTCATGAAAAATTGTTTGGACAACCAAACTTTAACCATTTGCAAGATAGGTATATCTTTTCTTATTAGCAATATGTTATCTACATAAAGCAATAAGAAAATGATTGAGCTCCCACTGACCTTCTTATATACACAAGGCTCATCCATGTTTTGAATGAAATCAAACTCTTTGATTGATTCATCAAAATGGATGTTCCAACTCCTAGAAGCTTGCTTAAGTCCATAAATGGACCTTTATAGCTTACACACCTTTGTGCCATCATTTAATGTGAAACTCTCAAGTTGTGTCATATATACTTCCTCAGACAGATTTCCATTTAGAAAAGCTGTTTTCACATTCATTTGCCAAATCTCATAATCGTAATGACCAGCAATGGCTAGGAGTATCCTGATGGAATTTAACATGGCTACTGGCAAGAAAGTTTCATCATAGTCAATACCATGTTATTGACGATAACCCTTCGCCACTAGTCATACTTTATAGGTAACTACGTTACCATCCATGTCCATTTTCTTCTTGAAAATCCATTTACACCCAATAGATTTAATTTCTTTGGGTAGATTAACCAAAGTCCATGTATGATTATCGTGCATGGAATCCATTTCTGACTTCATGGCCTCAAGCCATTTGCCAAATTCTGAACTGTTCAAAATATCCTTGCAAGTAATAGGCTCATCTTTATCTATGAGCAATACGGCATTGTGGTCACTAATAAGAAATCTATATCTCTCAGGTGCCACACGTATCCTACTAGACCTACGAGGTTCTTGTGTAGTAGGAGGTTTATCTATTCTCTCAATAGATGTGGGATCAGACGGTTGATCCTTGTTTGTTTGATCTTCTTGAACTTCACTAAGTTCAATTTATTCCTACTGTCCCCTTTGAGCATGTGCTCCTTCTATAAGAAGACGACATGTTTTGAAATAAACACTTTGTTTTCGGAAGGGAGGTAAAAGTAATATCTGAAAGATTCTTTCAGATATCCCACAAGCAAACACTTGTCAGACTTACTATTAAGTTTTTCTAACTGTGGCCTTTTGACAAAGGTAGGACAACCCCATACTCGCAAGTGGGATAACTTTGGTTTCTTACCAAAGAACATCTCAAATGGGGTAGAATCAACCGATTTTGTCAGAACTCTGTTTAGTATATAAACAGAAGTCTCTAGTGCATACCCCTAAAATGATTTTCATAGGTCTGCAGAAGCCATCATGGTCCGTACCATGTCTAGAAGGATTTGATTTCTTCTCTCAGATACACCGTTATGTTAAGGTGTATGTGGTGGAGTCCATTGAGATAGTATCCTATTATTTCTAAGATAACTCAGAAACTCTTGGCTAAAGTATTCTCCTCATCGATCAGATCTTAGAGTCTTAATACTTTTGCCAAATTGTTTCTCTCTTTCATTCTTAAAGTCTTTGAACTTATCAAAGGCCTCAAAATTGTATTTCAATAAATACAAATACCTGTATCGTGAGAAATCATCGATAAAGGTTATGAAATAGTTATAACCTCCTTTTGCTTGTATTAACATTAGGCTACATACATCAGAATGTATGAGTTCTAATAACTCCTTGGCCCATTCTTCTTTTCCTGAAAAAGGAGTTTTAGCCATTTTACCTAGTAAACAAGACTCGCATGTGCCATATGATTCATAATCAAATGACACCAAGTTACCAAGCTTGTGTAACTTAGAAACATGATTTTTATTTACATGGCCTAAACGACAATGTCATAAGTAAGAGGTGTCAGAGTTATCTATTTTAGGTTTCTTATTGTTTATATTGAGTATTGGATTATCTAAGTCTAGAATATATAAACCATTAACCAGAGTTGCTGAACCATAATGAATATCATTCAATGAAAAAGAACAACATTTATTCTTAAATATCAAATGAAATCCATTTAAGTCTAAACACACAATTGAGATAATGTTTTTCATTAAAACTAGTACATAATAATAGTTTTGTAATTCTTGAACTAATCTCGAAGGCAGGTTCAGATCGTATGTCCCCACAGTAATTGAACAACCTTTGCCCCATTTGCAGTACGTAGGTCCACGTCGCCTTTCTCTAGCCTTCTACTGCCCTTTAGTCCCTGCAAGTTATTACACAAATGAGATCCACATCCGGTATCTAATACCCAAATCTCATTTCTAAAGGCGGTATTTATCTCAATCAAAAATATACTCGGAGTAGAAGTAGAAGTGCTTGTAAGCTTCTCATTCTGCTTCTTGTCCTTAATAGTCTCCAAGTAGGCCTTGCAGTTGCGCCTCCAGTGGCCCATCTTGCCACAATGATGGCATGAGCCCTTGGTAAAAGCGTCCTTCTTATTGACACCACCTTAGCCTTCTTCTTCTTCTATTGAACTTTCTTCTTAGAAAAAGAAGGTTCTACAATTAAAACTGTAATAGAATCCTTCTTTATGGAGGACACCGCAATTTTGAGAAGGTTGATCAACTCAAAAACGGTGGACTCATTTTTGTTCATCTGATAGTTAATCACAAATTGTGAGAAACTTGCAGCACATAAAGAAAACTTTTTTTTTTTTCGAAATATGCTGTAACTATTACACAATCATATTATACTACGGACTTAACCTATAATGCTCGAAATAATTTCGACTCGAGTGAAAATAATTTTTCACAGTGAACAGAGACAAACACGAATACATGAAACCAGCTTTCACGCAAAAATAATGCATGCAAACCACATATAGCAAAGCCCTGATACCACTGTTAGGTATCTCATGCATATCATATATGGCGCAGTGGAAAAATAAGAACAAGATACCATCCCAGGATCCGTATACGTGTGGAAAATAAGATATAAAAAGAAGAAGATCACCTTTTTAGTGAGTCCCTGTCATTAAAATTTTCCTTGCTCGTCTGAGGTGCGATCTAGCAGTCCTCTTGATCAAACACCACGAGAGTCGAATGTCCCGCCACTAAAATCATAGTGTATGACTATCTCTAACAGAAATCCACACAGAGGATCACACTCAAGAACCAAAATTTTCTGTGCTAGTAGGAAACAAAGTGGCGGCTAGGGTTTTGAGAAGAACAATGAGAGAGAGAGAGAGAGAGAAGAGAAAAGAAGAAGAGAAGGGTTTTTTGTGAAGCCTTGCCCATTAGGGATTCGTGCATATCACCTATATGTCACCGAAAAAGAAACTGAAACCCCATCATCTTAAGATTCTAAAACAATTACAATTCCCTAATTGTAATTAGAAATATCAAGTTCTCACAATTACAATTTGGCCCATAAATTATAACTAATTATAATTTGGCTACAACTCATTCTCTTTCTCTTAATTAACCCCACTATGTTATTAAATAACATCTTGAGTATATATTACTCTATTATGTGTGACCTATTAGGTTTCCCAGTCAATTAGTAGCGAACATGAATTAATTCAAACATCTTTGAGATTAATAATCCATAATTAATTAGAATTAATCATATTAATTCTAATAAAGATTGGATTATTAATTCATCAATTAATAAACCCGTATTCCATAGATCATAAGCGGTATCTAGCAATACATCATGATCATCCAAGAGTCCAGAAAGTCATGTGGCTTGACATGAACCCTTCAATAGCAAAATATAGTGCAATTAACTTCTTTCACCACATAATATCTCATTTGAATTGGAGTACAGAATTAGTGTCAACTCCCTCCAAAATATATTAATTCTGACCCGAATATAATAGTACTTGTACCAGAAACCCACTACTCTAGATGTGTGTCAATTGGAACTGTTTCCACTACACAGTCGCCTTAGCCAAGGACTTCTTGAGTAGTAATTCCTACAAGTGGCCGTGAGATATTCGCCCCTACTATTAGGAGTGGTGAATCCTTTATAGACCCTCTTAACTACTTTCGTTTACCTCACAATGTATCCAATATCCATCCCGTAGGCGGCCTCGATCTAGGTCCAGAGATTGGAATCAAAGCACAGTGCTCAGCAAACAAAGTACCTTGGAGATCTCAAGTCTTAGGATACTTGCACGTTTACTATATTGAAATTGTATCACTGACACTAAATAGTAATCCATATGATTATCTCTTAGCTAGGTTATTCAATGTACTTGTTCTATTAACAAGCATCTATGTGTTAACTTTGAGTATCTCAATACTCACGGATATGAGAAACATCGCTTGATCAAATTAGGAAGTCTAACACATGCTAGTCTTAACGCATTAATGATGTCCTATCTCATTAATACTACGACTAGGGACAAGTACTAACACTATATAGTGTAGTAGAAATATCATATCATGATTTCCTTAACATAGTGTTGTACTAAGGACTTTATCTAACAGTTATATTACACAAAAGTAAACAAAAGAAACTGTAAGATAAATAATGCATTTTATTAAAATAAAATGTGTCATATACAATGTATAAGTGATTGCCTCCAGGGCTTAACACTGACAGGTGGGCCCAAGAACAACAAAGAAATAAACCAAAAGGATAAAAGCAACAACAAAGAAGGAGGAGTTAACAATTTCGACAACTCCGCATAGGATGGTTTGCGGCTCATTTTAGCCGATGCAAGGAAAATAGCTCAATTGAGCCGACGCAACAACATGAAAAAGGAATAGCACTTTGGTGGCTTGGTTGCGGTTCAGTAAATTCAAAGAAGAAATTTCGGTAGCTTCATCCTTACAGTTGAAGGCACCTCGGCTCGGATGGCTTTCGGTTGCTGGGTAATTTTGTATGGCTCAAATTGGAAGCTAAATTCCACAATTCCAATTTAACATCAATTAAAGTATTCAGCACAAAACAACAAAGGAATTCTCAACTTCACAATTCAAAGGCAGTGGAATTACTTAGTTTTTTCTTAGATTTTTATTTTAGAATTTTACTAATCCATTTTGGTTTTGGATTTTAGGAAATTACTTCTTCTTTATTTAGGATTCTTTTAGAAATTTTGTAAGTCTATAAATAAAGGCTATTTATCTTAGAAAAGGGAGTGCACAATGTAGGGACTTAGAATATTTTTTATAGTGCATAACCGATATTTTCTCTAAAGGAATTACTCAAGAAGCATTGATTCTTGGAGGAATTTTCATTGGAAATTGAAAGGCTTGTCTATGAGTATTTATCTCTTTTCTTTGTTTTCTTTTTCTTGAACAATGATGATTTTAATTCTTTAAGTATATTTAGATATATTATTCTTGGATTTATGATTTTGAGTTAATTTAGTTCTTTGATTAATTAACTATTTTCTTTGGTATTTAATTACTTGATTTCATTGGTTATTGATGCGAGTTCTTCTAATTGACTTCGACACAATGATGTTAGGAGTTTTGTTGCATTGATTTTGTACTTGTTAAATCTTGATGGATTTGAATGATGAAGTTAGGATTTTAAAACTAAGTGATCAAAGGTTATGTTAATTTCGCCTTGACATAGGGTTATTAGCTCATTTCATGTTTATAAGAAATTGAGCCTAATGCATATTTTAGTTATGTTAGCTTGATTGATAAATCTGTTAATCTAAATCAAAATATAGGATCCCATGGATTGACAAAAGAAATAGAATTTACTTAAGTAAATTCATGACTTGTGAAACGATTAAATTTTACTTTATATTCCTTCATAATGCAAGGAAAATAATTGGTTATGATACGTATTAGATGATTCATGTCATGCTTTTGAGAATAACTATTTAATTACATGTTTTTCTCTCCATGAGTTATATATGAATATATATATTTTTTTTATTTTCATTTCTTTATTAATTCAATTTATAAGTTAAACAATGAAAGAAAAGTGATTAGTGTATAGTTGTTCCTTTGAGGATCGATACTCGTTAATTCCCTGTACTGTGCTTGTGATGAAAATACTTGCTGACATGTATATTTTGGAATTAATGTTTTAATTAAAACTTGATTAAGGGTTGGATTTAAAATTGATGATTTTATATACCCAAAATTTACGCATTAAGTTTTTGGCGCCGTTGTCGGGGAACAATATCATGAAAGCTTATATGTTGTAAATATATAAATAGGTGGAAACATGTTCATAATAACAAACTTGTCTTTGTATATTTGTATATATTGTATATTTAGTTATTTAATTTTACTAACCTAATGTTAATGTGGAATTTTTGTAATCTTTGTATTTTTAATTGGATGATTTCTACATCTATAATTTTGAGTCAATACTAGCTCTTTTTATTATCTGGTTTGGACTTGTGTTGACATGATATTTTTGACGAACTAAATTTATTATTTATTTATTTATTTATTTATGCCTTTTAATTTTAGGTTAATGCATAATTTAAGAATTCTTGTTTTAAATGTACCATGGTCATACATTAAATTAGGATAATTTTTAGTTATTAAAAGAAAAAAAATGGGCCCGGAGTTGACCTGGCACCAGGCCCGAAAATAGCCCGGGCAGTGGTCCAGTACTGCCCAAAAAAAAAAAAAAAAAGTCAAAGCTTACATAGCACCAGGCCAAAAAATGGCCCTGGCACCGGGCCAGCTCTGCCCAACAGTACCCGCACAAAAAAAAAATTTTCTTTTTTTCCTTTTTCGTTTGTTGCCTTACCCTTTTTCTTTTCTTCCCAAATTATTCCTATTTTATCTTTTTCTTCTTGTTTCCTTTTTCTTTGATTTTCTTATTTGTTTCTCTTGTTTACCTTGTTCTTCTATTTTTCTTTCTTCTTTAATTTTTTTTCCTATTCCCCCAGAATGATACTTTCATTTTTCACTCATTCCCTTCATCTTTGTCTTCCCCTTCTTCTTTTTCACATTACTCTTTTTCTTCTATACATTATGCCCCATGAATTAAAAAAAAAAAAAAATTAAAGCTCCCATTTGGGGAATACATTGGTGTAAAAACTTTCTCAATTTTATCTTCTTGAATTTCTTGGCATTTTGTATATGTATTTTTGAGGAAAAATTTACTGGACATAGAGATATCCTTGTTGAGTTTATTTGGTGGTAGAAAAATGCATAGAATGGATTGTGCGTCTTGTGATTATTTCTAAAAATAAGCTATGCATTTTTCTAAAATTTTTGTAATTTTGGAAATCTTGGACTTGTTTTGATATTTTGTTGTGTTGATTAAAATGGGTTGATAATGCGCTTTTGTTATCTACGTTGAATACACTTCTTATTTCTCTTGAGCATCAAAAGTCTGGAAAATTTCTTCACTGAAAAGAGAACCATGTGCAAAATGTGAGACAAGGAGGACCTCATGATCCATTTGGAGGTCGTGGTGGTCTATTTGATGGTTCTTTTGGACAAACTGGGGGCCCATTTAGAGGATCTACTTCGAGGGAAAACTAAAGGCTTTAACATTCTATATTTCTTTTCCTTTGATTTTTATTGAGCTTATATCTTATTTTCTTTCAATTACTCTTTAGGCTTTTACTTGTGTGTTTGTTTTTCTTGTTGTAGGTTGAATTTCGCTGGCAATAATTCTTCCAACTTCTTGAAGGATGAACTTCTCTTCCATTGGGATCTAATCTACCTTGGGGAGTATTATTTTCTTTTCCTTCTTTACATTCTTGGTCCCTTGGTTATGCTTTAGGATGATATTTTAGGCCATTGAGGGCAATGTCCAATTTAAGTATGGGGGAGAGATTTAATATTTTCTCACGTGCATCTTTGTGATTTTCAATGGATTTTCAATGATATATGTTTGAGGGATGTTCAATGTTATATGTTTGAATTGTTGAAATTGTTGAAGTTTTGAAATTTGTTATTTGTTTATAATGAACATAGGATTTTCTTTTTAACTTTGGATATGAATTTGTCATTCATGGTGGTTGATTTTTATTTAAAAGGTAAACTTTTGTATTAAGTTAGATTTTTTAAGTTTTGAGAATTCAAGCTAACCTTGGTTATATTTGGTATTTAAGTTTTATTTTATTCTTTGAGTTTAAATAAGGATGATATGATGAAATATGTGAAGATTTTTTTGATTAATTCTTGTATTATGGATTTAAAATTTGCTTGACGTTAAGTTTTGAATAAGGAATGTGAGGGGAAATTTTGAGTTAAAAAAAATGTAAGATGAAAAAAATTAAGTTGAAAAAAACAATGAGTAGAGATAACACTATTGTTGGTGTGAATTGAAAAAATGCTCTTATTTTTAATCTTTAGACCTTTAGCTAAAAAGGGGGTCAATATGGGGAGAAGTAGCAAGTGTATTCGGTGCACTCTCTCGAGGTTATCCCGAAGGCAAAAAGACAAGTAAGAGCAAAGAAAATATGTTGAAAAATTGATGATGACAATAAGGGGGCCAATACAGTGTGTGAAGAGAAATCCATTTACTTGAGGCTAGCAATTCCTAAAGTCATAGAAAAAATAAAAGAAGAGTCGAGTGTTTTCCTTGTTTCACTAACTCGAGTTTTGTAAATTTGAGTTTCTAATGCTTGAATTGGTTAAATGACTTGACTTGTATGATTTATATTATCTATGTTTTTGCTTGAGGAGTGGAATAATTTTCTTGTACTAAATATAAGCTTGTTTAACTTAACTTTGATGGCCTTGGGATTATTTTGAGTTAATGCATGAGTTTACAAAGGTTTTTAAAAGGTTGAATGAATGATAATTTTTTATCTAAGGTTGGAAAAAAATTATGGCTTTGTTATGGATGAATATGAAAAGAACTATATTGTTTTGAGTGCTTTGTTTAAATATTTACTTGAGAGCAAGTAAAGATTCAAGTGTGGGGTATGTGATAGGGGTTAAAATCATCGTTATTTTCCTAGTGATTTAAGGTTAAATTGAGATAGTTTTAATACAATAACTAGTCGTATTCCTTCATATTTTATATTTCACTTATAAAAATGCTTTTCTGAAAATTTATGTAACAATAGGTGAAATTTAGAATTAACTATGTATTCCTCAAGTCCATACCCAGCACCAGGCCAAAAAGATGGACCTAGCACCGATCCTCTATTAGAAGAACAAAGGGACGCGAAATTGATGGAATAGAGGAAGCAATTGCAATTGCAATTGAAAAGGAAACAATGACTCAATAAGAATGGCAGGCTCACATCTTCAAAAGAAACAAAGAACAAAAGAAAGCACAAAGGACAAAAGAAATAAAAGAAACAAGAGGCACGGCTAAGTAGACAAAGCAAAAGCAACAAAGAAAAGAAAAAATTAGGTGGGCCTAAGAACAAAAAAGAAATAAAACAAAAGGAAAAAAGCAACATCAAAGAAGGAGCAGTCAACAATTTCGACAGCTGCGTATGGGATGGTTTGTGGCTCAATTGAGCCGATGCAACAACATGAAAAAGGAACAACAATTTGACAGCAATTCTGTGGCTTGGGTGTGGCTCTACAAATTCAAAGAAGAAATTTCGGCAGCTTCATCCCTATAGCTTGAAGGCACATCGGCTCGGATGGCTTTCGGTTGCTGGGTAATTTTGTATAGCTCAAATTGGAAGCTAAATTCCACAATTCCAATTTAACATCAATTAAAGTCTTCAGCACCAAACAACAAAGGAATTCTCAACTTCACAATTCAAAGGCAGTGGAATTACTTACTTTTTTCTTAGATTTTTATTTTAGAATTTTACTAATCCATTTTGGTTTTTGATTTTAGGAAATTACTTCTTCTTTATTTAGGATTCTTTTAGGAATTTTGTAAGCCTATAAATAAAGGCTATTTATCTTAGAAAATGGAGTGCACAATGTAGGGACTTAGATATATTTTTTATAGTGCATAACCGATATTTTCTCTAAAGGAATTACTCAAGAAGCATTGATTCTTGGAGGAGTTTTCATTGGAAATTGAAAGGCTTGTCTATGAGTATTTATCTCTTTTCTTTGTTTTCTTTTTCTTGAACAATGATGATTTTAATTCTTTAAGTGTATTTAGATATATTATTCTTGGATTTATGATTTTGAGTTAATTTAGTTCTTTGATTAATTAACTATTTTCTTTGGTATTTAATTACTTGATTTCATTGGTTATTGATGCGAGTTCTTCTAATTAATTTCGACATGACGATGTTAGGAGTTTCATTACATTGATTTCGTATTTATTAAATTTTGATAGATTTAAACGATGAAGTTATGATTTTAGAACTAAGTGATCAGAGGTTATGTTAATTTCACCTTGACATAGGGTTATTAGCTAATTTCATATGTTATAAGGAATTGAGCCTAATGCATGTTTTGGTTATGTTAGCTTTATTAACAAATCTGTTAATATGAATCAAAATATAGGATCCCATGGATTGACAAACAAAGTAGAATTTACCTACGTAAATTCATGAGTTGTGAAACGATTAAATTTTACTTTATATTCCTTCATAATGCCAAGAAAATAATTGGTTATGATAAGTATTAGATGATTCATGTCACGCTTTTGAGAATAACTATTTAATTACATGTTTTTCTTTCTATGATTTATATATGAATATATATTTTGTTTTTATTTTTATTTCTTTATTAATTTAGTTTATAGGTTAAACAATGAAAGAAAAGTGATTTGTGTGTAGTTGTTCATTTGAGGATCAATACTCATTAATTCCCTGTAATATGCTTGCAATGAGTAAACTTGCTCACATATGTATTTTGGGATTAATATTTTAATTAAAACTTGATTAAGGGATGGATTTAAAATTAATGATTTTATATACCCAAAATTTACGCATCACATGCATCAAGCTTCGAACTGCATTTGCATACGGGACTTTCGCCATGTACTCTTGCTCTTCCATCATCTTTGGAAATAACTGGCTACTGAGTTTCAAATGAGGAGCAAGCGGGGTACTTACAGGTTTTGAATCTTCATTCATACCAAAATGTTGTAGTACCTTCTTTAAATACTGCTTCTATGTCAACCAAAGCTTGCCCCTCTGTCTATTCTTATTTATCTCCATGTCGAGAATCTTTTTGACTTCTCCCAAATCCTTCATCTCGAACTCTTTACTCAACTGAGCCTTCAGTCTGTCAATCTCAGCTTGGCTCTTTGCTGCTATTTGTATATCATCAACATACAAGAGTAAGTAGATGTAGGATCCATCTTGAAGTCTTCGCAAATACACACAATAATCGTATTTACTTCTTATGTACCTCAACCCTTCATAAACTTGTTAAGTCGTTTGTTCCCCTGCCTTGGTGATTGCTTTAATCCATACAATGATTTATTAATCTTGCAAACCCAATTTTCTTTACCAGTAACCTTGAACCCTTCTAGCTGAGTCATATAGATTTCCTCCTTCAAGTCACTGTGTAAGAACGTAGTCTTCACATCAAGTTAAGCTAGCTCCAAATTGAACTGTGCTACCAAGGCCAACAAAATTCTAATAGAGGAATGTTTAACAACTGGATAAAATACCTTATTATAATCAATTCCTTCATTTTGAGTGTAGCCTTTAGCCACCAATATTTCCTTGTTGCGAACATCATCCTTGTCAGGAAATCCTTTTTTCTTTATAAATATCCACTTGCATCCAATTGTCTTCTTGCCCTTTAGTAGTTGTGTTAGCTTTCACGTTGTGTTTTTCTGTAGAGATTGTATTTCTTCTTCCATTGCACCTTTCCATCTACCATTTTCTGGGCTTTATACGGCTTCTAGAAAGGTGGATGGAACATTATCAATAACTGGAAGTGCATAAGCCACTATGTCAGTAAAATGAGCAGGCTTATAGATTTCTCGTCTTATTATTCTAGAGGTAATTGACTTTGATTGCTGTAGGGGTTCTTGGGTCGAAACCTCATCCTCATCTAACCCTTCTTATGTCAAGGGAGAGTCACTACTGATGCCTTTTGCTAGGGTCACAACTGTCTATTCAAACTCCACTTGCTTCGGCGTACACTCCACCTGTTGCACAGTACTATCAGTCAATTTTGGATTTACATTTTTCAACATGGTAGATTTATCAAAGATCACATCCTTGCTGATAATTATCTTCTTTACCTCTAGACACTACAAACGGTATCCCTTAACTCTACCATTGAAGCCCATAAAGATAGCCTTCTTTGCTCGTGGATCCAACTTTGATTCATTCACATGATAATATGCAGTAGAAACAAAAATATGCAAAGAATCATAATTTGTTGTAGGTTTTTCAGATCATACCTCTAAAAGAGTCTTGCCTTCTAATGCAGACTTTGGCAAGTGGTTGATGAGATATCGAGCGTATGACATAGCCTCAGCTAAAAAATTTCTGCCTAACCCAGTATTAGACAACATATAGTGTCTTGTTCATGTGCTCCGATCCCCCATTCTGCTATGGTGTTTTCCTAACTGTGAAGTACCGAAGTATGCCACACTCTTGGCATACCTCCAAGAAAGGATCACTCTTGTATTCCCTATCGTTGTTTGTTCGGAGAATTTTGATCTTCTTTCCTGTCTGGTTTTCAACTTGAGCCTTCCACTTAAAGAAAACCCCAAGCACATCATCCTTGTTCTTCATAGTAAACACCCACACTTTTTTGGAAAAATCATCAACAAAAGTAACAAAATAATGCTTACCACCAAGAGACGGGATCTTGGCAGCTCCCTACACATCTGAGTGCACATAATCCAAATTACCCTTGGTATTGTGGATAGTAGTGCCAAACTTCTCATTTCGTTGTTTTCCCAGCACACAATTTGATAGGGGCTAAATTAGTCAGGTTTTTCCTAGTTATTTGAGGTTCTTTTGTGATATATTTTGTTCAATAACTAGTCATATTCCTTCATATTTGAGATTTTACCCTTAGAAAGGTGTTTTGTTCATTATTTCAAATTTTAGGATAAAACGAAATAAAAACATCGTAGAATAGAGGAGAGGCGGTGCCGGCTAGGGCTTTAGAACCAGCGCCGGCCATGCACTGGATTACATGAACTTCAAAGCAACAAAAAATTGTCAAAATAGAGCAAAACAGAGGGAAACCGGCACTGGCTCCAAGAGTCAAGGCGACACCAGCTGGTAGAGAAGCAGAATTTGGAGAAAAATAGGCAAACGAGTAGAGAAGCAGAACACAACCAGTGTCGGCTCCGAGAGCCAAGGCGGCACCGGCGCCCTGAAGATAAGGCAGTGCTTGATTTTTTCGGCACCGGTTATGTTCTACTTCTCTACTTGTTCACCGATTTTTCTCTTAATTTTGCACAATGAAGACCAGAATGCAGCCGGCGCCGCCTTGACACTTGGAGCCAGCGCCAATTCCTTTATGTTCTGCTCTGTTTTGATATTTTTTTGTTGCCTTGAAGTTCATGCAATCCAGTGCATGGCAGGCGCCGGTTCTAGAGCCCTAGCCGACGCCACCTCTCCTCTGTTCTACAACATTTTTGTTTCGTTTTACCCTAAAAATCTGTAATAATGAACAAAATACTTTTCTAAGGGTAAAATCTTAAATATAAAGGAATATAACTAGTTATTGAACAAAATATATCACAAAAAAATCTCAAATAACTAGGAAAAACATGACTAATTTAGCCATTATCATATTCCCCCGCACATAGCTCTTTGCTTGTCCTCAAGCAAAGTATCAAGAACAAGTAGAAAAACACAAGGTTTAACAAATCACTCAATCAATTTCAAAACCATATCTTCAATGCTTTCTTTATTCAAGAACATAAAACACATGTTACTATATCTTTCACAACTAATGCAAGACTTGTGTTAGTGATAAATGATTTAGTAGAACCATCTCAATACTTCACAATATCCTCAAACCATTGGAAAGAATTTAGTTCAAAAAAAGAATATGCATTCCATAGGCTTACTTTTCATACACTCTCTCCACTAATCCAAGATATATCATGATTCTACTTAGATCAAGTAGTCATATTCCTTCATATTTGACATTTTACCCTTGGAAAGGTGTTTTGTTCATTATTTCAGATTTTTAGGGTAAAGGGAAACAAAAACGTCGCAGAACAGAGGAGAGGTAGCACTGGCTAGGGCTCTAGAACCGGCGTCGGCCATGCACTTGGATTGCACGAATTTTGAAGTGACAAAAAATTGTCAAAACAAAGTGGAACAGAGGGGAACCAGTGCCAACTCCAAGACTCAAGGCGGCGCCGGCTGCATTCTGGTCTTCATTGTGCAAAATTAAGAGAAAAATCGGCGAATGAGTAGAGAAGCAAAACATAATCGGCACTGGCTCCGAGAGCCAAGGTAGTGCCAACTGTGCCCTGAAGATAAGGTGGTGCTTGGTAATCTTTGGAGTTTTAGTATCTTCCAACTTCTACTCGGCCAAGAACTCTGTACCTACGAGTTTAGGCACTTCTTAAGCCTATAAATAGATGAAAAACATAAGAGAAAATGGAAGAATTCATTGATTATCATAGAAAATTACTCAATCAAAGGAGAAATTCTTCAATTCAAGGAGAGTTGTACAAGAAGATCCTCAAAGGAAGAAGAAGGAGACTTGTCTATGAGTACTTTCTTTTACTTTGTTTTCTTTTTCTTGAACAATGATATATTAATTATTTTATTGTAATTCGACATTGTTTTAGATATTCATGATTTTTAGAGTTGTTTGATATTTTGATTAATTGATTGTTCTTCTTGGTATTTAATTACTTGGGCGTATTACGAGATTAATTAGTTGTTTCTTTTTATTAACTTGCTAGACCAAAGAGGTTGATGGTGGTTGCAATTGATTAATTTCATATTTATTGGCTGTTAACTTTCTAGACCAAAGAGGTTAATTGCTTAGGATTAAGTAATTAAAGGTTAATTGATGTTTGTCAGACCAAGAATTCATTGATTAATTTCATGTTTTAAATTTGCCAGACCAAGGAAATTTAATCAAGGATTGTGTTTAATGCATCTTGTGGATCAATTAGTTGAGATAGACCAAGTGATGCTAATTTATCTTAATCCTTCATGGTGCCAAGAGAAATAATGGTTAGGTAATTTAAGATCATGTTTGTCTAAACAATGGTTTGAGTTACATACTTTTCCATCCTTAACATGTATATACTTTTATTTTTATTTTTATTTTTTTTTTTCACTTTATCGAGTCGGTTAAGCAATAAAATAAAGGTGATTAATGTCTACTTGTTCCTGGAGGATCGACACTCGTTTGATGATGAGTACGCTTACTCATATGTATGATTTAGGTTGAACGTTTTAATTTAAAATTAATTGGGAATGTGCTTAGTTTTTGTATGATTTTTACACCCAAGTCCGGACACATCACAATGCTCACAAAATTCTAATTTACAAGTCTTCATACTTTTCAATAATCCTTGCTTGGCAAGAATTTGCAAAGATTTTTCACCAGCATGTCCCAAACGCATATGCCATAGCTTTATTGCCTCTACATCATTCTTGCTACTAGAAATTGCAGCCGCCACTATCCCAATCACTGTTCTACCTTGGTAGTAATACAAATTGTTCTTTCTCACGCCTATCGGCATCACAAGTGCTCCTGAAGTACCTTTAAGAATTCCATCTTGTAGTGTCACAATTAGACCTTATGATTCTAAGTCCCACAAAAAGATGAGATTCTTCTTCAACTTTGGCACGACCACACCTCTTTCAAAATTCTGGTGGATCTATCATGATTCCGCAACTTGATTGAACCTCTCTCGGCTGTTTTACATGAATTATCATTGCCCATGTAAACAACTCCGCCATTAAATTCCTCAAAGTCAAAGAACCACTCCCCGCTTGAAGACATATGATAGGTGCAACCTGAATCCAAAATCCATTCATCTTATTGTGATATTGATAGTGAAACTACCAAAGAGATATCTGATTCTAAATTTGCATTCGGCAAACATTTGCATCTTGCGAAGACTTCCCTTTCTTCTTCAACTTTGGATAGTCCTTCTTCTAATGCAATTTCTCATGATAGAAAGTACACTCATCTTTGGCAACTTAGCTTTTTGATTTGGATCTTCGTCTTCTTCCCTTCAATTGGGTTTGCTGACGACCTTTTGCCACCAATACTTCATCTATTGTAGTTGCTTTATTTTTCATTTTACCCCGTTTTCTCAATTCATGACTATACAAAGCAGAATATATAGCATCTAAAGATACATTCTCTTTTCTATGAAGTGAAGTAGTCTCCAAATGTTCAAATTTATCGAGAAGTGATGATAACAACATCAAAGCTAAATCTTCATCTTCAAATTTTACATCTAAATTTAATAGGTCTGCTACTAATTAATTAAATATAGTGATGTGTTCATTCATAGAAGTACCTGGTCAGTAATCAAATTGGAACAATCTTTTCTTCATAATGAGCTTATTCTAACCACTCGTTTTTAGAAATTTTCCCTCCAATGCCGTCAATAATTTATATGCAAAAGTCTCATTCTTGAAATCATACTTCTGCTTTCTGGATAGGCACGATCGAATTGTTCTACATGCTAGCCGATTTATGATACTCTAATCCTTATCTTCCATGTCTTCTGATTCTTTTCTTCAATGGCTATGTCAAGACCCTACTAGAAAAGAGAATCCAAGACCTCTTCTTGCCATATGTCGAAATGGCCAGTACTGTCAAATATCTCCACCTCCAATTTCAAACTTGACATAAAAATTCTCAACCATGATGACGAGGAAGCAGATGTCCTTGATGTTATATTTGAAGTAGTCTTCATTGTTTCTTGATCATTCGACGCCATTACAGACTCAAAATAATAGTATTCAATATAACATGATTATAAACATACCAAGGACGAACCTTCGTCTCTGATACCACTTGTTGGGAAAATTGGGTAAATTTTTGCTTAAAGTAATTAGTGAAATGAACTGATTCAATAGTTCCTAAGAAACAATTGGAAGAGACACTATCTCTCTTAAATTCCAGTCTCGTACTAGAACTTATGTATATGGTGTATTATCACAGTCTACACCCGTGTACACATAAAATAGTACGTACACGTTATTAATATTGAATACTATATTACAACTGAAAAGAAACTACAATAATAAAAATAAATAAATACAAAAATAAAGAAAGAAGACACCTGGAATTCATAATAGAGTTTGGCCAAATTTGCCTAATCTCCGAGCACCACTCAAACAGTCTGCTTTTATTTATATGTGGGAGAAGAGATTGCTGGTGTTATATATTCCAAAGCCAAACATGGCCTTCTTATATAGGAAACTAAGGTGGTGGAATGCTTTGGCCTTTTCGATGTGGGATCCAAAAAAATGAAGCTAAAAGTCAACAAAGCACACATTGGATGGGTAACAATAATAGGCTCTGCAGCAATTGCAAGAATGCTCTAGCTCATGTCAGGTTTAATATCATATATTTTCACTATTAATTTCTACGCTCCGAAGCCAGAAGGCCAACAACTTTTTTTGTTCATGTAGAAGAAAGAAAATTATTGGTACAGTATTATCATCATTTACCAAGAATACCTAAAATTTTTCATAGAATTTGAGATAGATGGGAAGAAGAAAAAAGGATAAAAGTTTAGTATCATTGCAAAATTGAAGAAAATTGCAGATTCCACAGGAAGGAAACTACAGTAAAAGATAAAATGAAAAATGCATCTCAGATTGTAAAGGAGGCATAAAAAGAAGAATGGAATTATGCAACAAAAAATATAGTCTGTAACACCCCACTACCTAGGCCTAACAGGGCCGGGGATGTCGCCCCATCCAAAGGACAAGGGGTCTTTATAACTAGGTCACACCAACAAAAATAAAAATAATACCTTAAAAATTGAACTTATTACAACCCAAAAATTCAGGAACAAATCTAAAATAAATTGTTCACTATCATGTCTCAAGCAACACATAAAATAAATAACACTAAGTCTTCAAAGTAGGCAACAATCTAGCGACTCATCTCCATAGCAGGATCGACCTGAAAACATGGCATAAAAGGTGATGAGATAAAAATCTCAGTAAGTCCGTGTGTGCTTTGAGTGTTTCAGGTAAAACAGTTCATGTATGCAAGTTGTAAAAATTGTATAGAAGAAAGTGCTAGTAAGCAATAAATAAGGATTAAAAATAAAGAGTGGCGTTTTGCTTTTCAAACCATACATGTACACAATAAATACAACCACTCAAATGGGTAGCCATGGGTTATCACACATTTGGGCCCCATGAGTATATAATGGTCAGAATGCCACACTATATGCAGATTGACAAAAAGGTAGGTGATCGGCCTATCGGGTAAAATTCTCCTCCTTCTCTACACCCAAACATACCGATTGTCCACTCTGAAAACACACAGTCCACTTGACTGAAACTTGCTAGCTCGGACCGGCATGACTAAGTAGTACTGTAGCTTCTCTAAGTTGAGTTCATCGTCTGGAGGTGGCCTCCTACCAGAAGACTCACTCTTGCTCTTCAAAACTAGTACTACTAGCCTACCCATATTGAGTACTCAACGTTGATTGTCCCACTTGGGAGAAAACGAATAAAACATTGCTTTACTTGGAAATAGCAATTAAAGGTTTCTAAAATTCGTGTTAAAGTAGGTTTTTAGAAAGAGTTTAGCGTTTGTGCAAAACTACTTGTTTGATTTTCAAATGATTTGTTTGACTGAACAAGAAAGGAAACAGTCCTTAATTACCTTTACAAAATGAGTGTCCATACACTTCGCGTTTGGCTTGCCGTAGTAACCTTTTGTCATTAAATAAGTTTATATAGAAGCTTACCTGATCCTTTGCTTGAAAATTCACAAATTTTCCAAAGTTGACCTAACCCCACCTGGGGTAAACACAAGTCATATGGTTATGCTCAAGCTATATTCGCTTCCATAAATAATCCTAATTCAACTTATTACAATCAGGACCCTAATGTCCTAAGCTTTAAGGCTAGATGATAAAAGATTTTATAAAATAAGTCTAGCTTAATAAGTGAAAATAACTAGGGGTTGTAAAATAATTACTAATAAGTTATAGGTTCAAATACAAATCTTGAGTGTTGTTATTAATAAATAAACTAGGGTTTAATTGATGAAGAATCCTAAGTCCTAGATGATATTATTAAAATAAATAATAAATTATTACTAATCTCTTAATTAATAATTAATAGATAGAAAATAATAAATAAAATTAATAATAAATAAATTTTATTAAATTTTGATCAATAGATAATACATAAATTTCAATAGTATTTATGAATATAGGGCCTACAAGATTAATATTTTACCTATTATTATTATTATTTATATAAAAGGGTTTATTTATTATTATTATTATTATTATTATTATTATTATTATTATTATACATAAATATATATATATATATATATTATCTTTAATAAAAGATATCATTTATTTGGCTAAAATATTACTATTCCATTTAATATTCCAATTCCAACTTCCTAGGGTTTTCGAAATCTTTGGAGGAAATCATAATATTAAAATTAGTCAATTAAAATAGCTTAGGATCAACAAGGTCATAATCATAATTTTCCTATTGCTAACAAGAATCATGAACATAAACTCCAACATCAATCAACAAACTATTTTATTCATGAATGAAGGCTTAAATCCATACCTACTATCTAATGGCCAAATCTCTACTAAGCATAATCATATTCATGGCTTCAATGAAAACAAGAACATAATACCCTATTCACCAAAGGTAACATAATATCTAGCATGCTTAAACATTCATACTCACTTAAGACACGAAGAACATGCATCGATCCACAAGAAATTTCATAAAACTTAATCATGGCCAAACATTCTCATGCTCCAATCTCAATTCCTTTATACATAAGCATATACTCAAACCCCAATCATATTTTATCCCTTTCCATCAACATCTAAGAGACATGACTTTAGAATTAAAGAGAAGGTTAAAGAGAAAAACTTGGTTGATGACTATCTCGATGAAGATTTAAGGAGATCCACACGCTTAGGAGGCTTGAATCGTCTAAGAAAGAAGAAGGAAAAACAGCCATGGTTAGGGCAACCATTTCGACCGAGAGAGAGAGAGAGAGAGAGAGAGAGAGAGAGAGAGAGAGAGAGAGAGAGAGAGAGAGTATTAGCATGACATGTTAAAGATTGAAGGGGAGAAGATGAACAAAAGTTGTTCTTGGTTACCTTGATAGTGTTCTTGAGACTTCAAGATAAATTCTGGTTTTTTATCCGATTGCAAATTTTTGTTTTCGAGATTTGATGTTATAAAATCTAGAAATGGACTCTAGGGAGTGAGTCGGTGTGATCTGGAGTTTTTTGGAAGGGATTGAAGGTGTTTAGAGTGGTCTTAGGCATGGAGAAAGATAGCGTGGGTTCTCTGTGTTTTTGGTGTTCTTGGAGAATTGGAGAGAATTGGAGAGAAAGTGCTAGATGAAATGCTGAAGGTGTTGGCTAAATGATTGAGAGATTTTTGTGATTTGATTTTAGATTAGGGAGAAGGGGAAAATCTGGTTGTCTGAAATTCAAATGGAGTAATTTATGGAGTGTTATATGGTAGAAGATATGGTACTGTCGTTTGATTGAAGGAGGTTCTTTGGAGCTACTATGGCCGACTGGTTTTGCTATGGTTTTGCTGAAATGAATGAGGGTTGAAGGAGCTATACGATTGGCCGAAATGCTGAGTTCAATGGTGGGAGAATTTCTAGTTTTTTGAAGCTTAATCCAAGGGAGTTTTCATGGAGCAATTGCTGGAATTTTTTTAACTTCAATTGAAAGCTTGATTGGAGTAATTGAAGGAGGAATTTGAGGAGTGGCTATGGAGTCCAGTTGTGTAGGTCAGTGGAGGATGGTAATGTAGTTCAGTTCATGGCTGACTAAGGTTAATTTCACAGAAGTTTGAGGTGGTTTTCGGACAAGGCTTGAAGAGAGAGCATGACTGGAATTTTTCTGGTTTGAGATTCGAATTGCTTGCTAGAATTTGTTGTGCAATTTTTCTGCAACTTTCTAGCCGATTTGTAGAAGGTTTGGGGAGGTATTGGAGGGTCCTTTAAGGCTAGTTTCCAGCCTTCTTTATGGAGGAAAGGCATAGGTAATCTACTGGTCTGAAGGGTAGAAGAAATAGCTTTATTTTTTGGCCTGCTAAGCATCGAAGCTGTCCAGAATTTTTTTCTAGTTTGCACAGCTTTGTGCAATCCAGTTTTTGGCAAAGAATTTTAGTCTTCAAGCTGAATAAGTTGGCCATTTTTCTGGCAGCATTTGAGTAAGAAAGATGGTTGAAATATTTGAAGGCTAGACTATCCAAGAATCTGGAAAATTTTCAGATTACTTCCATGAAGAAGATGAACACTATGGAGTGAAGTTTGAAAGTTCAACCATGGAGATTAATTCTCTTTGAGAACCTTCCTTATCTCCTTCCCTATTTTCAGTCAAAATTCTATCCTCTAAGAGCCATTTTAGAAATTCCAAGAAAAAAAATCCTTGCTGAAATTTGCTGGAATTAAAACATAGATTTAGATAAATTGAACTAACTTAATTGGTAAAGAATTTAAGCTAAGCTAGGAAATAAAAGGACATGAATCCCTTAAGAATTCTTTTAGGGCATAAGAATAGGATTAGGACATTCCCTTCATGTCTCCCCTAGGACAACTGATAGGGGCTAAATTGGTCATACTTTGCTTAGTTATTTGAGGCTCTTTTGTAATACATTTTGTGCAATAACTAGCCATATGCTTTCATATTTGAGATTTTACTCTTGGAAAGGTATTTTGTAATTATTTCAGATTTTTTGGGTAAAATGAAGTAAAACCGTCACTAAACAGAGCAGAGGCGGCGCCGGCTAGGGCCCTAGAATTGGCGCCGGCTGTACACCGGTTGCACGAACTACAAAGCGATGGAAAAATTGTAGAAATAGAGTAGAACAGAACCTAAGCGGTGCCAGCTGTAAGGCTAGAACCGACAACGGCTGCATTCTGGAACCTATGCGCACAATTTGGAGAAAATCAACGAACGAGTAGAGAAGCAGAACACAGGTGGCGCCAGCTCCGAAGAACCAAGGCGGCGCCGGCTGTAATCTGTCCTTGAGGCGGTGCTACGATCTTTCTACGCGTTTTTGGTAATCTGAAGAGTTTTAGCAGCTTCCAACTTCAACTCGGCCAATAACTTTGTACCTACGAGTTTAAGCATTTCTTATGACAATCAATAGATGAAAAACATAAGGAAAAAAAGAAGAATTCATTGATCATCATAGAAAATCGCTCAGTCCAAGGATGAATTCTTCAAGTTCAAGGAGGGTTGTGTAAGAAGGTCTTCAAAGGAAGAAGAAGGAGGCTTGTCTATGAGTTCTTTCTTTTACTTTGTTTTCTTTTTCTTGAACAATGATATGTTAATTGTTTTATTGTAATTCAACATAGTTTTAGATATTCATAATTTCTAGAGTAATTTGATC
Source organism: Voacanga thouarsii (assembly GCA_026120185.1). Lineage (NCBI taxonomy): Eukaryota > Viridiplantae > Streptophyta > Magnoliopsida > Gentianales > Apocynaceae > Voacanga > Voacanga thouarsii. Next base: position 4,730,925 of record JANUWF010001016.1, on the reverse strand, counting down.
TTTTGATTAATTAGTTATTATTCTTGGTATTCAATTACTTGTGCTTATTATGAGATTAGTTAGTTGATTCTGTCCATTAACTTGCTGGACCAAAGGGGGCTGATGGTTGTTTCGATTTATTAATTTCATATTCTATTGGCAATTGATTTGCTGGACCAAAGGGGGTTGATTATTTAAGAACTGGTAATTGAAGGTTAATTGATGTCCTCCGAGACCAAGGGTTCGTTGATTAATTTCATGCTCTAAATTCGCTAAGACTAAGGAAATTTAATTAAGGATTGTGTTTAATGCATCTTTTGGATGAATTAGTTGAGACGGACCAAGTGATTCTAATTTATCTAAAAGATAATGATTTCATGGATTGACCATCAAAGTGAGTCTACCTTCATCCTTCATGGTGCCAAGAGAATGATTGGTTATAATAATGGTTAAGTTCTTTAAGATCATGTTTGTCTACACAATGGCTTGAGTACATAATTCTACATCCTTGACATATACATATTTGTTGGATTGTATGCCCTCTTAGACTAGGTTTCTGATGTAAAATTGAATATTTTAATAAAAGAATTTATTTTCAGAAATTGTTTGTGAATTTACTTTTTGTTTGTGCACGATTTTCATTTGGAACAGACCCATTGTGTTTAAATAAGTGATCCATGTGAATGGTGGTCTTTCACAGTAAGGTATGGATCATGGGTTATTTAACACATAAACATTTGTTCTTAACCTATTGATGAGATTGGGAACCTCATCATGTTTAGGTTATTATGTTATGAATTCCAAATGGGGAATGGCTTACCTTTAGCTAGTGAGTAGTCCACTCACTTCATGACATAAGTGTATTTCGAATATGTAGAACAGGACCTGTAGTAGTGGTTTCTAAAAAGTACTATATGATAGAAACCTAGACTACTACCGCTACAGCGTGGATTAGTACTCTACGACTTGAGTATGAGTTGGTGGTCTGGCGAAGCTGGAAGCATATACTTTGATTTGCTATAGTTGAGGTTCTATCGTAGGGCCAATATACTTGCATGTTGGGTATGTGTGACTAGTTAGTTAAGACAGACTTATACAAGATAGTTTCTGCACTATATCGCCCTTTGTGGTTGTCCAAATGGTCTAAAATGTCCAGGGCCCTGGGAAACATGACTTGGATGTTTGCTTTAGGGTAGCTCCCTTGGAAAGTGAAAACACTCCAGGAAGTCGTGGATCATTGGACTAGAAGCCTAAAGATGGTAGATGTCATTTAGAGGGGTGTTAGTACACTTCTTCCTCTCTAAATGTACGGCGATGTGTAGAGGGGTATTTTAGTCATTTCACCTGTAGGTTGGAGACTTTGCGAATGCAGCATTGTCATTGGGGTCAATATTTCCTTATGGTGATATTAGGAAATATTTAAAATGCAAAATACAGCTATTTATATAGCAGGGGTATTTTTGTCATTTTCGCAGCCAAGGCGATGTGTCTTTTTGGTCCTCGGGATAGCCTGTAAGTCCTAACTACTTTTGGGTTGAGGAATTGGTCTCGTATGAAGAGGATTTTATTTTATTTTATTTTATTCAGGAAATCTAATTTATTATTGGACTGGAATAAAATAAATTAATTAATTAAAATAGGAGTTGAGAGAAATTAATTATCTAGTTTAATTAGTTAATTAATTATTCAGGGCCTAAGTCCAGTATGAATACTTAAGAAATTAACCTGGGCTTAAATTAGGGGAAATAATTAATATTTAATTATTTATTGGATTATTTATATAGGCCCAAGAAATAAATAATTAAAGATTAATTATTATAGTTCATTTGGGCTTCTTAATTATTTATTGGGTTGTTTATATAAGCCCAGGAAATAAATAATTAATGTTTATTATTTTGGGCATTTTGGGTCCAAGAAAAATAATAAATATTTTTTTGGCCCAATAGCTTGGACCTTAGAGTTTTTTCCAGATACGGTTAAGAGGAGTTTAGGGTTAAGTCAAATTGATTCTCAGGGATAACATCCGGGTGTTTGAAATATGATATCCCAGGGATATGTTTATCAGATATTGAGAGACCTAATTTTGGCTAACTAATAAATAACTCTCTGGAAAAAAAAAACCCTAATTTTTCCCTAGCCACTCTAGAACTCACGTTACTCTCTCTCAGACTCTCATGTTGCTTTCCTCTTCTTGATTGTTCTCCTTGGGGCTTTGCTAACCAATAGCAAGAGAACCAAGGAGATTTGAGACCATTCTTCTTCTCTGTTGTGTTCACCGACTAGAGGTTAGGCAGGGGAATATCCTGAGAGCTGGAAAGCTAGGCGTTCATGCAAACAAGGCAGAGTAGAAGGCTAGCGAGTGTTCAACCGAAAGCTTCTTCAAGTGGACAAAGCGAGGCGATTCCAGTCGTTCAATCCACTCTTACTCAACCTAGAAGGGTTAAGGAGCGCAAAGGTATGATCTTCATGCTTCCGTGTGGCTTCTAAGGCTCGCGGGTTTTTTTTCTCTTAATTTTTTTCCCGTGAGCGTGCATGCCCCCTGTTTCCGTTTCCCTCAATATTTTTATTTTATTTCCTTTTAATTTTCCTTTTTATTTGTTTTTCACTTTGTTGAATCGGTTAAACAATGAAAGAAGGATAATTAATGTCTACTTGTTCCTTGAGGATCGACACTCGTTTAAACCTTATGCTCAGTTAATGATGAGTACGCTTGCTCATATGTGTGATTTGGGTTTAATTAATTTAAACTTGATTGGGAATGTGCTTAGTTTTTGAATGATTTTTTTTATACCTAAGTCTGGACACATCAACAACACTCCTATTTCTACTTATGGAATGCAAGGGCCAAAAAAAATTCAACCTAAAAAAAATAATCATGATAAAACTTAAATGATGGGATTTGAACTCAAGACCTTAGAGACTAATTCCAAAGCTCCAATCACTAAACTACAACTTTTGTTCTTATTTTCTCTCTCAAATATTCTTCCTATTTAATCATCAAGCTATCTTCCTATTTTGACCTCAAGCAAAATTACCATTTTACCATTCCTTCTCAATAAGCACAACTACGCCTTCTAGACTATAAATCATAATTCTAAAGCACATAAAATCATTCATATATATATATATATATATATATATATATATATATATTCATGCAAGAAAATATGATATGCATCCCAACCCCCTTACTCTAGGGTTGGCTTTAGGTGGGGTTTCACATAGTTCATGATACGAAAATTAGGATTGCATCAAAGATATTCTCATGGAGTATAGAAATATGGAGGATATGGGAAACAAGGACAACAAGAACTACACAAATTCGCAAACAGAAGATTCTATCCAAAATAATATTGTTTTAATAAGGTAGTACAACTCCAACACCCAAAAAGATAGAAAACCTTTCTAAAGTATGCCTTACAATCGCTTTATCACAAGAACCATCAAAATATCATTTCAAAAAATTATAGAATATACAGTAAGCTAATTATAGTTTCCGATTCCAATGTAAATCCTTCAATAAACTATGTAAATTTAGGGTTCTTATCTCCATGTCTGATTCTTGATGATCTTTTCCAACTGAAACTTGGTCCATTTCATTTCCACTTGCACCCATAAAAATCAAGTCAGTAATGTCGCCAAAAAAAATAAGTTTGATTGAGGTTATTAATTATAAATTTAAATCCTTAGTATAACACTGAAGTTCCTTAAAAGTTAAGAAAAAAGTAATTAATAATTGGGTCTAACACCTTCAACTGACATAGAGTTAAGCATGTTTGCCCAACTTTTAGTCAAAATCAACAAAAATGCACCAACAATTTTCAACAGCTTACTAGCAGCTGTATGTGAACCCTTCCCTTGCCATACCCTTCAGAATGAAATTTTGTTTGCTAGCACAGTGGTCAGGACTGCATTGGACAATTTAAATTTTACCATCTCAAGATTGGGGATTGTGGCTTTAGTAGCCGAAATAGAATGTTGCAACTTACCTGCAAACACATAGTCACAATATTTTGAACAAAAAAAATCCTTTGACTTGCTATGGAGAAAAGAAGTTCAAGAACTAGTAAGAATTAAAAGCTAGAACCTTTGTTGTATGATGCCATCAGAGGTACAGAATCACTAGTCCAAATTTTTCTTTCATCAAATTCTTTGAAAATTATACAAAGCGTACAAAAACTTGAAAGCCTTATGACTATAGAAGTACATATATACTTGATAGTGCAATAAGGTTAGACATGGACTTGAATAGACAAAGCAAAGGTGAATGTATATATAGCAACAACTTAGGGGTTGCAAAACTTTCAACACCATTCACAACACATTTTGGTGATAGGTTTACTTGGGGCATGCACTACTAGGGAAAATAAGAAAGACTAAATTTTGAACGGCCTCCAAACTCACATGAAATAAACCAAGATTTAGAATGTCCAATCAACAAAAGACATTGTAGCAGAAGAAAGACATTCATGCATCGACTTCGCTATTATAACTAAAATTTTCCTTTCCAACACTTTATTCAAAGAAACTCTTGCTAACTAATCTTTTGAAGTTCAACTTGAAATGATATCATGAAAGCTTATTATCTTTCACGTCATCTACAAACTATCCATGAATAGTATCTTAAAGTATCTTAGCTTTAATACACTCTAGAACCCCTAAATTAAAACAAATCTGAGCGTCTCTACTTTGATAAGAAAGTATATGTTGGGATTTCATCATGCTTATCAAATAAGAACGCAGGGAAATAACTATGAAATCTATGCTCAAGGATCACATGTCTCAATTAAAATGGGAATAGAGGAAGGGAACAGAGATTACCTTCTATGGCAGAAAATGAAAACTTTTCTTGCGCTAATTCCTCTGCTTCGATCGTCCACCTTGTGCCACAACAATCCAAGAGTACGATTGTCTCTAGTAATAATCCACATAAGGTTGAATTGCACATTAAGCCTGCTTCAAACTATGCTAGTAGAAGATAAGATGTGAAACACCACCTAAAGCCAACCCTAGAGTAAGGGGGTCGGGAATGCATATCATATTATTTTGCATGAATATATGTGTTTTTGAATGATTTTATGTGCTTTAGAATCGTGGATTATAGGTTTAAATGCTTAGTTATACTTATCGAGTAGGAGGGGTAAAATGGTAATTTTGCTTGAGGTCAGAATAGGAAGATAGCTTGAGGAGTAGATAAGAAAAATATGTGGGTGAGAAAATAAAAACAAGAGTTGTTGTGGTTAAGTGGTTAGAGTTTTGGAATTAATCTCTAAGGTCATGAGTTCAAATCCCATCATTTAAGCTTTTATCATGATTATCTTAATTAAGTTTGAATTTTTGTTTTCTTGCATTCCATGAAAATAGGAATGATTGTCTTAAGGGAGACATGAAGAGAATGTCCTAATCTTATCCTTATGTCCTAAAAGAATTCTAGAAGAATTCTTGTCCAACTTATTACCTCTAGCTTTGTCCTAGAAATTTCATAATTCAAATAAAGTAAAATCCATTAAATCTTTTTCTTTGAATTCCAAAAAATTTCTGTGATGATTTCTTCCCCTTGAATTTCGAAAATCAGCTTTGGAGAAGGGAGGTTGACCGAAAAATAGGAGGGGAAATAGGAAGGGTTCCAAGAGAAAATCAATCACCATGGAAGGACCTTCAAAACTATCTTCAAGATGTTCATGTTTTAGTGGTAGGAAATCTGGCAATTTTCCAGATTTTTGCAGCCCTTCTCTTCGAAAATTCAGGCCATAAACCCAACCATTTGCTGCCAAGAAAATAGTCATTTCAAGTGGCTTGGAAGCTGAAAAAATTGTGCAATTTTCAGACTGCACAAAACAGCACCAAACTAGAAATTTTTCTGGGCAATTCGCAGCTCTTCATCAAGGAAATGAAGCTGTTTTTAGTTCATCTTCAAGCCAGCAAAATTCTCTGCATTAGTCCAGAAATGAGGCTGAAAAACCACCCTTGGAAGACCCTCAAACAACCCTGAAGAACCTCTGAAAAACTGAGCTAAGAAGGTGCGAAAATCCTGTACCAAAATTCTGCAAACTTTCGAAAAAGCCATGAACACTTGAGAGCGGAATTTTTCCAGCCTTGTTCCTTTCTAGCCTAGGACCGAAAGTCACCTTCAATCTCTGTAGAATTGAGCCTTGCTCAGTCATACTCTGAACACCATTAAACCCACACTTACCTTGAAGCATAAGGACTCCATGGCTGCACCACAAAACACTCCTAAGATCACTCCATTCAAACTCCATTTGAACTTCAAATAATTCCAGCATTTCACTCTCATAAATCACTCTTGCATTGAGCTGAAATAACCAGAATTTTCTCTGCCTTTAAGGACTGAATTTTGGCCAGCCTTGAGCAACAATAACCCTCAACTAATTTAGCAAAACATGCTTGTTCCAGCCGACACCATTAAAGCTCCTAGACACCTCTCTTGATCAAACACCATAGCTGATCTTTTACCTTAAACATCTCCACCATTTCCTCCATTTAAATTTCAAATAAAATCTGGTTTCTCTCTCTCAAAAAGCTGAAAACCGAAACCCTCAATCACACCCTACCAATCGGCCAGCTTTCTAGCAGAAATCGTGCAGCACTTCTTCTAGTTTCTCTCCATTTTCACCTAAAACACCAAGAACACACACTAAACTTCTTCAAGCCTAAACCAACTCCAAACACCACCAATCACTCTCAAATACTCCCGATCATCTCTACTTAATCCCTAGACTTCATTTCTACCATTGATAACACAAAATCTCGCATGCAAGAATTTTCAACCGGATCAAAAAATCAGGGTTTCTTGAAGACCTCAAGAACATCAACAAGATAAAACAAGAACAATCTTCTTGTTCATCTTCTTCCATTCAATTCTTAATAGACCTATCTAATGCTCTCTTTCTTTTTCTCTCTCTCTCTCTCTTTCTCTCACCCTCTTCTAATCGAAATGGTTGATCAAACCATCAACCATGAATGTTATTTCATTGGATCATTCAAGTCATTCCATCACGCGTGGACCTTCTTTTGTCTTCTTCAAAGGACTCGACAATCAAGTATTCATTCTTAAATTTCTCTTATTAAATTCTGAAATCATGTCTCCTAGATGATGATAGAAAAATGGAATATGATTGGGAGATTGAATATATGCATGTGGATTAGGGGATGAAGTTATGACATGATAATGGTTGTATTTGACTAGGATGTATGTGTTTCCTTTCGAATCAATATATGTTCTTCATGTTTGATGAATTTAATGGATGTTGAAGCATGATTAGATATTATGACACCAAAGGTGATTAGGCTTTTATGATCTTATTTTCCCATGGAAACCATGATTGATGATTATGCTTAGTAGGATTTTGGCCATGTGATAGTATGAGATAGTTCAAGTGTTTGTGCATGAATAGATTAATTTCTTGTTTGATGATGGAGAATGGGATCATGAATCTTTTTTAGCAATAGGAAGACCATGATGTAAGATTATTTTCTTGTAAATTCTAAGCTATATTCATTAGCAAATTTTATTACATAAATTAAAATTACTACTATATTTTTCTTCAAAAATTCGAAACACTAGGGGATTTGTAGTAGAATATTAAATCAAACTATTAATATTTTTATTAAACGAAAATTTAAAATAATTTATTAATAAATTTTAATTATTATTAATTATTTATTATCTCTTTGGAATTAATTAAAAAATATTATTTATTTAATTTATTATTTATTTATAATAAAGCTATTTTTTTAAATTACCATTTCTTAATATCAAATAAGACTTAATAATATTTAAAATTCAAACCTTGGTTTATTTATTAATAATAACACTCAAGAATTATTATTTGAGTCTATAATTTATTAACAATTATTTTAGAACCCCTAGTTATTTCAATCTATCAAACTAGACTTAGTTTGTAAAATTCTTCAGCATCTAGCCTTAAAGCTTAGGACATTAAGATCATGGTTAGTCATGGATGTATCTAGTTAAGCTAAGAATTATTTATGTAAGGCAGGTATAGCTTGAATGTGACCCTATGTTTGTGTTTACCCCAGGCAGGGGTTAGGTCAGTCTTGGAAGACTTTTGTGTAGAACAAGCAAAGAAGCAGGTAAGTTCCTGCATGGAGTTTTGTGAAGACCAAAAGTTATTGTGGCAAGCAAATGCAATGTATATGGACAATTATTTGTAAATGCAATTAAGGATTGTTTTTCCTTTTTATTTCAGTAAAGCAAATCATTTGAAAATTGAACAAGCAGTTTTACACAAATCTAAACTTTTCCTAAAACCCAACTTGACCAGACTTTTGGAAACTCTTAATTGCTATTTCCAAATAAAGCAAAGTTTTGATCAATTTTTCTCCCAAGGGGAACAATCAACGTTGAGTACTCAATAAGGGTAGGCCACCAGGACTAGTCTTTGAAGGGTTAGGGTAAGTCTCTCAGTAGGTGGCCATCTCTGATGGGTGAGTCCTTCCTGGATAGGATGCCAGTCCGGTAGGTCATACCGGTCCGAGCTAGAAGTTTCAGTTATGTGGACTGTGTATTTTCGGAGTGGACAACCGGTAAGTTTGGGTGTAGAGATGGAGGAGTATCTCACCCGGTAGGCCGTACACCTACCTTTTGTTAGCATTGCACAAAGTGTGGTATTCTGACTGTTATTGGTCATGGGGCCCAACGTGTGGTCACCCATGGCTACCCATTTGAGTGGTTGTATTTATTGTGCACATGTATGATTTGAAAAGTGAAACACCACTCTTTATTTTCAACACTTATTTATTGCTTGCTAGCACTTCTCCTTATGAAACTTTTACAATTTGCATACATGAATTATTTTACCTGAAACACTCAAAGCACACACAGGCTTACTGAGATTTTTATCTCACCACCTTTTATGCCATGTTTTCAGGAAGATCCTGCTGTGGAGATCATTAGCTAGAATGTTGCCTTGCTTGAAGACTCTTGTTATTTACTTTAAGTATTGTTTGAGAGATTGTTGCAAACAATTCATTTTGGATTTGTGTCAGTATTTATCTTTTGGGTTGTAATAAATTTAATTTTAAAGTCTTTAGTTTTATTTTATTTTCATGTAACCTAGTTATAAAGACCCATTGTCCTTTGGACAGGGCGACATCCCCGGCCCTGTTGGACCTAGATAGTGGGGTGTTACATAAGAGGCTAGGGTTAATTGGAGAAGAATATGGAAGAAGAATGAGAAGAACGTCTACATCTCTCCTCTGTTTCCAACAAATGCTCAAGGGAACAAATTCCCTTATTTATAGTTTTAGGATTTGTCCTAATTGCAATTAGGTCCTTTAAGATTTAATGTCTACAATTAGGCCCTTGAAGTTTATATAATTGCAACTAAGTCCCATGAATTATAACAAACTTATAATTCACATATAAATATATTTTTCTTCTCTTAATTAACCCCACAATATTATCAAAAAATATATATTGAGAATTCAAACATTTATTGTGTGTGACCAATTAGGTTTCTTGGTCTTTTTGGTAGCATAATATAAATTAATTCTAACAGTATTAGAATTAATAATCCTAAATAAAATATATGATTAATTTATTAATTCTCTAATTAATAAATTTATATTTAGTAGATCAAGAGTGACATCTAGCAATGACTCTTGATCACCCAAATGTCCAAAAAGTCAAGTGGCTTGATGTGAATCTTTCAATAGCAAATAACCAGTGCAATAAACTCCGTTTACCATACTATATTCCATTCGGTCTAGAGTATGGAATTAGTACCAACTCCATCCAAAATATATATTAATTCTGACCTAAATATAATAGTACTTGTACCAAGAATCCACTACTCTAGATGTGTATCAATTGGAACCATTTCCAATACACAATTACATTGGCCAAGACTTCTTGAGTAGTAATTCCTACAAGTGGCCGTGAGATATTTACCCCTACTATTAGCAGTGGTGAATACTTTATTGATTCTCTTAACTACTTTCATTTACCTCACATTGTACCCAATATTCATCCCAATGGCGGCCCTCGATTTGGCTCCAGAGATTGGAATCAAAGTATAATGCTTAACAAACAAAGCATCTTGGAGATCTCAAATCTAAAGATATTTGCACGTTTGCTATAACGAGATTTTATTACTGTCACTAAATAGTTATCCAAGAGATTATCTTACAGCTAGCTCAACCAATGAACTTGTTCATATAACAAGTATCCACACATTAATCCTGAGTATCTCAATACTCACAGTTATAAGAACCACCGCTTGATCCAATCAAGGGATCTAACATATGGTGTATTAATAATATCCCATCTCATTAATACTATGACTAGGGATTATTCAAACCCAAACTCTACATAGTGTAGTAGGAATCTCATATCATGATATCTATCATGATTTCCTTAACACTATTTTGTACTAGGGACTTTATCATAATGTTTATACGCATATACAGATATAACAGTTAAACTGAAAGATAAAGAATGCCTCTTTTATTAATTATTAAGTAATATACATGGTACAAGTGATTGCCTCGAAGGCACAACACTAACAATCTCCCACTTAAACTAGAGCCAATCATTCATATATCGAGTACCGAATGACTGAACATGTTTATCATGTTTTTTTCTGGGAAAGTGCTTTAGTGAGTGGAAAAGTAATGTTTTGATCCATGGAAATTCTCTCTATCTTTACATCTCGCCTATCTGTGATCTCTCTAATCAAATGATAGCGTCTAAGTACATGCTTGAATCGATTGTCGGTAATTGTATCTTGTTTAGAACCTTTCCAACTCATTGCCCTTCCACAAAATATAAATATGTAGCTAGATTATGATTTGTAGTCATCCTTATCTGATGGAAAGTTGGCATCAGTATACCCTCTTACTTGCAAATCACCATCTCCATATACCAAGAATACATCCCTAGTCCTTCGTAAGTGCTTGAGGATATTCTTTATAGCCACCCAATGACTCTTTCCAGGGTCAAACTGGTATCTGCTCGTCAAGCTAAGAGCACATGATACATCAGGCCTAGTACATATCATAGCATACATGATAGACCCAATTACCGAAGCATGCGAAATTCTACTCATATGATCCCTTTCAACTTGTGTCTTTGTAAATATCGACTTTGAAAGGCTTACTCTATGCGTCATAGATAAGAATTCTCTTTTAGATTGATCTATGCTGAACCTCTTCAGCACTTTATCTATGTATGTAGACTACAAAAGACCTAGCAACCTTCTTATACACACAAGGTTCATCCATGTTTTGAATGAAACCAAATTCTTTAATTGTCTCTTCAAAATGGATGTTTCAACTCCTAGATGCTTGCTTAATTCGATAAATGGACCGTTGCAACTTGCAAACTTTTATGCCATCTTTGGATGTGAAACGTTCAGGTTATGTCATATACACTTCCTCGATCAAGTTTCCATTAAAAAAAATCTATTTTCACATCTATTTGCCAAACCTCATAGTCGTAATAAGTGGCAAGTGCTAAGAGTATTCTTATGGATTTTAGCATAGTGACTGGTGAAAAAGTTTCGTCATTTCAACACCTTACTGTTGTCGATAACTTTTTGCAACCAGACGTGCCTTATAGGTAACCACATTATCATCTATGTAGGTTTTCTTCTTGAAAATCCATTTGCACCCTATAGGCTTGATTCCTTCGGGTGGATCAACCAAAGTCCATACTTGATTGTTATACATGGAATCCATTTCTAACTTTATGGCTTCAAGCCATTTGTCAGATTCTGAACTATTCTGAACGTCCTTGTAAGTAGTAGGCTCATCTTCTTCTATGAGCAATACGTCATTGTGGTTACTTATGATAAATCCATATCTCTCAGACACCACTCGTATCTTACTCGACCTACGAGGCTCTTGTGTGTTAGAAGGTTCATCAATATGTGTGGGTTCAGACGGTTGATCAATATTTATTTGTTCTTCTTGAACTTAACTAAGTTTAAGCTTACTCCTACTATCTCCTTTAAACATGTGCTCCTTCTCTAAGAAGATAGCATGTTTCAAAACAAAAACTTTATTTTTAGTAAGAAGATAGAACTAATATCCGAAGGACTCTTTCGGATATCTAACTAACAAACATTTTTCAGACTTACTTTCAAGTTTGTCTGACATTGCCCTTTTAACAAAAGCAAAGCAACCCAAATCCTTAAATGAGATAACTTTGGTCTCTTGCCAAAGAACAGCTAATAAGGAGTTGTATCAGTAGTTTTTTACGGGACTCTGTTTAATATATAAACAATAATCTCCAGTTCATATCCCCAAAACAATTTTGGTAACTCTACAAAAGCCATCATGGTCCGTACCATATCTAGAATGGTTCGATTCCTTCTCTTAGATACACTATTATGTTGAGGTGTATGTGGTGGTGTCCATTGAGATAATATCTCATTATCTCTAAGATAACGTAGAAACTCTTGGCTTAAGTATTCACCTCCTCGATCAGATCTAAGAGTTTTAATACTTTTGCCAAGTTGTTTCTCTACTTCATTCTTGAAGTCTTTGAACTTGTCAAACACTTCAAACTTATATTTCATTAAATACAAATACCCTTATCGTAAATAGTCATCGATGAAGGTTATAAAGTAGTAATAATCTCCTCTTACTTGTATAGACATTGGGCTATATACATCTATATGTATGAGTTCTAATAACTCTTTAACCCTTTCTCCATTTCCAGAAAATGAAGTTTTAGCCATTTTACCAAGTAAACAAGATTCGCATGTTTCATATGATTCACAATCAAATGACCCCAAGTCACCCAGCTTGTATAACTTAGACATGCATTTTTTATTTATATGGCCTAAACGATAATGCTATAAAGTAAGATAAGATTGAGTTATCTTTTCTTTGTTTCTTTACATTTATATTGAGAATCAGATTATCCATGTCTAGAACATATAAACCATTAACCCAAGCTGCAGAACCATAATGGATATCATTTAATGAAAGAAGAACAACGTTTATTCTTTAAATTTAAATGAAATCCAAATCAGTCTAAAAAAGTAATTGAAATAATGTTTTTCAATAAAATTGGTACAAAATAGCAATTTTAAACTTCTAAAATTAATCTAGAATGTAGATTAAGATGATAAGTCCCCATAGCTATTGCAACATTTGCTCCATTTGCTACATGCAGGTCCACATCGCACTTTTTCAGCCTTCTGCTGCCCTTTAATCCCTACAAACCATTGCACAAATGAGATCCACAACCAGTATCCAATACCCATATCTCATTACTAAATGAAGTATTAATCTCAATCATAAACATACCAGGAGTAGAAGTAGAAGTGCATGCAAGCTTCTCCTTCTCCTTCTTTTCCTTCACAGTCTCCAAGTAGGCTTTGTAGTTGTGCCTCCAATGGCCCATCTTACCTTAATGATAATATGGGCCTTTAGTGGCTGCTTCCTTCTTCTTCACGCCTTTTTTGGGCTTGGTAGGATTATTATTCTTCTTCTTGGGAACTTTCTTCTTAGAAGACGAACCTACTGGTAAGATCGCCTTATCATCCTTCTTCATGGATGATTCAACAATCTTAAGTAAATTGATAAGCTCAGATATGGTGATCTCAACATTATTCATGCGGTAGTCAATCATAAATTGTGAAAAACTACTTGGTGATGATTGTAGAATTAAGTAAACACTTAAATTGTGATCCATTACGAAACCAAGAGACTCAAGTTTTTCAATATAGCATAATATCTGCAGCCCATGAGTGCCAATCAAGCACCATCAACCATCTTAGAATGGAACAATTGCTTAGAGATCTCATATCTCTCAGTTCTTGCTTGTTTATCAAATAGCTTTTTAACATGGAAGATAATGGTTTGAGCATCCATATGCTCATGCTGTTTTTATAACTCAGGAGTCATTGACACTAGCATAATACATGATGTAGTGTCACTGTCCTCCTTGTGCTTCTTGTGGACAGCATGCTCATCAACAGGAGCATCTTAGGTTGGAGGTGGCAGAATAGGAGCATCTAGCACGTAGAGTAACTTTTCCGTCTTGAGAACAATTCTCAAATTTCTATACCAATCTAAATAGCTTGATTTTGTGAGCTTATTTATTTCCAAGATGCTACGTAGGTTTAGGTTTGTCGATATAATAAAGTGACCTAGATGTAAACACAGAGTAATTAGAACATGTATATGCTCATGATACGGAAGTAATTAGGTCTTTAATTAAACACATTTTTATTCCACTATTTTACTCAAATCAATAGCCCCACTATTGACTCGAGAAAGCCCGTTGGAAGCTTTTCTAGTGGACCTGTATCTAAATTCTTTAAGAATGACTTTGGGTTTGCCCAACAATCTATTCTTAAGTTCAGTAGTAGGTATCTAATACCAATTACATCAAATGTAAGTACTGTATCATTGGGTGATTAACATCTTTTAATTATTAAAATATTTAATACTATCCCAACCTTGCCTCTAATATTCTTTATGCTTGGGTTAGCGATAAAGAAATTAGTTAAACCCAGCCTATTAATTATGAATTAAATTCCAGAGTTTGAACATACTCAATGTCAAGTAGGCTTTAGTATGCGCAACAACCTGGTCTCAAAAAAGAGCTCTTATTCTTACTATATTATGGAAGGCGTTAGATTTAATATTATTTGAGGGATTCATTCCTTTTAGTTGTCTCATCATTTAGCATGCATTCAATTTATCAATAAATAGCATAAATTGATAAACATGGTAATAAACAATTACGTGGTATGGTTATGGACTCTCTAGATTAATTTTCTCGAGCCATCAAGAAAATTAATATAGTCAACCCTATGTGTTCATGCATGATTTAAGTAGAACATCTTACCATCTCCCTTCGTTTTGATTGTCGTCTTCAAAATCTTGTAAAATTAAATTCTACCTTAATGTAACCTATTTAAACTAATTACATAATTTCCAAAAGAAAGAAATCTTGAGTTACATTCGAGGGGAGTTAGATGAGAAGAAAATTACACAAGAATTTTGAGATAAAGCAGGACGTGCATGCCCTATTTAAATAAAACAAAGCAATAAAGATGCATAAATAGATAAGTTTGGTCTTAGTCCATAACCATTCACCATGCTAACAAAACGTGCTTAAAATAAAGCATATAAAACATCCAAAATCAGTATTTTGGAGAAATTTGGGTCTAAAATCAAATTTTGGAAAGTTCTAAGTCGAAATCAAATCTTTAGAAAATTATTGGTCCTACATAAAATTTTGAAAATATTTTTATCCAAAATCATGGATTTCAAATAAATTATAATTATTATTAGAACCTATTCTCAAAATTAGAAAAGATCAAAATATATATACATTTTTTATTTGTAAATCAGTGCTAGAATAGAGTGCACCTGCTTCCAAGTTGGTCAAATGTACCAGGTGCCAGGTTTGCTTTGGAGGCATGCACAGAGGAAGAACAGAGTGTACCTGGCACCAAGTGGGTCGAGCATACCAGGCGCCAGGTATGCTCTGGAGGTGAAAAATCACTGTTCATCTTCTTCCCCGAATTTTGCTGTTAATTTTTTATGTACAGCAACGTGATTTTCATACTATTCGAAACAATTTTGATATCAAGCATTCATAATCCATATTGACAACCAACTGTAATCAACATCACAATTTAAACAACAATCTAAATTTTTGAATCAAAAGCTTGATTGTAGAAAATCTTACACCAAAACAGAGACCCACATGGAAACAACTTCCCAACCATTTTTCAATGACCCAGAGACTCTTTAAACCAGAAAACCCAGACATGCCATACAAAGTAGTAGACATACAATCACCATGATCATACTGTTACATGCTTAGAAACAAATTCAAAACGATTAAAGACCCATTAAAACACAAACACGATGGCTCTGATACTACTGTTGAGATTTCATCATACTTATCAAAAAAGAACGCAGTAGAAATAACTATGAAATCCATGCCCAAGAATCATGTGTTTGCAATTAAAATAGGAATAGAGGAATGAAATGGAGATTACCTTCTATGGTAGAAAACAAAAATTTCTCTTGTGCCAACTCCTCTGCTTCGATCATCCACCATGCGCCACAACAATACAAGAGTAGGATTATCTCTAGTAGTAATCCACGTAAGGTTGAATTGCATATGAAGCCTGCTCAAAACTATGCTAGTAGAAGAGAAAGGGCTAGGGTTAATTGGAGAAAAATATGGAAGAATAAGGAGAAGAACGGCCACCTCTCTCCTCTATTTCCAACGTATGCTCAAGGGAACAAATTCCCTTATTTATAGTTTTTGGATTTGTCTTAATTGCAATTAGGTCTTCCAAAATCCAATGTCTACAATTGGGCCCTTAAAGGTTATATAATTGCAACCAAGTCTCATGAATTATAACAAACTTATAATTCACATATAAATATATTTTTCTTCTCTTAATTAATCCCACAATATAATCAAATAATATATATTGAGCATTCAAACATTTATTATGTATGACCCATTAGGTTTCCTGGTCTTATTGGTAGCATAATATGAATTAATTCTAACATCGTTGGAATTAAAAATCCTAAATAAAATATAGAATTAATTTATTAATTCTCTAATTCATAAATTCATATTTAGCAGATCAAGAGTGACATCTAGCAATGACTCTTGATCACCCAAAAGTCCAGTAAGTGGAGTGGCTTGACGTGAACCTTTCAATAGCAAATAACCAGTGCAATAAACTTCTTTTACCATACTATATCTCATTCGATTTAGAGCATGGAATTAGTACCAACTCCATCCAAAATATATATTAATTCTAGCCCCCATATAATAGTACTTGTACCAAAAATCCACTATCCTAGATATGTGTCAATTGGAATCATTTCCAATACAAAATTACCTTGGCCAAGGACTTCTCGAGTAGTAATTCCTACAAGTGGCCATGAGAAATTCGCCCCTACTATTAGGAGTGGTGAATTCTTTATTGATCCTCTCAACTACTTTCATTTACCTCACATTGTACCCAATCATCTAATGGGAGGCCCTCGATCTGGCTTCAGAGATTGGAATCAAAGTACAATGCTCAACAAATAAAATACCTTGGAGATCTTAATTCTAAGGATATTTGTACATTTGCTATAACGAGATTTTATCACTGGCACTAAATAGTTATCTAAATGATTATCTCATAGCTTGGTCATCCAACGAACTTGTTCATATAACAAGCATCCACATATTAATCATGAGTATCACAATACTCATAGTTATAAGAACCACTGCTTGATCCAATAAGGGATATAACATGTGCTAGTCTTGGTGTATTAATAATGTCCCATCTCATTAATGCTATGATTAGAGATTATTCAAGCACAAACAGTACATAGTGTAGTAGAAATTCCACATCATGATCTCTATCATAATTTCCTTAACACTATGTTGTACTTGAGACTTTATCAAATAGTTTATATGCATATACAGATATAACAATCAAATTGAAAGACAAAGAATACCTCTTTTATTAATTATTAAGCAATATACATGGTATAAGTAATTGCCTCTAGGGCACAACACTAACAGTATCTTGGCACTATTTTCTAATAACTAAACAGATAAATTGAGATTTCTAAAATCTCCATCTTTCAGGGATAAAGAATATACAAAATTGATGGTAAAAATTCAATTTAGCATTCATAATCTCATGCTTTAGCATAAACAGTTTGCACTGTGGACAATGAAAAAAATTGTTAGCTAATAGATAAGGGACAACAATGGTTATTTAACAATGAAATAGTCTCTACTCCATATGTCATCAAGTCCTTAGAAATGTATTAGGTAAGGGTGGGTAGCCTGTGATTAACAAAGAGGTTTAAGGTCAAGCTGCACGAAATGTTAGGTTCTTGATTGATTGATCAACAAGTAATAGCCATCTAACAACTAGTTCCAGGGCCTCTACATATTTCATATTAACGAAGAAGAGAATTCCATATTTTAGATGAGATTACAAAATGGAATCTCGAATTTAGAAAGGACACAAAAATTTATAAGAATAAAACACTAAAGGAATCTAGAATCTTGGAATTACTAAAAGCTCAAGACTTAAAAGTTATCAACTTAAACAAACTTTACTTTAGCATAATTTAGCAGTGACCTCAAAGATATTTCCAAATATATTATACTAAATAAACCTGCCACCACGGTGGCTAAGCATTACCGGAATGTTCTCTATCCCAGCCAGTGGGTACAACTACTGTTGTAGGGACGGAAGAGGTGGTTGCACCGCCTCTAACATAACGGTGTCTAACTACTGAGCTGCATTGCCATGTATTCTCTTTAGTGAGACATGCCTCACTGAAGTCAATCCAGAAGTCATAGCATCTGCCTTTGTTCCCTGTTATTCCCTATCCAGACGCCATCTATAAATCTTAAGTCCTTCTTAACTACTGGAAATTTTTTACCAAAAATTCCTAAAAATTAGAAATTCAAAGCAAAATTACTGAGAGTTGGATAAAAATAAAACCAAAATCACTAAGTAATATTCTTGAAGAGGATCAAGGAACTGAATATCAAAAAAGAATTTGAAACTGATTGAAAGAGTTGAGCTGAAGAGTTTGATTGTACCTTCAAAAGTCATTGTGTGTGCCGATTACCAAGTTGCTCAGTCCTAAAAATCCCCTTGAAAATGGGGAAGTTTGCTGTGATAGAATGCTATTCAGTAATGGCTTCTAATATCCACTTACTCTGTTAAGGTTTGAGATGACACTTAGGAAAATTTTGAATGAAGGGCTAAAGATTTTATTAAGGTTTTGTATCCTGCCATTGAATTTTGAGATGAATTAGAGACTAAATTGAGACCAAAATTTTATTAATATCCTTTTTTTTTATTAAATTTATCCTTATTTTTTGAAATTAAAATTTGACAATATTTTAAATTTTTATTTTTTCTAAACAACGAATAATTAAAAATTTCATGCAAAGTTTCTTCTTTTTTCTTAAAAAATTATTATGTAATTTAATTGAATTATTAATTTATAATGTATGAATTAAAAATAAATTATAAAGAAGGAACTTAATAGTACTAGTATTTCATCTACTACACAATTATTCTACAAATAGTACTATAATAGTATTATAAATTGTGCGATTAAGATAAATCTATACATAATTATGTAAAGGCTTCTTCTAAAATGTTTAACAATGGCTTTAATACCTATAATACAAACATAATATTTCCATTAAAAGTAATTCAAGCATGTAGTTCAACAAAACTATACATAATGATAAAGTATATTTAGATAATATTTTCTTATGAAAGCTGACTAGAAGAAGCTATGACAACATCTAAAGCTAATCGATTAAATTAGTACTTATCAAAAAAGTATTACGGCACACACACACACACACACACACACACATATATATATATATATATAGGAGAGAGACCCAAGATGTGTAAGGAATTTTACTTGGCAAATCAATGATCTAACCGTTAGAAGTGTTAATAAAGATGAAACAAGTTATATTTGGTAAAATTGCTATTAAAAAAAAAATGCACTATGGCCAATTTTAAAGGTAATCGGATATGCCTTGCTACAATGTCTAGCACAAAATCTACATAAAACCCTAAAACATAACTCATTTACAAAGATTAGCATACCAAATTAATGATCCAACTATTAGATTTGCAAAAATTGTTATAAAAAGGGTATTATATCCAATTTTAAAGGTAATCAGACATGATTTAAGACATGATCTAGCATAATCTCTATATAAAACCCCAATACATAACGCATTTATAAAGATTAGCACAACAAATTAACAATCAAACCGTTATATTTGGTAAAATTGTCCCCCCACCCCCCTCCCCCTCCCAAAAAGTATTATGTCCAAAATTAAAGTTAATTGGATATGATTGGCCACATAATCTAGCATAATCTTTACATAAAAGTCCAAAAAAAACCCCATTTACAATTATTAGCATATCAAAATTAACAATCCAACCATTAGATTTTTTAAAATTGCTAAAAAAAAGTATTTTGTCCAAATTTGAAGGTAATTGGATGTGATTTGCCATATGATCTAGTATAATCTTTATATAAAACCCAAAAACCTAACGCATTTACAAAGATTAGCATGTCAAATTAATGATCCAACGGTTATATTTGCTAAATTTTCTATAAAAAAAAGTATCATGACCAAATTTGATGGTAATCAGGTTTGTTTTTCCACATGATCTAGCATATTCTCTATATAAAAGCCCAAATCCTAACGCATTTACAAAGATTAGCATATCAAATAAACAATCCAACCTTTAGATTTTTTAAAATTGCTAAAAAAGTATTATGTCCAAATTTCAAGGTAATCGAATATGATTTACCACATAATCTAGCATAATCTCTACATAAAAGCTCAAAACAAAATGCATTTACAATGATTAGCATATTAAATTAACAATCCAATCATTATATTTGTTAAAATTGCTATAAAAAAAAGTATTATGGACAAATTTGAAGGTAATCATTATTTTAAATGCTTATCTTTATAAATACGTTAATTTGGCTCGTATGTATAATAGTATTATAAATAGTTCGATTAAAATAAATTTGTAAATAATTATGTAAATATTTCCTTCAAAATGTTTAACAATAACATAATGTCTATTTTTATTAAAAGTAACTAAAGCATATAGTTCAACATAATAATGTATAATGATAATCATAAAGTATATTTAGATTAATGTTAATTATTTAGAATGATAAACATAATTTTTTTTTATTTAATTGCATCTAAAACTTCAAATGAATTAAATTATAAGTTCGTGTTCAATTTGTAATCTCATATAATTATTATCATTTTAACATAATAAAATTTTATTTTTTTTGTTTTGAATTTGTCAAATATACTTAGAGATATAAAGACGACTCAAACTAATCTCTATTTTGTCTCTAAATAAAAAATAAAAAATTAAATTGAGACAATGACCATTGATTCGAAATTAGAGTCATTTTAGAGACAAAAACATAATCATGCTTTTTGTCTAAAAAATTTAGAGACAAAAAATGTAGACTCTAAATAGTCTTAAATATTTGAGATGGATTTGATAATCTCTAAAACTTCTCTATTTAGAGACTAACTAGAAATGACTAAGACCGTTTTTAATTTTAGAAACGGATTTGAAATTAGAGTTAATTTAGAGACAAAAATGTAAATCATGCTTTTTGTCTCTGTTAGTCCTAAGGGTATTCTCCAGTATTTTGACTTATGATAAACATTGATGAGGACTAACTTGTGTGATCGTCATACAATAGGACATGTTTGGTCTCATTTCTTCCAATGAATGCAAATGAAATTGCTAAGTGGCTCTTAAGCAATTGGAATCCAAAGAAGTAATTGATCAAGTACAACTTTAAGAGCGTGCAAAACCATGAAGCCTTTGTGAAAGAACTATAGACAAGAGATCATTGTTAAGATATTTCTTATAAATTCATATATCTCCACTACCTTATGTTCAATTCCATTACCTTATGTTCAATTTACTTTTGCCTTGAAGCACACAAATTAAAAGATTCCAAAGTATAAGTCTTCAGATATTTGGATTAAGTAGTTTGGATGGACCTCTGAATCAAAAACTCCATCCAATACTCTATAATATTTTCAAAATGATTCTACCTAAAAAAGTGTTGTTTTGGATGGACTTCCTTCCACTTTGTAAATCCAAACCCCTAGAAATCCTGACAAAAAGTAACTAGCCATTACTAGCCATTGGGACTTTTGGTTTAGCTCCTATAAAAGCCTTTAGAACTTGATTTTGAAACAGATTTTTGTGCTATCTTTCTCAAAAACACTCTTACATTTTAGAATACAAAAATTTTCCTTTTTATTTATGCTTTAAAAGTGAAATTAAATTGTTCAAAAGGAAAAAGGTGTTGGTGAGCTATTTCTATATACTTTCCTTCATTCAAACTTGTATCAGGGTTGAGGAGGTAAAACACAATTGGGGTAAGCCTTGATTGTTGTGATTAAAGAGGTTGGGTGTAACACTAAGGTTAGTAATCCTCTTATGTAAGATTGGCGTCACCTACTACCATTGAGTTGAGAAAAGGTTTTAGTGAGTGCGTTGAAAACCTTAAGTAAGAACTTAAGGTAGTGGATATAAATTATTTGAGGATCGAACCGCTATAAATCTCTGAGTTTTACTTCTTGTCTTTTGCTTAAATTTCTTTCCTACACTCTCACGGATTTTTGTCTTGAAATGCTCTATCCTGTTTCGCTAAAATTGGTAAGCTATTTATGATCCTAGCATTTTGATTTACACCTGTCTTTTAATATCTCAACTACCCATCCTTATTTCATATCATTTTGTGCTGACTTTAAAAGACTCATGGTCACATTCTTGAAATTGCAAAGCATCCTTGAAGTTACAAAGTATCTCTGCTGATCAGCTCAAAAGTTTTTTTAACCAAATTTTTTAATCTACTCTTATTTGCCAAAAATCCTATTCACCCCCCTCTATGGTTTTTCAATTGCCATCAAAGCGTTGGTCAACTGATAGGGGCTAAAATCAACATTATTCTCCTAATAATTTGAGGTTAATTTGAAATACTTTTGATGTCAAAACTAAGTGTATTCCTTCACATTTGATATTTTAATTGTAGAAAGTGTTTTTGAAAAATTTGCACAAAATTAAGTTGATTTTGATCAAAAAAGAGATTTTCCAACATGCACCTAGCGCCAGGTCTGGTAAGTGGACCAGGCACCATGTCCATTCTGTTCGAGTAGTGGAAAACAGAGCAAAACTCGGAGGAAAATAGAACACACCTGGCCCAAGGTGGGTGGAAGGGAACTAGTTCTAGGTCCACTTTGGAGTTACAAAATTTCTGTGCACGAATTTAAGAATTTTCCAAAGATTTTGGTATATTCCAACTCCTACTCAGCCACGTCTCCTCAAGAAACAAATTTGGCATCAACGAAGCCTATAAAACTAAGAGAAAATACAAGAGATTGAGAGTGAATCCAAGATAAAATTTCCACTCATTCAAAAGAGGAAAGATTCACCATTCAATGAGGGTTGTTTAAGAGCGTCTTTAAAGGAGAAGAAGGAGGCTTGTCCGTGAGTGCTTTTTTTTTTTTTTTATCTTTGTTTTCTTTTTCTTAAACAATTATGTATTTAATGCTTCTATTGTAATTTGACATTGTTTTTTAGACTCATGATTTATTAAGTAATTTAGTCTTGTGATTATTTAGTTATTGTTCTTGCTATTTTATTACTTATTTTACTTACGAAGTTGGTTAAATGATTTTTGTTATTAACTTGCTTGAAAATGGGGTTGGTAATGACTTCAATTAATTAATTTCATATTTGTTATCTCTTAAATTGCTTTAAAAATGTGGTTAACTGTTAAGAACTCGAGTAATCAAGGTTAGTTGATGATTGCTAAAATATGGATTCATTGACTAATTTCATGTTTTAATTCACCTAGAATATATGGGTTTATAAAAGGATTGGTTTTAATGCATCTTTTGGATAAATTAGTTAAGACAGAATTTGTTCACTAATTTAACTAAGAGGTAGTTATTCCATGGATTGCAAACGAAGTAGGCCTATTTTAAATCCTTCATGGGACCAAAATAATAATTAATTGTGATATTGGCTAAGTGATTCATTATCATGTTTTCAAAAGCTTTTGTCTAAATTGCATATTTTCACATCCTTGAGTTGTATATATTTCTTTATTTTCCTTTTTCTTATTTTTCTCACTTTAATTCTTCGGTTAAACAATGAATGAAAAGTGATTAGTGTGTACTTATTCCTTTGAGGATCGATACTCGTTAATTCTCTATACTATACTTACGATGAGTATACTTGCGTGTATGTGTATTTTAAGATTAATGTTTTAATTAAAACTTGACTAATTGATGGATTTTATATTTGATAATTTTTATACACCCAAAATTTACGCATCAAATTTTTTACGCAGTTGTCGGGGGAACAATATCATGAAAACTTGGATTTTTTTTTATTTAACCATATTTAAATGTTTATATGTCCATATGTCTATATGTATATATGTTCTTTGTGTAACTAAGTGTCATATCTTGTTGTATGTATAAATCTACCTCAACTAACTAACTTGATTCAATGTTGTACTATGCCTGTATGATACTAACATTATTTGTAAATATCACTAACTTCTATTTTTTTTAGGTACTTTGTCAATATTTAAGTCTTTTTATTAGTATATGATTTTTTTCTTTTTATTTGTTTAATTTTTTTCTACTCTTTATTTTTCTTTTCAATTTGATTTTTGTTTTTCTTTGAGTGAAAGGTTGACATCTTCATGGATAAGTATTTTTGGGCACAAGATCAAAGGAGTTATATTGATGATAGATTGGCAAAGTTACAAACTCCCATTGATGTTTTTAAGGAGACGTCATTAGAAGCATTAGTGGATTCTTTTGTTGCCAATAAAAATTCATTTTTTCAGTTGCATGCAAAAGCTTCCAAACAATTGTGTGATCAAAGGACATAATTAGCTAAGATTGTTGAGGAGACTCATAAGTAATGTTGGCCCGTATAATTGACCATGGCAAAAAAAGAGAGGTTATGAGGGATAATTGCACAATGTGGCAAGAGAGGTATTCGATTATACTCTATGTGCTAATAATTATAATTTGTCTTTGTCACAGGATTTCTTAGGTTCCTTTCACTTCTTAGAGAACAATGATCCCAAGGATGATATATGGAATTTAACATGCCTCAAGGTGTTGGATTTATCAATGATTCATTTTAAGAAACCCTTGGAAGATGTAGACGAATTCTACCATTCACCCTAATTTTAGGGAGGTAACTTGGTATTTTTAGAAGCATTAAAAAGTAAGGATGTCTTGATCCCATCTTTAAGAATGCAATTTATAAGTTTTAAGGGGAATTTTCTTTGCAACAAATCTTTTGAAGGGCAAATTGGTGTTGTCAAGATTGATGCATTCTTTAAATACCATGTGCACTTTTATGTTGACAAAAATATTTGTGTGTCTAAAGGAATGTTAGAGAATAAGGTTTATGTATTTTTCTTTGTTGAGAAAAATTGCTTTCATGAACCTTATATTTTTCAAAAACATATCTTATTTCTTTTTTCATCATCCTTACCTATTTCAATGAACATTAATGTCTTTTACAAAGGTTTGATGACGAAGTATGATGAGTAAAAAGAGTTTATCTCTTTATCTTAGGTTTGGTTTTCTTTAGTTGGTTAAGTGTCTTTTCCATCCCCAAATAAGGAAAATATTTTCCATCTTAAGTGTAGGGGAGTGAGTCGTATATTTATTTGCTTTATTAGGATTTTTATTAGTATTTTTCTTTAGTTTGTTTTCTTTTATTTAGGTATGTCTTTATTTTGTTATTATTGTGCTTTTATTTGTGTTTTCTTTTGTAGGTTGAAATAAAGTCCTCTTGGACAAGCTATTCTCTCTATTCCAAGTTATAATATTTATTGGAGCTCTATTGCACTTGGAGAGTATTGCTTAACATTCTACCTCCTTTACCATTTTTTGCCCCTTTAGAAATGCTTCCTTGTGCTTATTTTTGGCCAATGAGGACATTGTCCAATTTAAGTGTGGGGAATGGTTTAGTAATATTTTTTGTCCAAGTTTTTATCAATTCTCTTGGTTTTTTCTTGGTATAAAATAATCTTGTTTTTTTGAAAATTTTGCTTTAGAAAGGTTGTAATTATCTTTCTTACTTGGATATGAATTCTTGTCATTCATTTGGTAGATTTTCCTGAAATTGGTTTCTTCGATAGGATATTTTTCAAGACATGAGAATTTGGATTAATCTTATTTATGCATTGGTGTTTGAATATTATTTCATTCATCTAGTTTGAATATGGAGAATATGATGAATATGGGGAGAGTTTGTTAGCTAACTCTTGTATTATGGGTTTAAACTTTGCTTAACTTTGAGTTATGATGAGGAATATAAGAAGATAAAAGATATTTTAGTGGAAAGATTGTGAAAAAACTTGTGGAAAATTTTTGTGAGTTGAAAATTGAGAAAATGAGTTTTTGTTTCCTCCTTGAAGATAAGAAGGTATTATTTTTGCTTGATTATGGGGGCCAATATAGATAGTCAAAAGAAATTCACTTTCTTGAGGCTATAAATTCCTAAAAGCAAAGGAGAGGAAAGAGGTTTAAAAAATGATTTGTGATGACTAAAAGGGGGGTCAATACGGTGTGTGAAGAGGCATCCATGCACTTGAGGCTATCAATTCCTTAAGTCAGTGATAGAGAAAATAGAGAGAAAAAAAATTAGAGTGCTTTCCTTACATCATGACTTGAGTTGTGTAATTTTTGAATTTATAATGCTTGAATTGGTAGATAGCTTAACTTGTGTCATTCATGTTATCTATATTTTTACTTAAAGGGTGCAATAATTTTCTTAGACTAAGGAATACACTTGATTAATTTGACATCAAGAGTTTTGTGATGTCTTGTCAAATATTTCAAAATTTTGATTTGTTTTCAAAGGGTTTGATGAATGGCAATAGTTGTATCTAAAGTTTGAAGGGAAATTATAATCCTTGTTGTGATTCAAAATTTGTGGAAGAATAAAGACTTGTGTTTTATTAATGATTTTCTTAGCTTAAAGTATTTTGCTTAAGGACAAGCAACAGTTCAAGTCTAGGGGAATTGATAAGGGCTACAATCATCATTATTTTCCTAATCATTTGAGGTTAATTTGAAATACTTTTGATGTGAAAACTAGGTGTATTCCTTCCTATTTGATATTTTGCTTGTCGAAAGTCTTTTTGACAAATTTAGGTAGAATTAAGTTGATTTCAAGCAAAAAAAGAGAATTTTTCAGCACACACCTGGAGCCAGGTCTGGCAAGTGGACTAGGGGCCAAGTCCATTCTACTTGAACAGTGGAAAACAGAGCAAAACTCAAAGGAAAATAGAACAGACCCGACACCAAGTGGGTCGAAGGAACCCGGCACCAGGTCTGCTATGGAGTCACAAAATTTCTGTGGACGAATTTAGGAATTTTCCAAATAGTATTTTCCAATTCCTACTCGGCCATGACTCCTCAAGCAACGAATTTGGAATCAAGGAAGCCTATAAAACCAAGAGAAAACACAAAAGATTGAGAGTGAATCCAAGATAAAAAATTCCACTCATTCAAAAAATGAGAGATTCACCATTCAAGGAGGATTGTTCAAGAAAGTCTTCAAATGAGAATGAAGCTTGTTTATGAGTGTTTTCTTTTACCTTTGTTTTCCTTCTCTTAAAAATTATGTATTTAATGCTTCCATTGTAATTTGACATTGTTTTGGGATTCATGATTTATTAAATAATTTAGTCTTGTGATTAATTAGTTATTGTTTTTGGTATTTGATTACTTATTTTGCTGACGAAGTTGGTTGAATGATTTTTGTTATTAACTTTCTTGAAAAGGGGGGTTGGTAATAAGTTCAATTAATTAATTTCATATTTGCTATCTCTTAACTTGCTTGAAAAAAAAGGATTAATTGTTAAGAACTCAAGTAATCAAATGTTAGGTGATGATTGCTAGAATTTAGATTTATTGACTAATTTCATGTTTTAATTCACCTAGAATATAACAGTTTATATGAAGATTGGTTTTAATGCATCTTTTGGATAAATTAGTTAAGTCAGAATATGTTCACTAATTTAACTGGAAGACAGTGGTTTCATGGATTGCAATTGAAGCAGGTTTATTTTAAATCCTTCATGAGACTAAGATAATAATTGATTGTGATATTGGCTAAGTGATTCATTATCATGTTTTCAAGGGAAAAATTCACTTTACCATCTCAATTATAGTCAAAATCTTACATTGCCATCTAAACTTCATTTTGAATCTAATTGCTATCTGAATTATGATTTTTCCCACATTGCCATCTAAGTATCTCTAATCCTTAAATTAAATTAATTAACATAGTAAATTAAATATAAAATAGTGTAAATTTCTCATATAATCAACTTTAAAAAAAATAAAAATACTAAATTATCTATAAATTGAAATTTTAAAAAAAATAGAAAATATAATATGATTAAACTAATTTAACTTAATTTAATCAAACTGATTTAGTCTTTTTGTTATTTAAGTTAGTTAGATGAGAAATTTATACTGTTTTATATTTAATTTACCATGTTAATTAACTTAATTTAAGGGTTATAGATGCTTGGATGGCAATGTGGAAAAAAAATCATAGTTCAGATGCCAATTAAATTCAAAATGAAGTTTAGATGGCAATGTGAGATTTTGACTATAGTTAGGTTGGCAAAGGGAATTTTTCCCTGTTTTCAAAAGATTTTATATAAATTTCATATTTTCACATCCTTGAGTTGTATATATTTATTTGTTTTTCTTTTTCTTATTTTCTCGCTTTAATTGGTTGGTTAAATAATAAATAAAAAGTGATTATTGTATACTTATTCCGTTGAGGATCAATACTCGTTAATTCCCTATAATATGCTTACGATGAGTATACTTGCTCGTATGTGAATTTTGAGATTAATATTTTAATTAAAACTTAACTAAATGATGGATTTAAATTTGATGATTTTATACACCCAAAATTTACACATCATCTAGTTTATTTTCAGTCTAACAACAATGTAGAAAAGATCCTTATAGCAAACACATCTGCTCTGCCTTATGTTGAAGGGTTTAACAAATAGACCTCCCTTATTTAATGGAAGCAACTATACATTTTAGAAAAATAGAATGAAGATTTATGTCTGTTCAATCAATTTTGAGTTGGGGAATCTAATTGAAAATGAACCATTTGTTCCGTCAAAGTTCATTGAAGGCAGAAAAGTGTCTAAACAAAGTGATGAATATAACAACAGGGATATTTAAAAAATGACCCTGAATTTCCAGACAATGAATATATTGTGATGTGCTCTTGATGCTAATGAATATAACTGAGTTAGTGACTGTGATTTAGCTCACGAAATGTGGAGATTACTTGAAATCACCCATAAAGGGACAAATCAAGTAAAAGAATCAAAGCTAAGACTTCTTATCCGAGACTATGAACTATTCTCTATGAAGACGAGTGAGAACATAACTGATATGTTTACTTGTTTCACAACTATTATGAATGGTCTAAAAGTGTATGAGAAAACTTATTCCCTTTGAGAACAAAACAGAAAACGGCTTAATGCTCTGCCAAAGAGTTAGCAACTAAAAACCTTGGCTATAGAGGAATCTAAAAATCTTAATAGCTTACCTACTGAAGAGCTAATTGGCTTTCTCTTGACCCATGAAATGAAACTTAAAAGATTTCAAGAATATGATGATGATGAGTAAGGCAAATGGGGAACTGCTTTGAAAGCAGTTGATGAAGAGCCTAACAGTGACAGACTAATTATGATGATGGCATTAATTTAGACATAGAAGAATTAGCTATGGTAGCCAGAAAGTTTAGAAAAATGTTCAGAAAAGGCCATTTCAAAAAGGGTAAGAAGCTTGTGAAAAAGAAGGATAAACTTTCTCTTTCAAACCTCAATGCTTTGAATGCAAAAGCATGGAACATTTTATCAATGATTGTCCAGTGGCCAAAGAAAGGGAGGCCACCCAATTTAGAAAGAAAAAGGACATAAAGTTGAAGAAAGAAAAATGATTAATTGGAACTTGGGATTAAGCAGAATCAGAAACTGAAGAAAGTTGCGATTCAGAAAATGAAAAAGCTAACATATGCTTCATGGCTATAGAGGACATGGTAAATCCTACTTCTCTAGATTTAACAACTAATTTGCATATTTCTGATTGTGAAAAGTATGATGATCTTAGTAAATTACTTTTTGATATATTTCATGAACTAAAGAAATTATCTAGAAGAAACAAAGAAATGAAGATTAAAATTGATACTTTATTAAATAAGAATACTAAGTTGTTAAATGAGAATGAAGTCTCACTTGAGTTATATATGCACTCAGACATTGAACAAAATATTATTATCACCTATTTGCATCACATGTCTCTAGAAAATAAATGCTTTTGTGATAAAATCTGTTCTCTTGAAACTATAGTTAGCAATTTTGACAATATGAAGAATAAGAGTTGATTATTTTACCACATGCATTGAAAATTTTACAAATGGCAAAAATAATTTGGAAAAATTGCTCAAGGCACAAGACACAGTTGGAAACCGAAATGGTCTAGGCTATAAGCATGATATTAGAACTGAAAATTATAATTTTCTCTTTGTAAAAGCTACTTCATCAGATATGACACATAGCTGCTACACATATTGTGGAAAATTTGACACAAAGCATCTAAGTATCATATTAGGAAGAAGGTGTAATATGGTATG
This sequence comes from Voacanga thouarsii, assembly GCA_026120185.1. Classification (NCBI taxonomy): domain Eukaryota; kingdom Viridiplantae; phylum Streptophyta; class Magnoliopsida; order Gentianales; family Apocynaceae; genus Voacanga; species Voacanga thouarsii. Next base: position 4,700,632 of record JANUWF010001016.1, on the reverse strand, counting down.
AAAACTGTTTGGAGGATGAAAGGAACTATCACTAACCCTTATGGACCCAAGAAGATATGGGTATCAAAAGTCACTCTTCTGTCTTATGTATAGGAATATTTGTTGGACAAGCGGTGCTCCACAAAATGGTTTTTAGATAGAGGATGCTCACGACACATGACAGGAAATGCCAAACTGTTGGAAAGTATTCAAGCTACAAACGATAAATTTGTCATTTTTGGAGATAAAAAGAAAGGAGAAATACTTGGCATAGGTAATATTGGTAAGGGATCTTCAACCATTATTAAGCATATGCCATTAATTGATGAATTAAAGTATAATCCTCTTAGTATCAGTTAACTATGTGATAATAGATGCAAAGTTATTTTTGAAAAAGATTCTTGCATCATCATGGATAGTTCTAGCAATAAGACTATCCTTGTTGCTAATCATGTTGGAAATGCTTATGTTCTTTATTTTGATGATCTTGTTGCACATGATATTAGATGCCTATCTGTGAATGATGATAATAGCTATCTTTGGCATAAAAGGTTTGGTCATGTATCTATTGATTTGCTAAATAAATTATTTTCAAAAGAACTTGTTAGAGGACTGCCCAAAATGAGATTTGATTAAAATCAGGTGTGTGATGCTTGCCAATTTGGAAAGCAAACCAAAACCTCTTTGAAACCCGAGAAATGATTTCTACATCAAAACCTCTTGAGCTCATACACATGGATTTGTTTGGACCAATGAGGACCGCTAACCTTGGTGGTAAGAGGTATACTTATGTAGTTGTGGATGACTTCTCAAGGTTCACTTGGACCTTATTTCTTGCTCAAAAGGATGAGGCCTTCTCTGAATTTTCAAAATTACTCAAACGTGTTCAAAACTTCCTTGGTTGCAAATTAATTTCAATTAGAAGCGACAGTGGTAGAGGAATTTGCAACCATAACTTCACAGAATTTTGTGAGGAAAGTGGCATTTCACACAATTTTTTTGTTGCCAAAACCGCTCAACAAAATTGTGTGGTTGAGAGGAAAAATAGAACCTTGCAAGAAATGGCAAGATCATTACTGTGTGAAAACTCCCTTCCAAAATATTTTTAGGCTAAGGCTGTGAATACAACCTTCTATATTATCAACCAAGTTATTCTAAGACCTTTCCTAAAGAAAACTCCTTTTGAACTTATATTTAACAAAGTTCCATCCATTTCATATTTCAAAGTTTTTGGATGCAAATGTTTTGTCCTCAATACTCATGATAACCTTGGAAATTTTGATAGCAAATCTAAGGAGAATATATTTCTTAGATATTCTTCTAATAAAAAGGCATATAGAGTGCGCAATAAGAGAACTTTATGTGTGAAATAATCTGTATATATTGTTTTTTATGAATCAAATATATATTCCTCTAGAAATAATGATGATGATATAGGTATCTCAAAGGAAAAGGGTAGTGAACGGCCTATGGTTCCTCCATTTGATATTCATGCCAAAGAAGAGGAACTAGAAGAATAACAAGCTAAAGAAAATAATCAAACAACTGAAGAGCTCATGAATTAAGATCTGCCAAGAGATTAGAAGTATAAAACTTTCCATCCAAAAGAGCATATCATTGGTGATCTAAGCTGTGGAGTCAAAAATAGATGGTACTTTGTTGACAACTTTGCTTTACTCTCTAATACAAAACCAAATTGTACTGATGCAACTTTACATAATAAATTTTAGATTATGGCTATGTAAGAAGAGCTGAATCAATTTGAAAGGAATCAAGTTTGGAAGCTTGTCCCTAGACCACTTGACCATCCCGTAATTGGCACCAAGTGGTGTTCAGAAACAAACTTGATGAGCATAGTAGTGTTATCAGAAACAAAGCTAGATTAGTTGCCCATTGATTCAATCAAGAAGAAGGAATCAATTATAATGAAACCTTTGCTCCTGTTGCTCAATTAGAATCAATAAGAATGTTTCTTACTTTTGCTTCCTTCAAAGGTTTTATACTCTACCAAATGGAATGTCAAAAGTGTTTTCTTAAATGGGTTTATTGAAGAAGAAGTATATGTGGAACAACCTCCTAGTTTTACTCATGAACATTTTCCATACTATGTTTTTAAATGCTCAAAAGCTCTTTATGATTTAAAATAAGCTCCAAGAGTATGGTATGAAAGACTAAGTGGTTTTCTTCTCTCAAAAGGCTTTTCGAGAGGGACAGTTGATGCCACATTATTTATCAAGTCTGTAAAATATGATAATATCTTAATTGTGCAAATATATGTTAATGATTTTTTTTTTTTTTTTTGAGCTACTAATGATTCCTTGTGCAAGAAATTCACCAAAACAATACAGGAAGAATTTGAAATAAGCATGATAGGAGAACTTAACTTCTTTCTAGATCTTCAAATCAAGCAAACCAAAGATGGAATCTTCTTAAATCAAGCCAAGTATACTAAGAAAATGCTCAAAAGGTTTGGTATGAACAAATAAAAATAAATAAGTACACCTATGAGCACTTTGTTAAAGCTTGATAAAGATGAAAAAGCTAAGACAGTGGATAGATGAAAATACAAAGGTATGATCAAAAGTCTTTTCTATCTTACTGCTAGCAGGCCTGATATTATGTTCTCAGTATGTCTTTGTGCAAGATTTCAATCATGTCCAAATGAATTTCATCTATGTACTATAAAACAGATCCTTATATACCTAATTAGAACTCATTATTATGGCTTATGGTATCCTCGAACTAATTCTTTTGATTTTATAGGATATACGGATACTGACTAAGCCGGTTGCAAGGTTCAAAGAAAAAGTATCACTGGTCACTGTCAATTTCTTAGACATTCCCTTATCTCTTGGTATAGTAAAAAGTAAGCTTGTGTCTCTCTTTCAACAACCGAAGTTGATTACATAGTAGCTGGTAGTTGTTGCGCGCAAATTCTATGGATGAAAAACACCTTGCTTGATTTTGGTTTAAATTTTAATTGTGTGCCTATCTTGTGTGATAATACTAGTGCTATTAATTTAACCAAAAATCCTATTCAACATTCTAGACCTAAGCATATTGAAATTAAGCCTCATTTTATTAGAGATCATGTGCTTAAGGGTGATGTATGTGTTGAATACATTTCAACAAATGAACAGCTTACAGACATCTTCACGAAACCTTTGGCCAAAGATAGATTTAATCATATGAGAAGAGGTTTAGGAATTACTAGAATTATGTAACTGACTACTTTGCCAAGGATTTGTTTGTTCATTCTTCTAGAACTACTGAAGATACACCTTTCGAACAGAGATTTTGGACACAATATCTGAGAAACATGAATCCAAAATCCCATCAACTGAACATCCTTCATTCTGTTTTTTGGACGGACTAATTTAGACTCAGTCCAAATCCAAAATAGCAGTAGCCCAAATTCATGAAAACCCCTATTTTCTTTATTATTCGGAAGAAAGAGAACATAAGTCTAGAAGACACTTTTTAAAATTTTCAAATGTTTGTGCTTTTTCAAAAAAATGGCCCTATCTCTAGTGAAAAGTCTTTGATGGAAAGTACTTGATTGTACTTATCCACTCTAGAACTTAGGAAATCACAAAAGGCTATCTATTTCTCTCTCCTACAAATTCGAAGCTGTCATCATTCTCTTTGCTTCTCTCACAATCGTATCTTCATCTTCCCTAACTGAAACAAAAATCCTTCGTCTTCCTTTCGCTTTTGTCATGACGAAAGTGTCAAAATCTGACAAAAGAACCGCACAAAAGATGAAGATGGTTAAGAAAAGTAAAGCACCAGCTAAGACAAAAGCTGTTGCTGCAACACAACCGGCCACCAAGCAGAAAAGAAAGAAAATAGTTGTAATAGCCTCACGATCCAACTCATCAACAAAGTATACTACACTAGAAAGATCTGAAACCCAAATACCATGCTTTCTTGATAAAAAATACCAGTCTAATTTTAATGATTGGCTATCTAGAAATAGGACTGTGGTCAAGGGATATCGGGTTAATGCTGAGGCATTTTTTAACTTCTCTGACATCTTGAATATGTTTGAAATTTTTGGTTGGGGGGTCTTGTTGTCAATAGATGAGAGACTATACACCTCTCTGGTTTGGGAATTTTATGCAAATCTGAAAAATGCAAGGTTTGAGGAGATTGGGGGAGGTTTTATGGTGCAATGGTATAGCACTAGAGTAGGATCAGTAAATATGGAATTTGAACATCGGTTGTTAACCTAAATTTTTGGAGTTATAGAGATAGAGGGATTCAAATTTTTGAAATGAATAAATTCCCTAAGGAATCAGACCTATTTAACTTAGGAAGGTTTGAGGTAAGGTTTACTAGAGGGAAGAGTTTTAAAAGTTCAAGTGATAGAAATTCAAAATGGTTGAATTGTCTCAGAAGGATTTTTCACAATGTGGTGTCGACTATGGTTGGTTCAAGTTTTAGGCACAACACATCAGTAAGTATCATGCAAATGGCACTGATATTGACCCTATCTGAAGGTAGATAGATCAGTTTTAGTTTTTTGGGAATTAAGTTGATGCTACAGTTAAGAAACATATCTCACAAGGCACTCCTATATGGTAATTTATTACCCAAAGTCTTTAGACATTTTAATGTGAATTTAAATACTTGTGCTCCTGTTCAGCTTAGGACTACTGTGTACAACATAGAATCATTTAAAAAAATGGGATTTGTTCAAGTGAACAAGGAATGGGTTTTACTTAGAGATATGTCGGATGAAGAAAAAGAAAAGCTATTGAAAATCAAGGTTAAAGGAAAAAGAACTGCACCTGCTACCCAAACGGGGATGAAATGGAAGTTTGAAATTGGAGAAGAATACTTAAACAAGGGCAAGCAAAAGATTGAGAAATGCAGTCTGACTTAGAGTATCTTGGATGCCATTAGCAGTTTAACTGAGAAATTTGATGGATTTCGGATAGAAGTCACAACTGAATTATAGAATTTAGGAATTGGATTGAGGAATGTGGAAGAAAAGATGGAAGAAAAGACCAATGAGAAACTCCATAATGAACAAGCTCCTTCCAAAGAACAAATGACTAGAAAGGGAACTGCCTCTCGTTAAGTTAAAGACACAGCTAGTTTGGTAAACAAACTAAGCAAGAAGCACAATTAGACCAGGAAAAGGAAATAGAGAAAGAAGAAGAAAGTGGGAAGGAGACAGAGAAGGAAAGTGAAGTCCACACCTCTGCTGCCCCTTCTACATTACAAGCTCCCAAGCCAACCATAGTTGGAAGCTCCTCTGGTGAACATCAGAAGCATATGGTAGTAAAAAGAAAGTCTAGCAGAATTGCTGGACAGCATTTCAAAAAGGGTGCCGGGACAAAGTTCTGCAACCATCCACATTTCCTGACTGACCAATCATACATGTTGCTTATTGATTTCCTATGCTTGAAAAATTTTATTGCTTTTCTATTAACAAATAATATTATGATTTCTGCATTAGTACTTAAACAATTTTATTTTTGCACTTATCTCCTGCTGATCTTTCTGATTATATATATTTACTCTCTTGGTCGAGGTTTGACAATATGCATTCTATCTCTGTTTGATCTCTTTATTCTGTCTTTCTTGCATTTTGATTGATGACAAATGGGGTGAATAAAGCGAGTTTGAAGGGATTGTGAACTGAGAAAAGTGAGTATGGCTTGTGAACTAAGAATGAGAATGGTGGATTGTGAACGGTGAATGATGAACTGTGAATTGTAACTTGAGAATATATATTATGATGAACTGTAAATTGTGCTTTGAGAATATATATTATGAATTTACAAATTGTGATTGTGACTGTTTATGGTTTGAGAATGTGGATTGTGTAGAATTGGATAACTTAATGGAGACTATATTGAGATGTCATTGCTAGTATGGAATAAGGAGTTTGAAGTGTGGGTATGAGTTCATTGTGCATTCTAACTGATTTTAAATTGGCTGGATTATTTGTTTTGACTATGGTTTTGATATGCACTTTCTTAAATATTTGGATATTAAGGATACCTGAGTAGACTCTTATGAAATCTGGGCTGATTCCTTTTGGTTGCTCAATAAAATCCTTGTGTTGATTTTCCTTGAGAAAAATAAGTTTGACCAATTCCAGGAAAAGTCATTGATCTCTACTCTTGAAATATTTCCTTCACTCCACATATACTCAGGGGGAGTTTTGGACCTACATTTCTTTAATCTAAAATAGAAATCCAAAAATTGTTTTCATAAAAGGCTAGCTTCTATCTCATTTTACCCTATTTTGAATGCACTTTTTGAAAGGTAAAAACATTAGAATCTAGTCTTATTTTCAAATGCACTTCATAGCTAGCATCTCATTATCCTCTGTTCATATATGCACATACATAGGGGGAGTATTACATCTTATGATTTATCTTCTACACTCCTTTGTGTAGATAACTATACATTTCTTTTTTGTGACCTTTATGTGGCTATTTCCCTATGAAATAGTCATTTGATAGAAGGAAGGAGGATAAGGAGGTAAGTTGGGCCATAGGCTCATTGAGCCATGTTTGTGAGTATATGTTTAAATTTTCTTATCTTCATCTTATAAGCACTATTTGAGTCCTATAACAAGAGAATGCATTTCAGTTAAAAATATTCTTGTTTCTCTCTGTCTAAACATGTTCGTACTGTATATATCATTGTTTTCATGTCACAATCTCATCAAATTTGTCATCACGCTAAATGGGGGAGATTGTTAGCCCTAACAGCATTCTCCTGTGTTTTGACTTATGACAATTTTTTTTATAAGGACTAACTTGTGTGATCTTCATGTAATAGGATATGTTTAACCTCAATTCTTCCATAACATGAAAATGAGATTGCTAAGTGGCTCTTAAGCAATTGGAATCCAAAGAAGTGATTGATCAAGTACAACTTTAAGAGCTTGCAAAACCATAAAGCCTTTGTGAAAAAACTATAGACTAGGAATCGTTGTTAAGGTATTTCTTACAAACTCCTATGTCTCCATTACCTTGGGTTCAATTTACTTTTACCTTAAAGCACATAAATTAAAAGATTACAAAGTATAAGTCTTCAGATGTTTGGATTGAGTAATTTGGACGGACCTTTGAATCTAAAACTCCATCCAATACTTTGTAATATTTTCAAAATGACTCAACTTAAAAAAGTGCCATTTTGGACTCACCTTTTGGATGGATAGCCTTCCACTTTGTGAATCCAAAACCTTGGAAATCTTGATAGAAAGTAACTGATGCGTATTTATTTGGGTATAAAAATCATATAAAAACAAAGCACATTTCCAATCAAGTTTACATTAAAATGTTAATCCCAAATTACACATATGAGCAAGCGTACTCATCATTAACATAGCATAGGGTTCAAACGAGTGTCGATCCTCAAGGAACAAGTATGCATTAATCACTTTTCTTTCATTGTTCAACCGACTCCATAAAGTGAAAAAGAAATAAAAAGTAAAATAAAATAAAATATACATGTCAAGGATGGAGAATTATGTAACTCAAGCCATTGTTTAGACAAACATGATCTTAAAGAACCCAATCATCATCCTAATTAACTATTCTCTTGGCATCATGAAGGATTAAGGTAGACTCACTTCTTTTTTAATCAATGAAATCACTAACTTCTAGATAAATTAGCATCACATATTCTGTCTCAGCTAATTCACCCAAAAGATGCATTATACATAATCCTTGATTAAATTTTCATATTTTGGCAAACTTAAAACATGAAATTAACCAATGAATCCATATTCTGGCAGACATCAATTAACCTTCAATTACCTAGTTCTTAGCAATTAACCTCTTTTTCAAGTAAGTTAAGAGACAACAAATATGAAACTAATGAATTAAAACAATCATCAACCTCTTTTCTAAGCAAGTTAATGAAAAGAAATAATCAATTAATTTCGTAATAGGCACAAGTAATTAAATACCAAGAATAACAATCAATTAATCAAAAGATCAAATAACTCTAAAAATCATAAATACCTAAAACACTATCAAATTACAATAAAGCAATTAACATATCATTGTTCAAGAAAAAGAAAACAAAGGAAAGAAATAGATACTCATAGACAAGCCTTCTTTTTCTTCCTTCATAGACCCTCTTGTATAATCCTTCTTGAATTATTTACTTCGAGAAAATATTGGTGATGCACTTTAAAATAAATCTAAATCCCTACATTGTGCACCTCTCCTTTATAGGGTAAATTGGCCTTTATTTATAGGCTTACAAAGTTCCTAAAATAGTTCTAAGTAAAGAAGAAGTAATTACTAAAAAATAATTCAAAACCAAAAAGAAGTAATAAAAAGCTAAAATAAAAACCTAAATAAAAGCTAAATCCACTGCTATTGACTTTTATCAATTGAGAAATTCAATTTGGACTTCAATTGGATTCTTTCTTTTGGCTTTTGTCGTCTTGTGCTGAAGTTGCAATTGATGTTGAATTTGGAATTGTTGAAGTTGGCTTCCAATTGAAGCTGTGCGAAATTGCTGAGCTGACTGAATCTTTGTCTTTGTTGCATCGGCTCAATTGAGCCACAATCCAACCTGAGCTACTGCCGAATTTCCTTTGTTTCCTTTGTTATTGCATCGGCTCAATTGAGCCATTTTCCTTGCGTTGGCTCAATTGAGCTGAAAACCATAAAATTCCACTAAAAAATTGCTACAATCTTTTTTTATGCTGCAGCCGCAATTGTTGACTTCCACTTCTGTCGTGGCCCCTACTGAAATTATTCACCTTGTGTGCAATTGTCTTCTGTTGCTCTTGCTGTCCGTCGGCTTTGGCTTGGAGCCATGAAGCTGCCAAAATCAATTACTTTCTCCTGCTCGGCTACTTTCTTCAATTGATCCACCCGAAATCTTAGTAGCTTTTGTTGACTTCCAATTTCAATTGTTTCCCTATTCCTTCAATTCCTTTGTGCTTCCAATAGCAAACCGGCGCCAGTTCTACCTTCCTGGGCTGGCGCCGCCTCTATTCTGGAAAATCACGTAATTAACTCTAATTTTTTTTATTTTTACATAAAATTACAGAAAAGTATTTTTATAAGAGAAATATCAAATAGGAAGGAATATGACTAGTTATTTCACAAAATGTATTACAAAATGGCCTCAAATAACTAGAAAAAATATGACTAATTTAGGCCCTATCACATTCCCCCACACTTGAATCTTTACTTGTCCTCAAGTAAACATTTAAACAAAGCACTTAAAACAATTTATTTCTTTTCATATTCATTCATAACAAAGCCATAATTTCTTTCCAACCTTAGATACAAAATTGTCATTCATTCACCCTTTAAAAACCTTTGTAAACTCATACATTAAATCAAATAATCCCAAGGCCATCAAAGTTAAGTTAAACAAGCTTATATCTAGTACATGAAAATTATTCCACTCCTCAAACAAAAATATAGATAACATAAATCATACAAGTAAAGTTATTTAACCAATTCAAGTATTATAAACTCAAATTTACCAAACTCGAGTGAAATAAGGAAAACACTCCACTCTTTATTTTTTTTTCTATGACTTCGGGGATTGATAGCCTCAAGTGCATGGATTTCTCTTCACACACCATATTGGCCCCCTTTACAATCATCACTCATCATTTTTTTCTCTCATAATTTTTTCAACATTTTTTTCCTTTGCCTTTTTACTTTCGGGATAGCCTCAAGAGAGTGCACCGAATACTTTTGCTACTTCTCCCCATATTGACCCCCTTTTCTGCAAAGGGTTTTCAAAGATCATCAATAAGAACATTTTTTCTCAACTCAAAATTTTCATCTCATATTTTTTTCAACTAAATTTTTTTCTCATTTATTTTTTCTCTCACATTCCTTACTCAAAACTCAAAGTTAAGCAAATTTTAAATCCATAATACAAGAATTAATCAACAACTCTTCCCATATTTTATCATATCATCCATATTCAAACTCAAAGAATAAAATAAAACTCAAATACCAAATATACCTAAGGTTAACTTAAATTCTCAAGACTTAGCAAAATTCAACTTAATACACAAGTTTATCTTTTTAATAAAATCCACCCATACTGAATAACAAATCCATATCCAAAGTTAAAAAAGAATATCATATCTTCATTATAAACAAATAAAATCAATTTAGCTCCAATTTTTTTTTTTTTTTTGAAAAAATTACAACAATTAATTTCAACCATTCAAAACAATTCAAACACATATCATTGAAAATCCATTGAAAATAAAAAATATGCACTTAAGAAAATTTTAAATCTCTCCCCCACACTTAAATTAGACATTGTCCTTAATGGCCTAAAATAACACACTAAAGCATAACCAAGGGACCAAGAATGTAAAGAGGGAAAAGAAAATAATACTCTCCAAGGCAGATTAGCTCCATAAAAAATCCAAATTTCAAATTTCAAAGTAACTCAACAACAAGAAAAATAAGATAATTGATAAAAACTTGGACCAAGAATATCACCAAACCACTCCTCCACACTTAAACTGGACCATGTCCTCATGGGCCAAAAATAAACACAATAAAGCATCTCCAATGGGACTAAAATTGAAAAGGGGTAGAAAGTTTAAGCAATACTCCCCAAGTGTAGATCAACTCCAAGATATGTGAAGTTCATGCTTCATGAAGTTGGAAGAATTATTTCCATCGAACTTCAACCTACAAATAGATAGATGAACACACAAGTAAAAGTATAAAGAGTAATTGAAACAAAAAAAAAAAAATCAAGGGAGATGAAAGATAGAAAGTCAAAGCCTTTAAATCCTCCTCGAAGTAGAGTCGTCCTTGTCTCCAAATTGTCCAATAAAATACCACCAAATAGACCATCACAACCTCCAAGTAGATCACAAGATTCTCCGTGTCGCATCCAAATCCACTTTGCAATTGGTTCTCTTTTTAATGAAGAACTTTTCCAGATTTTTGATACTAAAGAAAAAAAAAGAATAATATCCACCATAGATAGAAAAAGCATAATGACAATCAATCTTCAATCATTACAACATAATACCACAAGGATTTCCAAATTTGCAAAAAGATGCATAGCTAATTTTTAGAAGTAATTACAAGACTTAGAATCCATGCTATGCATTTTTGTCCCACCAAATAAACTCAACAATGATTCGTCCATGTCTAGTAAATTTTGCCTCAACCACATATGCATAATGCCAAGAAATTCAAGAGGATAAAATCTTGCTTACATGAAGAGAGTATTTCCACCAATGACTTCCCCAACGTATAAGTGTTAAAAATTTGTAATCCATGGGGGTTAATTAGAAGAAGAGGAAAAATAATTTGACGAAGACGAAGAAGAAGAAGGGGAAGACAAAAAAGGATCATTCTAGGGGAATAGGGAGAAAAGAGAAGAAAGAAAAATAGAAGAACAAATAAGAGAAACAAAAAGAAAATCAAGAAAAAAAGAAGAAAAATTCAAAACAAGAAAATTTTGGGAAGAAAAGAAATAGGGTAAGGGAACAACCGAAAAAAATAAAATATTTGTTTTTTTTTTTTTTTGGAATGCCTTCCAGACTAGAGTCGGCGCCGGTTGCATTCTGTCCGGGCTCCATTATAATTTTTTTTTTTTTTTTTACTAAAACTTTCCTAATTGAATATATGACCACAATACATTTAAAACAAGAATTTCTAACTTAAACTAAACGTAAAAATTATAAATAAACAAACAAATAATAAAATAAAGTAGTCCATTTCCAATATCGTGTTAGCTTAAGTCTAAACCTGAAAATAAAAAGAGTTAGTATTGGCTCAAAATTATAGATGTAAAAATCAACAAATTAAGAATACCATTATTACACATTTTTCATATTAACATTAGGTTAGTAAAATTAAATAACTAAATATACAATTTATACAAACGTACAAAGACAAGTTGATTATTATGAACATGTATCTACCTATTTACATATTTATAACATATAGCAAAATTAAAATACAATTATACAAACAACAAAATAGGGCTCTTACGCATACAAGGAACGTATATACATATTTACATAGTTACATATAAATATGGTTAAATCAATGAAATCCAAGATTTCATGATATTGTTCTCCGACAACGGCGCCAAAAACTTGAGGCGCGTTTATTTGGGTATAAAAATCATATAAAAACTAAGCATATTCCCAATCAAGTTTACATTAAAACGTTAACCCCAAATTACACATATGAGCAAGTGTGCTCATCATTAACAGAATTGGGTTCAAACGAGTGTCGATCCTCAAGGAACAAGTATATACTAATCACTTTTCTTTCATTATTTAACTGACTCGATAAACTGAAAAGGAAATAAAAATAAAAAAATAAAATAAAATAAAATATATACATGTCAAGGATGGAGAATTATGTAACTCAAGCCATTGTTTAGACAAACATGACCTTAAAGAACTCAATCATTATCTTAACTAATTATTTCCCTTGGCATCATGAAGGATTAAGACAGACTCACTTTTTTTTCAATCCATGAAATCACTATCTCCTAGACAAATTAGCATCACATATTCTGTCTCAACTAATTCACCCAAAAGATGCATTATACACAATCCTTGATTAAATTTTCATATTCTGGCAAACTTAAAACATGAAATTAACTAATGAATCCATATTCTGGCAAACATCAATTAACCTTCAATTACCTAGTTCTTAGCAATTAACCATTTTTTCAAGCAAGTTAAGAGACAAAAAATATGAAACTAATGAATTGAAACCATCATCAACCTCTTTTTCAAGCAATTTAATGGAAAGAAACAATCAATTAATCTCGTAATAGGTACAAGAAATTAAATACCAAGAAGAACAATCAATTACTCAAAAGATCAAATAACTCTAAAAATCATGAATATCTGAAACAATGTCAAATTACAATAAAACAATTAACATATCATTGTTCAAGAAAAAGAAAACAAAGTAAAAGAAAGCACTCATAGACAAGCCTCCTTCTTTCTTTGCAGACATTCTTGCACAACCCTCCTTGAATTGAAGAATTCCTCCTTTGATTTGAGTGATTTTCTGTGATGATCAATGAATTCTCCCATTTTCCCTTGTGTTTTCCATCTATTTATAGGCTTAGGAAGTGCCTAAACTCGTTGGTACAATGTTCTTGGCTGAGTAGAAGTTGGAAAGTACTAAAACTCCACAGATTACCAAAAACCACGTAGAAAAAAAAACACCGCCTTAACTTTTGGGCACAGCCGGTGCCGGTTGTGTTCTGTTTTTCCAATTGTTCGCTGATTTTTCTTTGAATTTCACACAATGTGTTCCAGAATGCAGCCGACGCTGCCTTAACTCTTGGAGCCGCCGCCGGTTCCACTCTATTTCGCTCTGTTTTGACAATTTTTCATTACCTCGAAGTCCATGTCAACAGTGCATGGCCGGCACCAGTTCCGGCGCTGCCTCTCCTCTGTTTTGCGACATTTTTGCTTCATTTTACCCCAAAAAATCTGAAATAATGAACAAAATACCTTTCTAAGGGTAAAATCTCAAATATGAAGGAATACGACTAGTTATTGAATAAAATGTATCACAAAAGAACCTCAAATTATTAGGAAAAATATGACTAATTTAGCCCCTATCAGTAACTAGCCATTACTAGTTGTTGGGACTTCGGGTTTGGCTTCTATAAAAGCCTTTAGAACTTAATTTTGAAGCAGGTTTTTGTGTTATCTTTCTCAGAAACACTCCTACACTTTAGAATAAAAAATCTCCCTTTTCACTTGTGCTTCAAAAGTGAAATTAAATTGTTCAAAGGAAAAAATTGTTGGTGCTCATCTGTTTGCAATCTTCTCAAACTTGTAAGCTATTTCTCATTCTAACTTGTATCAAGGTTGATAGGGTAAAACCCAGTTAGGGTAAGCTTTGATTGTTATGATTAAAGAGGTTAGGTGTAAAATCAAGGTTGGTAATCCTCTTGTGTAAGATTGGTGTCACTTGCAACCATTAAGTTAGGAAAAGATTTTAGTGAGCGTGTTGAAATCCTTAAGTAAGAACTTAACGTACTAGATATAGATCATTTAAGGATTAAACCACTCTAAATCTCTGAGTTTTATTTTGTGTCGTTTGCTTAAATTTCTTTACTACACTCTCACTTATTTCTGTCTTTAAATGCTCTATCCTATTTCGCTAAAATCAGTGAGCTATTTATGATCCTAGCATTTTGATTTACACCTGTCTTTGAATATCTCAACTACCCATCCTTATTTCATATCATTTTGTGCTAACTTTAAAAGACTCCTCGTCACATTCTTGAAATCTCAAGGCATGCTTGAAGTTACGAAGTATCTCTGCTGATCAGGTCAAAAGTTTTTTTTTTTTTAAACCAAATTTTTTAATCTACTCTTCTTTGCCAAAAACTTTATTCACCCCCTTCCCCCCTCTAAATTTTTTCAGTCTCTAAAATTTAGAGACAAAAAATGTAGACTCTAATTAGTCTCAAATATTTGAGATGGATTCGATAATCTATAAAACGTCTCTATTTATAGACCAATTAGGGATGACTAAGATCGTCTCTAATTTTGAGACCAATTATTTGAATAAATGGAGTCATGAAACGGTAGAGACAAACATAATCTTCTCTAATAAGTTTCTAATTTTGAACACATTAGAGACTAAAAACTTTTTCGTCTATTTTTCGTCTCTAATATTAGAGACACATTGACCGTCGTCGCGGTTCCGATGCTATTTGGAGACAAAATTGAGACGGCTTTACTATCATCTCTATTTTGCATCTACTTAGAGAGTAAATAGATTTTTTTTTTTTTAGTTAGAAATGGAAAATATCCATCTCTAATTTGTCTCTGATATTAGAAACGCATTGAGAGTCATTGCTATTTTGACTCTATTTCGAGGCAAAATTGAAACAGCATTATTTTCGTCTCTATTGTACATCTATTTAGTGCCTGTTTTATTTAGAGATGAAAAATATTGTTCCCTATTTTGTCTCAAACATCCCATTTTGATTTTTTAAAAATCAGTTTGTCTCCATTATGTCTCAAGTTAGTCTTTATTTAGAGACGAAATAATTTCGTCTCAAAAGTTTCTTCTCTAAATCCCAATTTTCCCGTAGTAGGAAAATGTAGTAAAACATAGATGTGCAGGTTTCTGGTTTGGCAAAGGTTGAAGAAAATCAAGAGGGTGATGAGGGAATGTTTGCGAAGTATTCTGTAGGTGCCCTAGGGCTTCTTGTGCTTGGCCACAATTAGAAGAGTTGGGATAGCTACCGAATTCCTTTTATTTTTGAAGTCCCAGGAGCTTTGCAAATCAAATTTTGGTGGCATTAGAGTCCTAATGGCTTTAAAGATAACTCCCTGTGCAAAGGAGCTGAAGAGAAAGAAATACAAAGGAGAGAAAATCAGAAAAGCTAGCCAGGCCTGGCTCAGGGTTGTGCCAGGCTATACACAAGGCAGAGCCAGGCATGGCCTATGCACAACCACACCTAGCTATACTTTCAACATGGTTGGCTTCTAGGTCCATAAAGCCAAATGTAGTTTTGGGAAAAATGTTTTTGTTTTAAATAAATGTATGTTGGTAAAATAAAACCAACATACATGTTGGTTTTTTTTAAAACCAACATACTGCGTCCATAAAGCCAGCCGTAGTTTTTTTAAAAATAAATGTATATTGGTAAAATAAAACCCAGTAAACAATTTAACTAATTTCAAAGGGTTTTATCCTTAAATAATTCAAATAATACAAATTTATCTAACTAATACATTATTATAAAGATAATTCTCAAATATAGTTTTTAGCTATATTATTAATGTCGGTTAGAGTAAATATGAATTTAAAGAGTAGTTCAAAAAATAGATGATATACTCATTTACTTCTAGGCAAAATACCTTCAAAGCTCAAATTAGGTGAATGTTATCTTTCTACTTAAAATTTCAGTCAACAAGACGTATGTAGGACATTTTTCATAAATTAAATGTCAAAAAATATTATCTAAATAAATCTTTTGGAGAAAAGATAAATTAATAATTTTGAAAAATTTTGAAAAATAAAAATTAAATTACAGGCACAAGAGAAATAATTTAGAGGGAATCTATCCCTTCAAAAAAGGCTGCCCATAGGCCAAAGAAGTCAGAAGGAAAAAAATAGGAATTAGTTTTGGAGGAGTTGGGATTCAAACTCAAGTCTCCAAGGAATAAACACTAAACTATAACAACCAAACCACAATAGCTCTTATGTTCATATTCCCTGACTAAATTACCTTCTCTCCCTCGCTCAAGCATCTCACATGTTGTTAAACACTCCAAACCTAACATTCTGATCATTCAAACAAAAGGCATCGCTAGATCACCAAACGAACTCAAACTTATATAATCATAAGAACAAATACACACACACACACACATACACACACACACACACACACACACACACACACACACACACACACACACATATATATATATATATGCACACATCCATCAAATAAATAATTACATAAAGGTACTATAAGTTCATATGCATATGTGAGATGCCATGCTAAGCCAATATTCCTTATGTACTAGGGGTAGGGTTAGATAGGGTTTTACACTAGCCTTGTTGGTAATGATTAAACCTTATGAAGTATATACTAAACACTTAAAGGAAGGATTAGGTAGAGCATTAATGCAAGACAAGAGGGTACTAGCATACATATCAAGGAAATTAAAGCCTCATAAAGTGAAAGCATTACCTGTATAGAACAAAGTTTGAAATTTTCATTGATCATAATGGCTTGAAGTATATCTTCACCCAAAATGATTTGAATGTGTGTCAGTAAAGATGGATGGAGTTTCTAGAAAGAAAAAAAAAATGGTGTCCTATTAAGTACTACCTGAGTAAAGCAAACGCAGTAGCAGATGTGTTAAGTAGGAAGGTGAAGATGTCAATTCTTCAAATGACGCAAGTCTCAAAATTAGAGGCATATGTAACTGAAGGATAATTGATGGTGTATCATATTTCAATTTAGCCTTTGCTATTACAGCAATTTAAAGAAGTACAAGAGAAGGATGAGGAATTATAGCAACTTAGAATGAAAAATGAAGGAAATTAGACACTGATTTCTAAATAGATTATTCAAAAATTTTCTGATTTTGGGGACAATATTGTGTACCAAGGCATATGATGGTAAAACAAGAAATATTGCCATAAGCATTTTGAAGTAAATATAATATCCATTTTGAAGAAGTTAAGATGTAACATGATTTAAAGCAACATTATTGGTGGATTGGTAGAAAAAGAGATATTTCCTAATATGTTGCACAATGGCTCACCTATCAGAAAATGAAAGCAGAACGCCAATGACCTGGGGAACTATTACAACTTTTAGTAACCCCGCAATAGAAACAAGATAAGATCACTATGGATTTTATAACTAGTTTTCCCTTAACCATTGGAAAAAGGGACATTATTTGGGTAGTCATACATCGACTAGCAAAATTGGTCATTTCATCCCCATATGAAAAAGGATTGTTTAGAGAAACTGAGTAAAATTTACATAGAAGAAGTGATAAGATTACATGGAGTGTCTTCCATTATTATATCTGATCGAGATCCAAAATTTACTTCATGATTTTAGGGCAAACTACAGCAGCTATATGTGATTACGTTAAAGTTTAGTACTGTGTCACATCCATAGACAAATTCAAATAGCCTATCCAGATTTTTTTTAAGGTAAGCTCTAATTTTAAGAACAAAATTTATTTTAGGTAGGGAGATTGTAACATCCCTCTTCTTAAGTACTTAGTGAATACAAGAATTATTGAAGAGGAAATATATATACTATATATTTCTACATACATTTATTTATGGTAGGTCATCTTAGAATTATATTGCGGGACATGTTACTAGAAATTTGGGAGGGGGAAGGGGAGGGCCCATGTTATTGGAGATTTGGTGGGCCATGATACTAAAGTTTTGTAGGTCATTAGACTTTATATGATTTCATGAAAATTCCTAAGAGTTCTACTATCTTCCATCATGTTCTATCACCTTCTAACATCTTCTTCTATCTTTTATTAGCTTCCATAAATTTTTAAGACTTTCTAGAGCTACCAAGTCATGAAGGAAACAATATAAAAGAGGGGGAAAACAAGACAAATTTGGGAAAAAAAAAAAAGAGAAAGGCCAAAAGAAAGGATATCTAGAAAGAAAGAAAGAAAAGGAGAAAGAAAAGAAAGAGAAAAACTGAAGAAAGAAAATGAAAGGAAGGAAAAAAGAAGAAAATGAAAAAAGAAAACTAAGAGAAAAAAGTAAAGAAAAGAGAAAGAAGTTGGCCACTTAAGAGCTTGATTTTGCTCCACCAAGTAAGTGAGATTTATCTTCTTAGAAATAATATTAATTTGAGTATGATGGAGATTTTCAATGATGCAAATTATATGATTGAAAATATAGAAGCATGGAAGGATCTTGAAATGAAAATTGTTGTTGAAGTAGGAATGAGTGCCAGTGGTTTAAGAGGGATATTTGATTTGTTTTACAACTTTAATGATGCGTCTTGAAGTGGTAAAAATGCTAAAAAAAAAAATCTAAACGAAGGAAGTAAGGAAAGTAAGGGAGGAAATATTATGAAGCTACATATTGTTGAAATGAACAAAGTAATGGTTGGGCAATTTGTGAGTACTTTGGAAACTGAAAGGATTATATATTGAGATGATTGAACTTAAGTAGGTTTTGGAATGATATGAAGGAATTGGTTTAGGTTTTGTGGGATTTTGATTGCTAAAGAACTGTATGGTATCAAGATTACCAAAAACTGCCATTAAAAAGGATAAAAATTCTGGTTTGTAGCCTTCGAGAAAATGGCATGGTTTAAATGGTTGGGAGGTTCTAGGAGGTAAAGCAAATCAAAATGCCACAATTAAGATGATAAAAAAAAAAAGGTTTTGGGATGTTTAGCCATGATAGGCTATGTTGTAGAATTCATGGGAAAAATTTAAGCATCATTACACTTTGTTAGAGCTTGTTTTGTTTACTAAAACAAGCTGCATGTTTGTACTGAAAACTAAACCAGATGACTAAGGGTATTAAGGTCCTATGAGCTAGAACTTATAAAGGAATGTTTTAGGAATTTTTTGGGAAAAGTTCTATGTAATTTGGATGAGTACACAAAAAGTTATGACATAAATAAGGAATGCTACCATTGCTCAAAATAAGTGGACTATATGGTTCGATATAAATTAATGGCCGATTTAACACCTCATAGAGCTCATTCTATTTCAAGTTGGTGAGGTCAAGAAGAAAATGGTATAAGTATTTTAGAGTATTCGATACAATATATATATATATATATATATATCCTTATTATATAACATAGTTTTAATTCTTAGACTTGAGTGTTATCTAGAATATCTTATTATTGTCGATGAACTAGACTCAAGGAACCTCTAGACACAAGATTGTGTACATAATACTGTTGACTAAAGAAGGTGAGTCCCTCTAATTTATAATCCCCATTTTAGTTAGTGATTTTATAAAATATTGAATAGTATTTCTATTCAATGGTTTGATGAATCATGGATATTATAAGTCCTTTGGTTTCCAAACTCCGTTCTAGCTAAGTGTTTTTCTATTATATCAAGGCATGAACTTGATACTTTAAAACTTTTATATGTTGTGAGTTCTTTGATTTTCATACCCTACATAGCTAGGTGTTTTTTCTATCAAACTCGTGTATAAGTATTTTTGTGCAAAATGAGTCCGTTGTTTATACACTTTACTCTAAACTAATGGTTTCCAAAATTATTTTGGATGTGAGTGTTCCCTTGTTTTCCAAATTCCGTTTAAGCTAAGTGTTGTTCGTGGTATAATTGAACATGAACTTTTCATTAGTAAATAATCTTTGATAAAGCAATATTTTGCTATGAATGAGCATATGCTTGTTATGACCTTAGTGCATTTAAGAAATTCCTTGCTGGCACGAAAGCTATATTTTGGTAAAGAAAAGCAATACTATGCTAAATATTGTTCTAGGTTCTTTCAAAGCAATGTATGCACAAATGCTATACTTTGTAAAGAAGTGCATTACCATGATGATACATGAATATTTTGCCTAATGGCTTTCAAAGTATCTCATGCATAATTTGAAAGGCTTGATACCTTTCTATGTTCAATGAACCTTGAAATTATTATAAGAAATATGACAATCATTTAGAAAATTATATTTTGGTCCCGAAAATGATTTTCTTATGTTCAGGTATGAGTTTGTATTTTGGAAAATAAATAATTTTAGAAAAAGGGTTTGGTTTTAAAAAGTATTGAGCTATGTCAAGATATTGCATTGATCTCTTGGCTTTGAGCCATGTGATCGTTGAGTACTCAAGAAGGCTATGCTCTTATACTAGCTTACACGGAGTTTGAAAATTACTTTCAGCTAGTGACTACCTACAGAAGGTTGCCTCTTTCTTAGTGGGGCAACAATAGTTGTAGTAGAGTCGCTCTTAGCTAGCAACGCATTTTTCATTATAGAAACGAAGGTCAGGCGTGAAACACTTGTGCCGAAAGGCAAACCATAACGATGGTCATAGTTTGATTAATTATGGTGAATGCACTAAGTTAATCATACATTTTATTGTGTTTATAAGATTGAAATCCTATGATGTTGATGCAGTTAGATTGATATCTTTTTAATTAGATGAGACGAGATCCCATCGGTGTTTAATATGAGATCGCAATTTTGTTTGGTATGAAAAGCACATTTTGAAGCGGCATGGTTTATTATTGAAAACTCAAAATTAATATTATGAATGGTTCTAGGATACTATACATTATCGTACTAGACTATTTTTCTAAAAAGAAAATAGACCTACTTTCTTTAAATATAGGGCCTCTATTTTCAACAAACTATGATTTCCACATGTGCCTAAACTCTTTTGGCATCAGTTGATGAGGTTTTCAACTACAAGGTTTAAAGAGTTTTTTATAATCCTTTTTATCTATTTTTTCAAGAAAAACACTAGCACACACGAGGCTCGCTAAGTTACCCCTCACACATATGTCATTTTCTATTTCCTTTAGGACTCAGTGTTGAAGACACATGTAGGTGGCATCAAACTCACTCCTTTTGGTTTAGTGTATAAAGGTTATGTAACTTTGATCCTGTATTGATTGTAGTGGTTCACACCTATATCTATCTTCAGTTATAATGTATGTATCAGACCAAGCTTATACTCTTATTTATTTGTAAGAATATTCCTATTTATTTATATTAAGCTTTGACACATTATAAAGACCCCTTGTTTCAAGTTTAGGTGGTGCGACATCTTACAAAGACAAACCCACTACGATTGGAGTATGCGAGGTGTTACAATATAACTTCTATTCTTGCATTTTTAAATTATTTATTGGTTTAGAGATATTAAGGTGTTGCTATAGTAGATCTTTACTCCTAAACTAAGGGTCCTTGAAGCTTAGTTCTTTAGGGGTTATTAGTTTGTGGGAAGGGTAGTTCTTTTGTTCCTATTTTCATCTCTATTTTTCTTTATTCAAGTGCTCTTGTTTATGTTCTATTTGAATCCACTTTGGCCACCAAATATGTGCAAGAAAAGTCACCCACAAGTTCGCACCATTATCAAATGGCTAGGGTTCTATTATGATCATCAGGTTTTAGAAATCGTCTAAATCTTTTAAAACGTTTAAGAGTCTACTTCTAAAAATCAATCTCTTTGGATCTTGTATCATATATTTAGATATCATATCATATCTTTATAAAATCATATTCCAAAAGATACAGATATCTTCTCAGATAATCTTGGTAGTTCCTGATCATTCTACGAAGTCAGATACAAGGTATTTAGATGTCCTTCAAATACATCGAACCTGGATGTCTTTCAAAATACAATGTATCTAGACATACTTCTAGATACAATGAATTTGGAGACATTTCCATATATATCGAAACTGGTCACAAAAAAAAAAAAAAAACTTATTTGTTTGCGTAATGTGTTACCCTATAGATTTAATTTAACACTGACAGTGTGCCCAAATCACATTTATATGGCCATAAGTTATAAGCTGTTTCTAACAGAATATTATAACTAAATAGGTTAAAATGAAGATCAGTGATCTCTCTAGCTAAAATCGTAATTTGATACTTTTAGTCCTTTTGTCACATGATATCTTGATTAAGTATAAGGCATAGAACATATCATCCTTATAAATCTTAATCAACTATTTCTTGATCTCAAAGTAAACTATTTAAAAAAATAATATTAATATCTCTAATTCATATATATTTGAGCATGACCATCTATTTCAATAGTTTAACTCATCAAGGGGCTCATCGATATCTCTCTCAAGAATGAGAAGAACAAATTCCTTCACTATCATTCACATTCCTCTCCTTGACTTATTCCATATCCAACAGTAGTTTTATTTAATCATCTAGTTAAAGACAACTTAAGACCATGTCAAGATATAGAAATTATTAAGTAGGAAACTATGAAAAATCCAGATCAAAAGACTTATAATATCACTATTTAGAATAAAAGTACTTATGGCATGTGCTATGAAATACTCTCCCAGTGGGTCATGTCCAATACAATATTCTCTATATTTATTTATGTTTTTACTTGATATCCCATATATTCATGGCTAGTAAAACATAACTATCAAGAAATAAACATACTAATCTTAGTTTATTATTGTTCCACTAATAATAATAGCTTAGGGACATTTTATGAATAGCCACTCTACTAGCTATAGGGTTTTTTTTTTTTATCAATTCATGTACTTGATGGAGATAAAGAAAAATACACTATTTATGAAAGTAAATACCTGAAATTATTGAAAATACTAGATAACAAATACAAATTACTTAGGGCAGACCCCTAATTAAGATTAAACCACATCATTGTGGAGAAATAGTTGTTGCTACAAAGCCCAATGATGTGGTTTCTAACAAACATTGTATGACATGGGCTATTAGTACAGAAAGGACACCTAAAAATGGCTATCACAGAGGGAAGTAAGGAGTAGAGGAATGGAAGATGAACCTCCAATTTTAGGACCACAGTGTGGTCTGAGACCTAATCCTACAAGCCCATGGACATTGTACATTTTCAAACTATGATAAGCACGACACTTGCATAGCTTCAAAAAGAAATGGCTGAGTTAGAGACTAGACATAATGACTTTTATGCCATCCAACTCCAACACAGCAAGTGGTTTGAGAAAGAAAGAAATTACATGCAAAATGAACAAAATTGGAAAACCACTCATGAGGAGTATTCCAAGGAGAATGAGCTAATATACTAGAGAATAGACCAAGTTCACACAAGACAAGTCACAAGTATTGGCAATGAGTAAGAATAAGGAGAAAAGACTTATGGATAGATAGAAATCCTCAAAGACATAACAATGATTGATACGCACTTATCACAATTAATTATTATTGTGGCACCATGAAGGAACTTAAGCACGATCCAATCATTTCCAAAGTCATGAACTTACTTATGTAGACTCTACTTCTTTCCCAATCCATAGAATACTACCTCTTATTAATTTAGCAGATTTTCCAAAAGATGAATTAAACTCATACTTCATAAACAGGAAATTAGCCAATAACCCTTTGCTCATAGTGAAATCAACTAATCTTTGATCACTTTAGTCCTTTAATCTTAACTTCGTTTCCTAAGGCCATGAAGATTTAACAAATATAAAATCAATACAATGAACTTCTAACATCATTTCCCAAGTCAATTAGAAGAAAACACATCAATAACCAATGATAACAAGTAATCAAATACCAAAGACAATAACCAATTGATCAAAGAACTAAAATTAATACAAAGTCATGAATCCAAAAACATCCTCTAAATACAATTAAAATAATTAAAACTCAAATTGTCAATAAATTACAAAGAAGAGAAAAAGAAACCACTCATAGACAAGTAAGTCTTCTTCTTCTTCCTTAAAACCTTCTTGAGCAACCTCCTCTTCTTCTTCAAGAATTCTCCTTTGATCCTCCTAAATCTTGGTGTTTCTCTAGGAATTTCTTATGGGTTTGCAAAGTGTAAAGGAGAAAACTAATTTAGATATGTTATTTTCTTGTATTTATAGGCCTCCTTGATACTAAAATTCGTGGCTTGAGAAGTCTAGTCCAAGTAGAATTTGAAAATTACCAAAATCCTTTGAAAAATACCAAATTCATGCATAAAAATGCCATTGTACAGGTTGGACCTAGCGCCAAGTCCCTTTGACCCTCCTAGCACCAAGTACATTCTAGTCTGCTCCTATATTTGTGCTATGTTTTTCCACTGTTCGGTCAGAATGGACCTAGCATTGGGTGCACTATTGGACCTGGCACCAGGTATAGCTGGAATTTAACTTTTTTTTTGTTCGAAATCAACTTAAATCTGTACAAATTTGTCAACAACACTTTTTACAAGAAAAATGTGAAATATGAAGGAATATGCTTAGTTATTACAACAAAAGTATCTCAATTTAACCTCAAATAACTAGGAAAATAGTGATGATTTTATCCCCTATCACATACCCCCACACGTGAACTTTTGTTTGTCCTCAAGTAAACAAGAATTAAACACTAAACATTTAGAACAAGACAAAACAATTTCGCAAATTTTTTTCTTAGTAAATTAATCCATAATGAAAACCTAACCTTCTCCCAACCTTAAACATAAATCTGTTATTCATTAACCCTTTCAAAACCTTCTAAACTCATGTATTAAGTCAAACAATACCAAGGCCATCAAAGTTAAGTTAAACAAGCTTATATCTCGTACAAGAAAATCATCTGACTCTTCAAGCAAAAAAAAAAAATGATAACATAAATCATACAAGTCAAGATTGTTGGATATCTCTCACGCATATCGTATATGGCGCAGCGAAAATAAAATGAGATACCATCACAGAATTCGCATATGTGTGGAAAACAAGATATAAAGAGATCAAATGTAACAACTTTTTACCTTACTATGATCATTCGAAGAACAAAAATTTTATTCTTCAAGTCGAGGCGTAATCCAGCAATCCTCTTGATCAAACTCCATGAGAGTTGAACGTCCAACCACTATAATCACAGTGTGTGATTATCTTTAACAGTAATCTACACAGAGGATACACTCAAGCACCAAAATATTTTTGTGCTAGCAGAAAAATAAGGCGGCTAGGGTTCTTCACGTTTTCAGCAAAACGAGAGAGAGAGAGAGAGAGAGAGAGAGAGAGAGAGAGAGAGAGAGAGAGAGAAGAAGAAGAAGAAGAAGAAGGTTGTCGTGTGTCTCTAGGGTTTTTTCGTGAATCCAACCTCGGTTAGGTTTCGAGAATGTCACACATATAAATCGAAAAATCCTACTAAAATTGAGAATTCTAATCCTATTAGAATTTCCTAATTGTAAATGGAAACATCAAGTTCTCACAATTACAATTTGGACCATAATTATAACTAATTATAATTTGGCCACAACAACTTCTCTTTCTCGCAATTAACCCCACTATATCATCAAACATCTTGAGTATATAATCCTCTATTGTGTGTGACCTATGAGGTATCCCAGTCAATTGATAGCGAACATGAATCAATCCAAACGTCTTTGAGATTAATAATCTATAATTAATTAAAATTAATCTTATTAATTCTAATCAGGATTTGTTTATTAATTCATCAATTAATAAACCCATATTCCCAAATTATGAGTGATATCTAGCAACACATCATGACCACCCAAGAGTCCAGGAAGTCAAGTAGCTTGATATGAACCCTTCAATAACAAATTACAGTGCAATTAACTCATTTCGCCATATAATATCTCATTTGATTTGGAGTACAGAATTAGTATCAACTCCCTTCAGAATTAATTCTGGCCTGAATACAATAGTATTTGTACCAAGAATCCAATACTCTAGATGTGTATCAATTGAAACTATTTTCAATACACAATCACCTTGGCCAAAGACTTCTCGAGTAGTAATTCCTACAAGTGGCCGTGAGATATTCGCCCGTATTATTAGGAGTGATGAATCCTTTATTGACCCTCTCAACTACTTTTGTTTAGCTCACAATGTACCCAATATCCATCCCATACGCAACCTTTGATCGAGCTCCAGAGATTGGAATCAAAGTATAATACTCAGTAAACAAAGTACCTTGGAGATCTCAAGTCTAAGGATACTTGCACGTCTGCTACATTGAGATTATATCACTAGCACTAAATAGTTATCCATATGATTATCTCATCGCTAGGTCATCCAATGAACTTGTTCCATTAACAAGCATCCATGTGTTACTTTGAGTATCTCAATACTCACGGATATGAGAACCACCGCCTGATCAAATCAAGAAGTCTAACACATGCTAGTCTTAACACATTAATGATGTCCAATCTCATTAATACTACGACTAGAGACTATTTAAGTACTAACACTATACAGTGTAGTAGGAATCTCATATCATGATCTCTATCATGATTTCCTTAACACAGTGTTGTACTAGGGACTTTACCTAACAGTTGTGTTACTTAAAAGTAAACAAAGAAACTGTAAGATAAATAATGCCTTTTATTAAAATAAAATGTGTCATATACAATGTACAAGTGATTGTCTCTAGGGCACAACACTAACAAAGACATTTAACCAATTCCAGCATTATACACTCAAATTTAAACAATTCAAGTTAGTGAAACAAGGAAAACACTCCACTCACTTTTTTTCTATAACTTAGGGATTTGATAGCCTCAAGTTAATGAATTTCTCTTCACGCACCATATCAGGCCCCTTATAGCCATTATACATCTTTTCTTTTTTTTTTTCCCCTCTCTTTTGCTTTCGGGAATTAATAGCCTCAAGAAAGTGGATTTCTCTTCACTATTCGTATTGACCCCTATAACCAAGCAAAAAATATTTTTCTGCCTTCAAAGTGGAAATAATTTTTTCCCAACTCATTTTTCAATACACATTTTTTTCTTTTCCTTTTCACTCTTTTTTTTTTTTTTTTGTCTATTTTCTCACATTCCTTATTCACAACTCAAAGTCAAGAAAACTTTAAACCCATAATACAGGAATTAATCAAAAAATCTTTCCATATTTCATCATATCATCCACTTTCAAACTTAAAGAATAAAACAAAATTCAAATACCGAATATAACCAAGGTTAATTTAAATTCTCAAGACTTAGCAAAAGCCAACTTAATACATAAGTTTATCTTTTAAATAAAAATCCAGCCATAATGAATCACAAATCCATATCAAAGTTAAAAAGAAAATCACAACTCCATTATAGACAAATGAGCTCAATTTAGCTCCAAATCTCCAAACTTTCAAATTTTTAGATTTTCAAAATTTTCAACAAAATTGTTTGATACCAAGAAAACACCAAGATAATTGATAAAAACTTAGACAAAGAATATTACTAAACCACTCCCCCACATTTAAACTGGGCAATGTCTTCATTAGCTAAAAATTAACACAAGAAAGCATCTCCAAAGGGACCGAAAATGATAAAAGAGGTAGTAAGTCAAGCAATACTCCCCAAGAGCAATAATGCTCTAATAAATAGTAAAATTTGGAGAAGAATACAAGAGATTGTCCAAGAAGATTTTATTCAAACCTACAAAAGAAAACAAAAATAAAAGCACAAAGAAAATAATAACAAAAGAATGACATACCTAAATAAAAGAAAACAAACTAAAAAGCTTAAGAAATCAAATAAAGACACGACTCACTCCCTCACACTTAAGATGGAAAATATTTTCCTTATTCAAAGAGGAAAAGACACTTAACTGACTAAAGAAAACAAAACCTAAGCCGAAGAGACAAATTCTTTTCACTCATCAGGCTTTCTTATCATCCTTTTTGTAGAAGATATTAATGCTCATCGAAAAAGGTAGGCATAAAGAATGTAGACATAAGAGAGGGTTTTGAAAAATAGAGGGTTTATGGAAAATAGTAGTTGCAATGAATATACAAGCATGACTCCCTTTCCATAACACTTTTTTAGACATACAAATCAAGTTTCCAACATGAAGATGTAACTTATGTCTAAAAAGTGTGTAAACATGAGAATCACCATTTATCCCTTCAAAAGACTTGTCACAATTGAAATTCCCCTTTTCACTTAGTAATGTAGATTTTAAAGATGGGATTAAAAAATTCTTGCTTTTCAAATTATGGCCTACCAAAACTCAGCTACCTTCCTTTGAATAGGGCGAAAGGTAGAAATTACCACCATCCTCTAAGGACTTCTTATGATGTAAAGTTAAAAGATCCAACTCCTTGAGACATGTTAAACTTCATACATCATCATTTCGACCATTGTCCTCCAAGAATAGAGAAAAACCTAAGAAATTATGTGACAAAGAGATATTAGAATTATTAGCACATAGAGGAGACTTGAATACCTTCCATTTCACATGGGGTAATTTTTCCTCATATCCTTTCTCCTTTCCTTGGGGATTCTCTTGTTCAAGTGTATGGACGTTTATGGCATCCTCGACCAACTTGGCTAGTTGTGTTCTTTGATGGCTCATACGTTGGGGTACTTCCTCATGCCACTTAACAACTAAATTTATATTGGCGACAAAAGAATGCATTGAGGCTTCAAGTGACATCTCATAAAAAGCATCAATCTGAGCTTGCAAATTTGTCAATCTATCATCATTGTAGCTCCATTGATCTTGTGTTCAAAAGTAATTGTCCATTACGATGTCAATCTCGTGCTCAAAGAAAAACCAAAAATCAAATAAAAAATAAAAGTAAAAACAAAAAAAATAATAGAAAAACAAAGAAAAGAAAAATACACAAATTAAAAATATTCACAAACTACCTAAACACAAAAGTTAGTGAAATTTACAAATACAATAAAAGGCTAAATTAACAAGATTCGAGTATTTTCGATAGTGCCCATCCCAGGCAGCGGCACCAAAAACATGATACGTGTTTTTTAGTGTAGAAATATCACCAAAAAATTATACAATCAATCAAGCTTTAATAAAATGCTAACCATTAAAAAACACACATATGGGCAAGTATACCCATCGTATAGTATAAAGACAAGCAAGTATCGAATCCATGAGAACTTAGGCTCCTACCTTACATTATCCAAATCTTTAATGTTTATCCAATAAGATAAAAAGAGATAAATAAAATGCTAACCTAATATACTAGACAATAGACTAAGTTCACACAAGACAAGTCACAAGGATTAGCAATGAGTAAGAATAAGGAGAAAAGACTTGTGAATAGATAGAAAGCCTCAATGGCATAACAATGATTGATAAGTACTTATCATAATTAATTATCATCGTGACACCATGAAGGAGCTTAAGCACAATCCAATCGTTTCTAAAGTCATGAACTTACTTATGTAGACTCTACTTCTTTCCCAATCCATGGAATTACTATCTCTTATTAATTTAGCATATTTCCCAATCACACTAAAATAGCCAAAAGATGCGTTAAACTCATACTTCATAAAGATTGTTTGATCTTAACTTTGTTTCCTAATCATTGATCTTAACTTTGTCAAACATTTAACAAAAGATTAGTCCTTTAATCTTAACTTTGTTTCCTAAGCCCATTAAGATTTAACAAATATGAAATTAATGCAATGAACTTCTAACATCGTTTCCCAAGTCAATTAGAAGAAAACACATCAATAACCAATAATAACAAGCAATCAAATACTAAAGGCAATAACCAATTGATCAAAGAACTAAAATTAATACAAAGTCATTAATCCAAAAACGTCCTCTAAATACGATTAAAATAATTAAAGCTCAAATTCTCAATAAATTACAAAGAAGAGAAAAAGAAACTACTCATAGACAAGTAAGTCTTTTTCTTCTTCCTTGAAACCTTCTTGAGCAACCTCCTCTTATTCTCCAAGAATTCTCCTTTGATCCTCCTAAATCTTGGTGTTTCTTTATGAGTTTCCTATGGGTTTGAAAATTCCAAAGGTGAAAACTGATTTAGATATGTTATTTTCTTGTATTTATAGGCCTCCTTAATACCAAAATTCGTGGCTTGAGAAGTCTAGTCTAAGTAAAATTCTAAAACTACCAAAATCCTTTAGAAAATATCAAATCCGTGCACAAAACCACCACTGTACAAGTTGTACCTGGTGCCAAGTACATTCTGGTCTGCCCCTGTATTTTGCTCTATTTTTCCTCTGTTCCGTCATAGTGGACTTGGCACCTGGTACACTGGTTGGACCTAGTGCCAGGTGTGAGCTTAAATTTAAATCTTTTTGTTCGAAATCAATTTAAATCTATACAAATTTGTCAAAAATACTTTTTATAAGTAAAATGTCAAATAGGAAGGAATATGCCTAGTTATTACAACAAAAGTATCTCAATTTAACCTCAAATATCTAGAAAAATAGTGATGATTTTAGCTTCTATCAATTTCCTACATGCTTTCTTAGGACTTAGATTTTATTATCTTTTTATGTATTTCCTGTTTCTGTGTTATTTCTTAAGTATGCTTGAGCCTTATTGTATTTCTATTTCTTTTTGCAGGCTTGCTTCTCTATTTTTTTTTGACAGAATTATTGATAAAAATCTTCTTTCTCATGCATTGCGATCACTTGGGGAATATTACTGACCTTTTCTCCCTTTATTTATTCTAGCCCCATTGGATATGCTTTTATTGTATTAATTTTTGTCAATGAGGACTGATGCGTAAATCTTGAGTATATAAAATCATCAATTTTATATACATCCCTTAATCAAGTTTTAATTAAAACATTAATCCTAAAATGCACATGTTAGCAAGTATACTCATCGCAAGCATAGTATAGGAAATTAACGAGTATCGATCCTTAAAGGAACAAGTACACACTAATCACTTTTCTTGCATTGTTTAACCGACCCAAATAAAGTGAGAAAAGAATAAAAAGGAAAACTAAAGAAACATATACAACTCAAAGATGTAGGTTTATGCAATTTAGACAAGTCTCCTAGAAAACATGACAATGAACCAATTAGCAACTCTCACCACTAATTCTCATCTTGGTATCATGAAGGAATATAAAGTAAAACTCAATCATCTCACAAGTCATGATTTTACTTAGGTAAATTCCACTTCGTTTGTCAATCCATGGAATCCTATATTTGGATTCATATTAACAAATTTGTCAATCAAGCTAACATAACTAAAACATGCATTAGGCTCAATTCCTTATAAACATGAAATTAGCTAATAACCCTATTTCAAGGCGAAATTAACTTAACCTTTGATCACTTAGTTCTAAAATCCTAACTTCATCATTCAAATCCATTAAGATTTAACAAATACGAAATCAATGCAACGAAACTCCCAACATCGTTGTGTCAAAGCCAATTAAAAAAACTTGCATCAATAACTAATGAAATCTAGTAATCATATACCAAAGATTTGATCAAATAACTAAATTAACACAAAATCATGAATTCAAAAATAATGTTAAATTATAATAAAAACATTGAATACATCATTGCTAAAGAGAAAGAAGACGAAGAGAAAAGAAACTACTCATAGACAAGCCTCTTTCTTCTTTCTTGAAGACTCCCTTTGAACAATCCTTCTTGAAATATTTCTCTCGAGAAAATATTGGTGATGCACTCTAAAATATATCTAAGTCTCTACATTGTGCACTCCCTTTTCTAAGGTAATTAGCCTTTATTTATAAGCTTACAAAATTCCTAAAAGAATTCTAAGTAAAAAAGAAGTAATTTCCTAAAAATCCAAAACCAAAAAGGAGTTGTAATTTTCTCAATAAAAAATCTAAATAAAAACAAAATAAAGGAAAAAGTCCACCGCCTTTAATTTTGCAATTGAGAAGTTGAAATCAATTTGGACTTTTGAATTTGTCTTGTTGCACTGAAGACATATTCTTGTTGAAATTGAATTGAACTTGGCTTGAATTGAGCAAGCCACTAAACTGCCGAAATCCTTTTCTTTATCTTGCATCGTCTCAATTGAGCCATCACCAAGTCGTACACCCCTTCACTAAGCCATCTGAAATCTTTTTCTTTCTTTCCCCTTGCATCGGCCCAATTGAGCTGTAATCCAGCCAATCAGCCACTGAATTTTTGTTTCCTTTTTATGCTACTGCACCAGCTCAATTTAGCCGTTTTCCTTGCATCTGCTCAATAGCCGCAAACCATCTGAAATCCAATTTCTTTCTTTTGTCCTTTTGCTTTTCATTTTTCTTGACTTCTCTCTTTGTCTAGAACCCACTGAATTTGCTCCTTTTTCCTTCTTTTCCATTTTGCTTTTGTTTCCTTTGGTGAAGCCGTGCAAACCGTGGGTGAGCCTTGAGCCATTTTTCTCCTTTTCCTCTCCAATTTCAATTGCGCTTATGTTTCTCTGCTTTCCCCTGTTCTTCTAGTATAGGACTGGCACCAAGTCCACTTTCTTGGCTTGGTGTGGTGTTTGTGCTAGAAAATTACAAAATTAGTTCTAAGTTTTACCTATTTTTGCATAAAATTACATAAAAGTATTTTTATAAGTAAAATATCAAATAGGAAGGAATATGACTAGTTACTGTATTAAAAGTGTCTCAAATTGACCTCAAATAACTAGGAAAATAACGATGATTTGAACCGCTATCAAAGACATTGTACATCTTAAGTGCAGGAGAAGGTTGATAATATTCTCTTCAAGTTTCTATCTATATTTTTAGTGCTTTCCTATGATGTTTGTATAATTCATGAAAA
The DNA here is from genome assembly GCA_026120185.1 of Voacanga thouarsii. Lineage (NCBI taxonomy): Eukaryota > Viridiplantae > Streptophyta > Magnoliopsida > Gentianales > Apocynaceae > Voacanga > Voacanga thouarsii. The sequence goes on along the minus strand of JANUWF010001016.1, from coordinate 4,668,005 downwards.
TTAGGCTTTTTTAAAAAAAATTTATGTATGTTTGGCTATTATGATATTTCTATGATGTTTCTTTTAGCATAAGAATTTGGTGTAAGATCTCTTTGGACAAGTTTATTGTTGGGTAAACTTGTATATTATATGTTATATGACTATGTCTTAAGAATTTGAATTAATATTGTTTATATTTTAGTAAAAGTGGTACCATGTTGTTTCTTGGGAATTGACGTAGCTTTTATGATGAAATATAAGTAGAGAATTTTAAGTTAATCTTTTTTCTATGGTTATATGACTAGTCCATATTCTAAGTTTAAGTAAATTGGGATTGAAACAAATTGAGAGAAAATAAGTCATGCTTACTCAACTCCAAAATTCGAACACTCTATTATATTTTATGTCATTTGAAAAAGTGAGCTTAAGTGAGGAAAAAGAAATACACTTCCGCAAACTCAAAATAAAAAATACTCAAATTTAAGTACATTTCCTTTAAAGAGAAAATAAAGTGGTAAAATGAGCTCAAAAGAAAGAGTGAGTAAAGGAATAAAGAGCTGGCATGGTGAGATAGAGCATTAAACGTGCTTACTTGAGGCTTTAAAGAGAGTAATACCAAATTTACTACTTGGATAGTAGTAGTTAGGAAGTCATAGAACTTTGGTTAACTTATTAGTCCTAGCTTATATGAATCATATTATATATATTTGAAAGTTAAAGACATAAGGTGGAACAAATTAAATGAGCATAAACTTGTTTAATTCAACTTTGATGGCTTTGGTTATATCTATCTTAATATATTAGTTTAGACAAAAAGTAGCTTAGTAGTGTTGGATTGGATTTGTATATCAAAAGAGAGAAAATACCTTTACTATATTGGCCAAACTCATTCAAAAATCTTATTTTGTGAAAAATCTATTTTGTGGGGAAGCTATTTGCTTGTGGTACATTGTGTCAATTGCTTGAGAACAAGCAAAAACTTAATTGTAGAAGAGTGATAAGTTCTTAGAATACATTTATTTTCCTATCATTTTGTACTATATATGTTGAGAAATTTAATTAGATGATTGCTCACCTCGCTCTTTTTGCCTTGTTTTGTGTAAGAATTGTAAAAGATCATTGAGGAAGAACAATGATGAAGAAGGATGAAAATTGAAGCAAAACAACCTAGAAATGTTGGGCCTAGGCGGCCCTGCCTCCTTCAGATAGGCCTAGGCCACCTAAGCTAGCCTTCCAGAAAAATGAAGAGACTGGGCCTAGGCAGCTTTGCCCTTTTCGGATGGGCTAGGCCACTTAGACCCTGAAGGGACAAAAAAAATCCTAGATGGCCTAGGCCACCTAGGTTCACATATTTGCCCTATTTTGTGGTTTTTAAGGCATCTATGAGGTAAAAGGCTATAAATACCCCTTTATAAGCCTTAAATAGTTGTCTTGGACCTTGGTTTCTCTCCAAGAACTCTAGAAAGCTTGGGTTGCACACAAAGAAAGAGGAAGATCTTGGAAATCAATGATGAAGAAGATAGGTTGCAAGAAAATTTCAAGAAAAGAGAAAAGAAGGGCTTATATATTAATTTTTTCCTCTTTTTTCGGAAATTTAACTTGTCTATACTTTGCTAAACTTTGATATTTAGTTGTAATAGAGGTTTATAACCTATTTTATACATTGAGTTTATGTATTTTCCTTAGATCTACTAATTTTTCTCTATGGGATTTTATTATTTAGCTTTATTGTGTTGAGTTAGGTTTAATTGATTTTTTTTCAATTAGTTTGTTCTCCTAAATAATTTTGAGAGATGGGATTAAGGTTTTGAATACCAACTTGGCTAATTTGATGTTTGTTATCCTTGATTAACTCAAGAGAGAGATTGGAAATTTGAACTTGATAATCAAAAGGTTAATGAAATTACCTAGAGATAGGGATTTTAGGGCTTCTAAATATCTTGGATACATGAGTTGTGCTTAATGCCTCCTTGAGTTTGGTTGATTAGGTAGAGATACCGATTAATTGATTAGAAATTAAGAATTTCATAACTCGAGAGTGAGTAAAATTAAACTTTGAACTCATACTGGTACCTAGAGTTGGGATTAATTGATCTAGGGGATATTCTATTCTTTTGTGTTTAATTGTAGAATTCTTTCTATTACATCGCTTTTCTCTCTTTTTCACATCCTCTAGTGAACCTTGGGACTTTTCCTTATGTGGGTTTGAATTGCTTTCTAGTATAATTCGTTAGTCTTTTTTCAACTTAATTAATTAGCTAAATACTGAGATAAGAAGAAAGTAGGGGTACTGGCCATCTTTCTCTAAGGTTCTTCGATACTTGTCATTATACTCTATACTACACGATAGGTGCACTTGCCTAAATATTTGTTGTGTGAGTTAAATTAACATTTTAAATTTTGAAATTTGAGTGATTGTGGACATTATTAATATTATTTACTAATAGACACATAAGCACACTATCAACAAATCTTTCAAAGAAATATTATTCTCGATAATACAAAAGAACCATCAATATTAGTTATGGAACATTTCCAAATAATGAAGGATTTATACTCACTGCAAAACACATATACTGTGTATGAATTCAAAATGAGCAAACTATGAAAACTTTTTAAGCTACTGCTCTGTAAGTATCTTTACCTTCACAGCAACAATAATAAAAATGAAATTATGCATGCCACATTGCTACCCTGCTGCAAAACAGGAAAAAATTAGCTCAAGTGGAATTTTCAGGGGTCTATCTAAGATTGAATTTGATTTAAGGAGCAAATCTAGCAGAGATAAGAAAATGGTACAAGTTTAGTGCCATATATGTAATATATATGACTTCCATGAATTTATAGAGATAACTAGTTTACCTTCCTAGATAACTAATGGAGTCAAATACTGTTATTTTCAATCCAATTATAACTCCTAAAGATATCCTCCTACTCAAATTTGTTTTAGCAGGCCTAGATTTTCAAGGATTAGAAAGATATGATTCTTATAATTTTATTCAATTGAATAAAGTAGAAATTTTTGAAATAAAAGTTAGTTTAGACATAAAAGATATGATAAAGTATCCAGAAAAATAGATATGCTACAGAAGAGAAATTGGATTAAGGATTGATATTTCTACAATGAAATCAGCCAAAAAAAAAAAGGATTTAAAACATATGTTGGAAGTGGAGCATTCTTTGTAGTCTTGATTGGACCAACAAAAATCATGCCAATTTAGTTTTAAAAAATTTACAATGAAAAATAAAGTTGATAGATACCGGAAAGATAAAATCTAGCCTTGTAGCTCTAAAGAAACTTTGTTAGTTCAAAAAACATACTCAAGACATTTATCCAGTATGTACTACAGTTGCTACATCAACATAAAAAAGATTCGTACAAGTCGACGGAGAAAAATGCTAATAAAGACAAGGGTAGATGGATGAAGGATTGAAGAAGAAAAATTATTCAACCTAATGTCATCATCACGATAACTATATGTTATTATCTTAACCTGTAATTATGTAGTTGTAGAAATTAAAACCTTGTAATCATTATATCTTAGAAAAAGTTTAAAGATATAATCATTAGGTCTTTACTAGTAAACTTTGTAATCAGTAGGTATTACTTATAAATGTAGTAAAAGTAGGCATTTATGAATCAATTGTGAAGAAATCTTGAGATCTTGTATTTGTCGACTCTCTCAGTAAAATTATCCTTCTTTTGATGGATTATTTAGAATTTTTCTTTAACTAAAAACTTTCTTCTTCCCAAAAGAATTAATCCTACAAAATTGTGTTTTTTTTTACTAATAAAATATTTATGTCAACCCTCTTCAAATCCAGTTTTATTCCCTATGTTTTGAGGTAAAAAATGAAATAGAGATGTGCTAGCAATCTCTGAAGGAGCACTAAGGGAAGTCACCTAATATGTGTTAGTTTGGGTTTGTAATGTTCAATAAAAGTCTCGAAGAAAATCCAGATAGTGTATGGTCAAAGTGAAATAAACTGGCAAGAAAGCACGTTGGACACATATTTTATTGATTTGGAAGTGGTAGTTTGCATTTTTAATTCTTTGTTTAGGAAGATATTACAATTATATTAATGAGTATTGAAGATAATAGTAATATACCTGTTTATTTTCATCTGATTTCTATAACTTTATCTAAATATGAAATTTGGTTTGTGCTCACGATTAATCAAATTAATATTCAAGTTGATATTTTTATTCAGTTTGATTTTGTTTCTCCACCCCTTTTCATAATGGATTATAAATATAAATACTTTTTATGATCAATTCTTATATAAATATATATACCTTTATTATATTCATTATAAAAATATATACTTATCATTTCTTAAATAATAATTATATATACTCATACTTTGATTATCTTTATATAATTATATATTGCATATAATTATATAAATATGTATAGTATAAAATTTTTAATATACAAATACATAAACACATGTGTGTGTGTGTGTGTGTGTGTGTGTGTGTGTGTGCAAGGTCATGACAGACTTGAGATAATGCAATAATCACTGCCGACTTGGGGATCGTGGTATAAACCTCATTCCCATCCCTATTTCTACATAAATCAAAAAAAATCTTTCATCTTATTAGATAATCTCCAATCTTATCTGATTAGGTTGAAACAAATTCTTAATTTAAGTGAAAAAATTACTATCCCTGACCACGATGGTAATTGCACTGCTTTCTTGATATCCGTTTTTTTTACAAGCAGCATTTATCACCGCAAAACTTCATGACATTACTTATGGATCCGAGGCAGTGCAAGTAGGTGTACAGAACTTACACAGCCGGTATGAACATTTTTAACAATTGTATAAACATTACATGTGATTTCATAAACCCCGCACACGTTTACATGAACATCACATACGACATAAATACCACGCACAATTATATGAATATCATACGCAATTGTATAAACATCACACATAATTTGATGAACAAATTTTAGAATGATCAAAATGATGTCGCTCTATTAAAAAAAAAAAAATTAACATGCAACCAATTTTTTTAAGATTAGATTCTTGAGATTTTTAATCTAGACTTTCAAATTACCACACAGATTTTGTACACAACATGTGAAGCCCCAAATCCATTACTCACTTTGACTCTACTCTAATTGATTGAACACATTTATACATTACGAGAAGAAATGACATAATTTGGGGGCATTTTTAGCCCGGATTGGGGGTCGTGCAATTCCAGTATGGAAATTTCACTGCTCTTTGGCACCTGCGATCTATTGTTAGGAGATCTTGCAAGACAGGAGAATATTGGAATTGCATGGCTTTTTTGTAGCCACAATTTGTTGTTAGGAGATCTTGCAGCACAGGAGAGGCCATGTCTCCTGGCCGAAAACGTTGGAATGAATACCCAAAATGGCATATGTATTTCTGTATTTTGAAAATTAATAAATGTTTCATTCATTAATGGTTGTTTGTTTATATATATTGCACATTAAGGTCAATGTGTATTAGTAAGCATTCTACGTGATTAGGTTGTATTTTCACAGTAAGGTGTAGATTATAGGCTACTAATACATAAGCAAAAAAAATTGTGCTTAATTGATTGATGGAGTTGGGTACTTCATCAAGGTTTGGATTATTACACATTAGTTTCTAAATAGAGAATGATTTACCTTTAACCAATGAGTAGCTCACTCACACCAATAGTGTAAGCGTATTTGGAATACATAGAATTGGACCACGCAATAATAATCTTTATAAAAGTATTAAAATAAATAAAGATTAGTTTATCGCAGGTACTGCAAGGATGAGTATCCTAAAACTTGAGTATAAGTTAGTAGTCTGGTAAAACTGGACTTGTATACTTTATTGTATGTTGGGTGAAGTCTTATCGCAAGGCCAATAACCTTGTACATTGGGTGTATGACTATAGTTAATTAAGACAGACTTATACAATAAAGTTTCTATGTTTCATTACATGAAGAAAACACTCCCTTGTGATTGTTCGGGATAATCTAATAAGCTAGGGTCCTGGAAAACGTGACTAAGTATGTACACTTTTAGGTAGCTCCCTGTGATAAGTGGATACATACTAGAAGTTATGGATTATCAAGCTAACTATCAAAGGATGGTAGATATCATTGAAAAATGTGTTAATGTATTTTTCCTATTTCAATGACAAGTGTTATGTAGAAGGGTATTTTTGTCATTATACATGTAAGTTGAAGACACTACACATGCAAATATTATTCTCGGAGTTAATATTTTCATATGGTGATAAATGACATATTTAAAATAATTAAAATACTACTATTTTTTAGTAGGGGTATTTTGGTCATTTTTAGTAGCCAAGAATAATGTCTTTTGGTCTCCAGAGTAGCTCAAATAACCTTAGTAAATTTATTTACTATATAGACTTATTGGGTGATTTTATTATTGGAAGAATTATTCTAGAAATCTAATTAATTATTTATTTGGACTAAATAATTAATTGGGCCAATTTAATTAATTAGTTTGTTAATTAATTATCTTGGGTATTAGGCCCAAGTGGATTAATAAATTAATAAAATAACTAATTTAATTAATGAGTTTATTAATTAATTATCTTGGGTAATTTTATATTGGGCTCAAGTGAATTAATTAATTAATAAGAGAGCTATTTAATTAGTCCTAGACTAATTAAGAAATCCTTGGCGTACTTGGGTATTATGGCGACTAAAGGATTTATTAGAAACCCTAAGGTAGTCGCCACTATATAAGGAAAATAGGGAAAACAAAATTAAAAGAAAAGGTAATCAACTGTTGAGTTTGTAAAAGAAAAGAAAAGCTGGAGATTTGATAAATAGTCATCGTGTGTGCTCGTTGGAGGGTTGATAGAATTTATTGTAAGAAAAGAGAAACAGCTTTCATTGGTTTTCCTTTGAACAAACATAGCCACTGTTTTCTTTGTTGGTCATTTTTCCTTCGTCATTCCTATACCATTTTATCTCTTCCATTCTTCTTCACCCTAATTCTACTTTCATTGATAGAGGTCCATAGAGATTAGAGAATACTCTAGAAGGTCAAGAGCTAGCAAAGTGGTAAGTGTTTGATGTGAAGGAGTCGACAGTTAGCTAGTGTTCCCGCGAAACAAGTAGACATTCCAGTTTAGGAAGCACTGTGAAATCCGAACCCAACTCAGATTATTCAAATAAAACACCCCAGAAGTAAGTACTCCTAGAATTTAGCTCGGAAAAAATTTTAATTTGCTGTCTTCCACTATGCATTTAATTTTCCCGTTGTCCTTCACAAAAGTATGGCAAAACAATGTCATTTTGCTCTAATTTGTCTTTGGCTCTGTGACAGCTGAGGCCAAGCTGGGTTCTAGTCCCTTTACGTCTACAGTGCAAATGGGATGTTTGGCAGTGTGAGTTGATGTTTTCCCGGTTGCCAATACGAACTTGCAGAGGTTTAATTTCTTCACGCCACCATCTTGCCTTGCTATTTCACCTCCTTCAACAAAAAAAACATCGTCATTCTTAAATTTTTGATTGCCCATTCACCTTTCTCACCATAAAAAAACCATCGTGCATTTCCTCTCCGAGTTGCCCATTCACTCCCTCACTGTCAACCTCTTTCTCCCTCTCTCTCTTCAATGTTTGTGGCTGCTCTTAGTTGCAATCGGCTACCGTTTTCTACCTCTCTCTCGCTGCTATAAAAAAACACCTTACCTTTCCTCTCGAAGTTGCCCATTTACTCCCTCACTATTAACTTCTTCCTTAAACTCTCCATTCATTGTTTGTGGTTGCTCTCACCACTTGTTTTTACAGTGGGGACCGTTCTACAAATAACATTATTCTAGTTTAAAGCTGACTTCTTTAACTAAACACCTGTTATTTTCCAGCCTCTTTATCTTTATTTGTCTATATAATACTTTAGTTCAAATCCAATATGGTGCTTTTACTGCAATTATTCTATTTCTTGATTTATGCTTGGTTTCTGTTTCTCTGTTTTCCAATAGATTGGGTTTTTTATTTTTCTGCTAATTTTTTAGAGTTCTACCATTTTCTACGAAAAATTGATATTGTGGTTGCAATTAAAAATATATATATATGGTCAAAATGTGGTTTAGAAGTATGCTAGAATTATTATCTTCACATGGTGAAAAAATAAATTCGATAAATAGTGCTTTGTTTCTTCTACTTCTCTATTTTGCTTGGTCTTCTATGTATTTCCTTTTTTGTACCCTTAAATCTTGATTCCGACTAAAAGATATTTGCCTACAAGAATCATTTCTCTTAAATATCAATCATAATTATAGCTACTTTTATCTAATGCGGCTTAAATAAAGTCCTTAAACTTTACCCTGAGCCTTTTTTTCCCTTTCTCTTTTTTTCCTTCCTTGCTCCCTTCTGTTGTTTGGCTCTTGCAAAAAGACCATTAAGAAGGTATATATGGCTAAAAGAAAATCATGAAGTCCCGATTATTAAAACCCATACAAGATACAAAGAAGACTACTAGGACACATCTTTTATTTTGATTTGATTGTTTCATGGTTGCTTCCTTAATTCAAAGAGAATTACACCAATGACTTTTGGAAGGATATTTTCTTGGTGAAATGAACACCAAAATCAGTTTAACAAATTTATTATGTACCATTAGATTTGCAATCATAGTTGGTGCTACAGGCAGTGTTCCATTCTGCAAGTTTGTTATGTTATTTATCATTTTAGTCTCTAAAAAATAATTTAACTGGTTCTTTGAATACAAGTTTTATTAAATCTCATCTCTTTTGGGCATTATTTTTTTTTTTCCTTTTTAGAAAGAGAAGCTTGCATTTGGAATTGAATACTACATTTCTTGGGGAACTTTGAGCTTAAATGAAGAGGAGAAAGTATATTGTTGAAAAGTATCAGAACTATAAGTTGAAAAGTATCTGAACTATTAGTTGAACTTTCTTGTATGCTAAACACATGATACTCTTGAGATTGTTATGATAAGAGAAGGGAATTACTAGAATGAGGTTGAAAAATGAGGAAGAATCTTTAGGTAAAATGAGTGTGAGTTATCCTAACATAATGATTGCTATGTTTTGTTGAAAATAAAAATTGCCTTTTGCATGATCATCTAATACTTGTTATTTTCCTTTCTTTCTCGGTCATTCTTGTCAAGTGTTTAAAATTCATACAATTGGATGCTTGTATCAACTAATACACTTTTGTAAAATTTAAAAGAAGAATTAGATCAAATGACTCTAGTTTGTCTTGACCCAGGAGTAATTGTATCTTGCTGAAAGTAGTTTTTGCCTTTTGCAGGATCAATTGATTCACCTTTCCACCACTTTTTTGACATTGTCAGTGTTGTTGTGTGTTTGGACTATATTCATTCTATTAGTAAATTTTATTTTATTTTAGTTCTACCTTTTTGTTAATTACATTGAATTTGATCCTTTTTGTTTCCATCTTCTATATCTTCCCTACTTCTTTTATCTTGATATATTATAACTTATTAAAGCCCCCTCTGCTATAGTGTTGACATGTTTTGGAAAATCCTTCCATGATATATATAGTGTTAGCTGGTTGATCAAAATCATAAAAGCACATGCCATTTTTTGTTTAATTAATCAAAGATAATTAATATGGAAACGATACTAGGGTTTGGAGGAACCATGTTATTTACTTAGCTTGTAAAACTTGTTTAATGAACTAAGAAGGTTTTAGGATTGGTTACTTATTAAGCATGTATTTTATTTTCTCATTCTCCTTAATTTTACACTTTTTAGGTCTCCTAAAAAGTGTATTAGAGAGTATGATTGTAAAACCCCACCTAAATGTACCCTAGAGTTAGATGGATGGGGTGCATATCATATCATATTACATAAAAATATATTTCTTGGATAAATTCGTGTGCCTTAGAATTGTGATATAGGGGTTATATGGTTTAATTATGCTAGTTGAGTAATAAGGGTAAAAAGGGAATTTTACTTGAGGACGGAATAGGAGGAAGGCTTGAGGCTTAAAAAGGAAGAGAATTTGGTTGGAAATATAAGAACAAGATTTAATGTGGTTAAGTGGTTAGAACTTTGTGATTTAATCTCTAAGGTCTTAAGTTCAAATCCCAGCACCTAAAATTTATTTTTAATTACCTTCACCAATGTTTGAATTTGTATTTTTAATTATCTTAACTAATATTTGAATTTCTCTTTTCTTACATTCCTTAAGGCTAGGAATGTTGTCTTAAGGAAGACACAATGGTAAAGTCCTAACCATGTGTTCTTGTCTTAAAAGAAAATCTAGAAGAGTTTTGGTCTCCATCATTTTAACAAGTCTTGTCCTGACCTATTTAAATTTAAAATACTCTTATTTTTTAAATGCGTTTCAATTTCTATAAAAAAAAAAAAACATGTCTTGGATAAATCTTGTCTTGAATTTTAAAAATTTCCAACTTTTGGGGTAGGAAAATGACTGAAATTTAGAAAGAAAAATAGGAAGGGGGGTTTTTAATTAAATCATTATAACTTTTCTTGCAAGAACTACATTTTCTTCTTGTTCTTGTTTTGCTTCAAATCTGGAAAATTTTCCAGCAATCCTTCTTGGCTGATTTCCGAAAATTGCAGCAACATTTGCCAATATAATTCTTGCTAGCAACCAACCATTTTGTGTAAATAGGAAAGCTGAAAATGCCTTCGAATTTCGCAGCTTGTATAGCCTTACCAAACCAGAAATTTTCCAGCAAACTACCAAGAGTTAGACATGGAAGTTGAGCCATCAACTAATGGATAAGAACACCTGAAACTTTCCCCCTTCTTCTCCAAGATGATGGCTGGAAAACTACCACTAATGGACCTTCAAACACTCCTAAGTTTCAGTTGCAAATCCATTTCCAAATGGTTCGAAAATTCTGCTAAAAAATCCTTCTATATCCTAAGAATTCTTGTAGCAAAAAGCAGAATTTTTCTGACTTGCTTAGCAAAGTCAAGAACCAACTTCTTCCTCAATTATCTTCAATAATTGCGGCCACCTTGAAGCCATGGACTGAACATCTTGTCTTCTTCATCTACCATGGCCATTAGAGCTCCATTAACATACCTCAAACCACTCCTAACTTTACTCCATTCAAAACTTTTCAAACTTGAAAATTAAATTCCAACTTTTCCTTCATTAAACTCGCACCTAGCTAGATGAATAAACCAGAATTTTTGCCTTTCTTGTACAGCCATTTTCGGCCAGCTATAAGGCTGAAACACTCCTCCATTTCACAATCAAAACATAGCTAGACTAGCCACCCACCATTGAAGGACAAGAACCTTCAAGAAGAAAACACCATTAGCAAATCTTCTACCTCAAACACCTCCACTTTTTCCTTATTTTTTAAATTCAAACTAGCCAACTCTCTGTCTCTTCCTAGGATAATCAAAATTCTCCTACCTAGCTAGACCATTCGGCTATCACACACCAAGCACACACAAATCATTTTCTCTCAATTTTCTCTTGTGTTCTCAAGAACACCAAGAACACACACTAGACTTCTTCAACCTTCAATCACCTCTATTCATCCCAAATCACTCAAAAAACTCTCAAATCAACTAGGATTCAACATATACTCATTCATAGCACACTCCATAACACTAAAACAACCAAAGTTGATCTCAACTTCGGATCAAACGTACTCTTTGTCAAGAACAAGAAGAACATCGAGAAGGTAAATTCAACCACCTTGATCCTTCTTCACTTCTTCATCTCCATTTCATCATCATCTTATTCTCTCTCTCTCTCTCTCTCTCTCTCTCTCTCTCTCTCTCTCTCTCTCTCTCTCTCGGTTGAACCATTGGTGGCCATTTTTGAACAACCTTTAATCAAGTAAGGACTCCTCAAGCACTCAAGGACCTTTATTGGACAAGACGACATCTTCAACTCGAACAATCATCAAACAAGTATTTCTTTCATGACTTCCTTCTTAAATTTTCAAACTCAAGGTTTTTAGATGATGGAATTAATAGGTTGATCGAATAATGTTGAGTTGGAGATATGTATGAAGGTGAAATGAATAAATTTAAGACAAGAAGATTGAAATGAATATTCGGACATATGAATTATTGTTGGATTATGCTTTAGGATCATTATATGCTCATCAGTACATTATGATTAAAGGCTTTATGTCACTAGTAAGGTTGTTGCGATGAATGATGGACATTATACCACCATTGTTTGATTACGCTCCCATGATGTTATTTTTGACACTGAATGCCTTGATAAAATTATTGTTAGATAGTATCACCCTTGTTGTGATAAATGCCATTACAAGACTAGTTTTGGGCAAATTAGCATGTTATTTATTGAATATATGTGAGTATGAATATATGTAAATTTTTATACTATTTAATTTGTTATGGTCATTAAAAATAATTATTAGAGTTACTTTTACTACTATTATTATTGTTGGTTAGGCCGGTCCGAGCTAGCAGTACAGTTCAAGTAGACTGTTTGTTTTCAGAATGGACAACCAAAAAGTTTGGGTGTAGAGATTGAGGAGTATATCACCCGGTGGGCCGTACACCCACCTTGTATCAAAATGCACAAAGTGTGACTTCCTAATCATTCTCTTGTCATGATGCACAAAATGTGGCATTCTGACCGTTCTCTTGTCATGGTGCACAATGTGTGGTACCATGTCCATTCATAATGCACGGTTTCATAGTTAACTTTATTTGAGTGGTTATTTCTTTACAAGTTGTGCACTTTTACTGTACAAATACTGATAATACATCACTCAATGTTCAAAAACAAATTTCTGGACTTGTAGACTTTTTGTTGTGACTTGTTCAAAACTTGCATACACGAAATGTTTCCTTAAACTGTCATGAGCACACACAAGACTTACTAAAAAATATTTCTCACACCTTTTTTATATCATGTCTTTAGGTCGATCCTGCTTCGAAGGTTAATTTACTTATGTTGCCATGAGCATGGAAAGTTTACTTTGATGTATTTATTTGTTAGAGATCTTAATTACCTTCTGTTTTAAGACTTGTATAGGTATTGTATTGGGATTGTAATAAGATTATTATTAAATTATTTTCTTTTATATTTTATATTACCTAGTTTTAAAGACCCCTTGTCCTAAGGATGGGGTGACATCCCAGCCCCTTTTGGGGTATGTAGGTAGTGTGGTGTTATAATGATGTTTAAATTTAGGAATCTTGACTTGAATATAGACTTTAACTCTAATCAATTCCCAAATTCATATCAAATTACAATGAAATTCTATAAGCTAGTTTATGACAGGCTTTGTTTCCTTTTTTTGAAAATATGATGGTTAAATGAACAATGATCATATTAACCTAGCTTATTATTGCTAGGGTTAGGGTATAATAATGTATCTTATATGTTTAGGACTTAAATTTTCTTTAGAGATACTAATATTGATTAGTATTAAGAGAAAACCTATCTCTTTATGTACTCCATATTAGTTAATTATCAAGATACGTAATGCATTTTAGACTATCTATATTATAAGAAATGTAAAATTTAAAGTGCTTAATATTTTAGGTAAAACAACAACTCAATTGATAAAAGTTCTCAATCTCTTTCAAGATCAAGAAATATAGGCTCAAAGCTTGTAAATTGTATGCCCTACCCCTTCTTCGCTAATACTGTAGTTTCTTTTTAATAAGAATAATAATTTAGAAAAAGTATTTATTTCTTTTATTACCTTAATTTATTCGCAATTTGTCATGCTGAAGATCTATCTATAAGTACTTGGAATCTTTCATGTATATCAATCTCCCTCTCAAGCCAGAAGAAATCAATGGTAAAGTTTTTTACTGTCATTTCATGAATTGGAAGTGTTGTATAAAAAATGGGTAAGACTTATATATCACCACCTAAAAAACAAAGAGTGACAAAGGGAATTAAAAAAAATTCTATATAAATGGCTTCATTGGTCATGTGAGTTGGAGTTGGACCACCAATTAAAACCCAATTTTTCTTTCTAAATCTTCATTTTGTACTTGTTAATATCGGAAACCTTTGTTCTTATTCTTAAATTTCTCAAATATCTTTGAATACAAGACTATCATTCTATTTAAAAAATATGATACGTTACTCTCATATGCATCATTGCATAAAATGTCCTATTGGCCTGTTGGCTCTGAAAACATCCTTCCTTCCTACTAGTTGAGCATCCTTCCAATGCATTCTTTCAAGGACCGTAACAAAATTAAATACGCAGTGGAAGATAGCAACTTAAAATTTTTTCCTGAGCCAAAGTCTAGAAATACTTACTTCTAGGGCAATTTACTTGAATAAACGGAGTTGCATTCGGGTTCGACAACGCTCCTTGAACTAGAATGTCTACTTTTTCTGCGGGAAAACCAGCCAACCGTCGGCTCCTTTACATCAAACACTTGCCATGTTTATTAGCTCTTAACCTTCTAAAGTATTCTCGAACCTCTTATGGACTTCAACCTATGAAAGTTGAACTAGGGTGAAAAAGATTGGAAGAAAAATGAAAGAACTAAAATAGTGAAGAAAAAATGGTGGCCTTGTTTCGTGAAAAGAAAATGAAAGCTATCTTATTTTCTTCACAGTAAATTCAGTCAACACAATTGATGTACGTAGACCACACTTATATATTAATAGTTTTCCTTTTCCTTTTCCTTTTCCAACTACCCATATTCTTTTCCTTATTTTTCCTTTTCCTTTATTTCAACTTTGTTGCAGCTATTCCAAGTTTCAAAACCTGTAGCCGTCACAACAAAGCCCTATTGGACCAGAGTTTTTTTTTAAATTAGCCCAATAACTAATTAAATAGCTCTTTAATTAATTAATTAATTAATTAATTAATTCACTTAGACCCAATATAAAATTATTCAAGATAATTAATTAATAAACTAATTAATTAAATTAGTTCTTTAATTAATTAATTAATTAATTCACTTGAGCCCAATATAAAATTATCTAAGATATTTAATTAATAAAACAATTAATTAAATTAGCCCAATTAATTATTCTAGAAAAATAATTAATTAATTGGACTCCTAAATAAATCTTCCAATAATAAATTCACCTAATAAGCCCGTATAATAAAATAAATTTACTAAGCTATTTTGGGGACCAAAAGACATTATTCTTTGCTACTAAAATGACCAAAATACCCTACTCACAAATAGCTGTATTTTGTCATTTTAAATATTCAATTTATCATCATATGGAAATATTAACCCGAAGAATAATATTACAAGTGCAGTGTCTTCGACCTACATGTGTAATCATGAAAATACCTCTCTATATAACACCCGTCATTGAGATAAGAAAAATGCACTAGCACCTTCCTCAATAACATCTACCATCCTTTCATAGCTAGTCCGATAATCCAGGACATCCAATATGTATCTATAATAAGTGCTAAATTAGTCATAATTTTTCTAGTTATTTGAGATTCTTTTGTGATACATTTTGTTCAATAACTAATTATATTCCTTCATATTTGAGATTTTACCCTTAGAAAGGTATTTTGTTCATTATTACAGATTTTTAGGGTAAAACGAAGCAAAAACGTAGCGAAACTGATTAGAGGTGGCGCTGGCTAGGGCATTGGAATCGGCGCCAGCCATGCACTGGTTGCACGAACTTCAAGGTGACAAAAATTGTTGAAATAGGGCAAAACATAGTGGAACTGGCGTCGGCTCCAAGAGTCAAGCCAGCGCTGGCTGCATTCTGGTCTTCATCATGTGAAATTCGAAAAAAAATCGACGAACGAGTAGAGAAGCAGAACACAACCAGCGCCGGCTCCGAGAGCGAAGGCGGCGCCAGCTGTGCCCTGAAGCTAATGCGGTGCTTGATTTTTTCTATGCAATTTTTGGTAATCTGTGGAGTTTTAGTATCTTCCAACTTCTACTCGGCTAAAAACACTGTACCTAGGAGTTTAGGCACTTCCTAAGCCTACAAATAAATGAAAAACATAAGAAAAAAAAGGGAGAATTCATTGATCATCATAGAAAATCACTCAATCAAAGAAGAAATTCTTCAATTCAAGGAAAGTTGAGCAAGAAGGTCTTCAAAGAAAGAAGAAAGAGGCTTGGCTATGAGTGCTTTCTTTTACTTTGTTTTCCTTTTCTTGAACAATGATGTGTTAATTGTTTTATTGTAATTTGACATTGTTTTAGATATTCATGATTTTTAGAGGTATTTGATCTTTTAATTTATTGATTGTTACTCTTGGTATTTAATTACTTGGGTTGATTGCGAGATTAATTGATTATTTTCCATTAACTTGCTTGAGAATAGGGTTGATGGTGTCAATTTATTGATTTCATATTTGTTGTCTTTTAACTTGCCTGAGAATGGGGTTAATTGCTAAGAATAGAGTAATTAAAGGTTAATTGATGTCTGCCAGAGTATGGATTTATTGGTTAATTTCATGTTTTAAGTTTGCCTGAGAATGGAACTTGAATTAAGGATTGGGGGTAATGAATTTTTTGGGTAAGACTGGTTGAGACAGAGTATGACCAAGTTACCTAGAAGTTAGGGGTTCATGGATTGGGAAAGAAGTGAGTCTACTTTAATCCTTCATGATGCCAATGGAATAATTAATTATGAGAATGGTTGAGTTCTTTAAGGTCATGTTTGTCTAAACAATGGTTTAAGTTACATAATTCTCCATCATTGACATGTATATATTCTTTTGCTTTCTTTTATTTTCCTTTTTATTTCATTTTAACTTTATTGAGTCGGTTAAACAATGAAAGAAAGGTGATTAATAACTACTTGTTCCTTGAGGATTGACACTCGTTTAAACCCTATGCTCGGTTAATGATGAGTACGCTTGCTTATATGTGTGATTTGGGTTAAATGTTTTAATTTAAACTTAATTTGGGAATGTGCTTAGTTGTTGTATGATTTTTATACCCAAGTCCGGACACATCAATCCACTTAGCGCAGGGAGCTACTCAAAAGTATACATACTTAGTCACGTTTCTCAGGGTTCTAGATTATTAAATTATACCGGGCAATCACAAAGGGGGTTATTTCTTCACTTAACAAAGTACAAAAACTTTATTGTATAAGTCCGTCTTAATTAACTAGAGTCATACACACCCAATGTACAAGGTTATTGACCTTGCGATAAGACTTCACCCAACATACATCAAAGTTTACACGTCTAGCATCATCAGACCGCCAACTTATTTTCAAGTCTTAGGGTACTCGTCCACGCAGTAGTTGCGATAAACCAATCTTTATTTATTTTAATACTTTTATAAAGATTATTATCGCATGGTCCAATTCTACATATTCCAAATTCGTTTATACTATTGGTGTGAGTGAACTACTCACCGGTTAAAAGTAAACCATTCTCTATTTAGAAACCATAGTGTAATTATCTAAATCTTGATGAAATGCCTAGCTCCATCAATCTATCAAGAAAATTTTTTCTGCTTATATGTTAGTAGCCCATAATTTACCTCTTACTATGAAAGCATGACCCAATCACGTAGATTACTTACAAAACACACTTAGAACTTAATGTGCAATATATCTAAACAAACAACTATTAATGAATGAAACTTTTATTAATTTTCAAAATACAAAAATACATAGGCCATTTTGGGTATACATTCCAACAATCTCCTACTTAAAGTAAATAGACTATGGCAGTCCATATGTGGCTACCCCTGTAACATCTAAGTGTCTTCGAAACACCTTCTATGTCAAATGTTTGCTAAATGGGTCTGCCAGATTATTTGTAGGGGTAATTTAGTCAACCACTATTTTCCATTTCTGGATGAATTCTCATATCAAGTGATACTTCCTCTCAATGTTCATGCCTTTCCAATGGTTTTTTAGCTCCTTACATTGTAACACAGCTCCAGAATTGTCACAATATATAGTAATAGCCTATCCATTTATGGCACGATTCCATGTTCTGTGAGGAACTTTTGGAGCCAAAATGCTTTTTTAGAAACATTTGAAATTACCACATACTCAACTTCCATGGCAGAATCAACAATACAAGATTACTTAACACTCCTCCATGAACTAGCCCCTCCAGACAAAGTGAAAACATATCCACGAGTGGATTTTCTTTCATCTTTATCCGCCTAGAAATCTGAATCTGTGTAACCAACAAGAACTAAGTCATCGACCCAGTAAACAAGCATCTAATCTCTCATTTCTTTTAGGTACTTGAAAATATGCTTTTTAGCTTACCAATATTCTTCCCCTGGGTTTGACTGATACCTTCTAACCATAGCTACTGCAAAGTAGATATCTGATCTTGTACAAAGCATGGCATACATGAGATTTTCCATTGCTAAGGCATAAGGAATCCCACTCATCTTTTTCCTTTTTTCTTGTGTCTTAGAACACTGCTTGGAAGATAAGGTTAATTCGTGTCTAAAGGGTATGATTGCCCTTTTACACTAATCCATGCTAAACCTGGCTAATATCTCATCAATATAAGTAGATTGGGATAAGCCTAATATTCTTTGCTTCCTATCTCTAAAAAGCTTTATTCCAAGAATATAGTTGGCTTCTCCATATCTTTCATGCTAAATTGACTCGATAGCCAAATATTTATAGATGACAATATCCCTACATCATTTCTAATGAGTAGAAATTATCTACATAAAGTACCATAAAAAACACGTTGTTGCCATCTGTCTTCCTATACATGCAAGGTTCATCCACGTTTTATTTGAAACCATAAAACATTACAGTCTCATCAAAACGTATATTTCATACTCGTAATGCTTGCTTAAGTCCATAAATGGACTTCTTAAGTTTGCAGACTATATACTCTTGGCATTTCACAATAAAGCCTTTAGGCTGGGTCATGTAGATGTCTTTGCTAAGATAGCCATTAAAAAATGTTATCTTAAAATCCATTTATCATTTCTCAGAGTCATAATGACACGCGATGGCCAAGAGAATGCATATAAATTTAAGCATGGCAACCAGTGAAAAGATATCCTCATAATCAATCCCTTCTTTCTAAGTATAACCTTTTGCAACCAACCTTGCTTTAAAGGTTTTCATCTTTCCATCCGCACCTCTCTTTCTCTTGTATACCCACTTGCACCCTATGGGTTTAATCCCTTCAGATGCAGTGACAAGATCTTAGAATTGATTGAGATACATAGACTAAATCACAACATCCATTGCTACTTGCCATTTGTCTGCATCAACGTTAGTGATGGCCTCATCGTATCTAGTGAGATCTTGTTCCTGACAGTCGAAAACTACCTCCAAGGCTTCTCTAGCCCATCTTTCTGGAACCCTAGATACCTTTCTACTACAATGTTGGTTCATTTTGTATAGCAATATCTGGTTGTGCCTCTTTAGGTTCCTCAATTGGGGTACTAGAAATTAAAGTGTCAATCAACTTCTCTTTCAATTCCAACTTACTCAAAAGCTTAGCGGGGACACACTTTGTTCATCCTTCAAGTATCTAGCATGAGTACCAATAAGTACCTTTTGCTCTTGCAGATGATAAAAGTATCCACCTCTTGTTCTTTTTGGATACCCTACGAAGTAGCACAATTCTAATCTTAGGTCTAACTTACTTTCTTTAGTCAGTGCATATGCTAGACAACCCCATACTTTGAGATGATTCATACTGGGCTTTCATCCAGTCTATATCTCACAAGGTGTCTTATATCTTAAACACTGACTTGGAAGGCACCAAGTTCAGAATATATGCTACTATTTCTAGAGCATATCCAAAAAAGGAAATAGGAAGAGTTGCATGTCTTATTATACTTCTGACCATTTCCATCAATGTTCTATTTCTTCTCTCAGCTACTCCATTCTATTAGGGAGTCCCAAGTATAAATAGCTGAGATATTATACCCTGATATGCCAAGTAGTCCTTGAATTTACCAAGGAGATACTCTCTACCACGATCCGATCTTAGCTTTTTGATTAGTTTACCTCCTTAATGCTCTACGTTAACCTTGAACTCCTTAAATTGATCAAAATAGTCAGACTTGCACCTCATCAAGTAAATATAACCAAAATATATGTGATCATCTATGAAAATGATGAAGTATTCATAACCTCCTCTAGTATAGGACCCTAAATATCAGTATGAACTAACTATAATATTTCCTTTGCCCTTTTCACCTTTTGAGTAAAGGACATTTTGGTCATTTAGCCTATAAGATAAGATTCATACTAAGGTCATTCCTCTAATTTCAATAAGTCCAATGACTCATTTTGGATTAACCTCTTAATCTGATTAGGATTTATATGTCCTAATATCAAGTACTATAAATAAGAGTTATTTGATGTGGCCTTTCTTTTCTTATTATTAAATTTCGTTTGAATATTATTTATTTGATAATTAATATGATTAATATAGAAAAGATTTCTATACATGTTTCCAAAATAAATAATATTTCCATTTCTGCTAATTGAAATACCAAAATGGAAAGAAATGGAAAGAAATAGAATATCCTTGATTAATCAATCTTGAACCTAAAATCAAATTCTATTTAAAACTAGAAACATATAAAATATATTTCAAAACTAAAATCCTATTACAATCAAATAAAAGCTCCAAGTCTTCCACTATTTTGGCCTACACTTGTGCTCCGTTGCCAATCAAATAAAAGCTCCAAGTCTCCCACTATTTCATCCTACACTTGTGTTCCATTGCCCACTCTTAGTCCATGCTCTTCTCTATTGAGTTACCTTATTTTGTTGAACCCCTGCAAGGAGTTACAGATATGGTTAGTGGCTTCGAAATCAACAATCCAAATGGATTATAACTCAACCATCAATATAGACTCTAAGTATATAGCAATACCTGAAGAAGACTTGGCCAATAAGTCTAGACAATCCTTCTTGAAGTGTTCTTTCTTGCCACACTTTAAGCACTTACTCCTAGGCTTGTCACTGAGCTTGGACGGACCGGGCTTGGATCTCTTGGGCTGAGCCCCTGTATTGTTCTGGGCCTTTTTCTTCTTGAACTTCTTAGGCTTAGGCCCAGTTCTAGAAGATGAACCAGAACGAGTAACCAAAATCTTTGACGCAAACTTCATAATTCTCTCAACAGCTTGGAGTTCTTTCATTAACTCAGTCAAAGACATATTCAATTTGGTCATGTTATAATTTAACTTGAACTAAGAATATGAATTTGGCAAAGTCTCAAGAACTATGTTAATTTGGCTCACAACATCAGTTGTTGCTCCTAGGACGTCTACCTCCACGATGTGAGCAATCATTTTGAGCATATACTCGTGAACCGATGCCCCCTCAGCCATCCTAGTGTTCATGACTGCTCTAAGAGCTTTTTGCCTTGCGGGTCGGCTCTTGTCAGCAAATATAGTACACAACAATACATCGATATCATATGCAGTAGGTATGTTTTTGTACTTACACTGGAGAACATAGGACATGGAACCCAACATATAGCATCGAGCCATTTCACCAACTTTTATCCATGCCTTCTCAGCCTCATGATCCTAGTCCGTGGAATCTTCCCCAATTTCAAGACAGGGGTCAGTCAGAACATACTTGTACTCCTCCGCAGTGAGTACTATATTTAAATTTCCTTTTTTCGTCTACACATTTAGGTCTATTTAGCATATTCTCTTTAAGAATAATAGACAAAGGACTGAAACCAAACATTTCTATTAATTGGAAAAAAAACTTCATTAAAAAAAATATTTGTTTTAAAAAAACATATAGAAATGCACATTTAAAATACCATATTATTTCCATAATATGGTTAACCTATTAAAACTATTATCAAAAATATGAAAATTTTCTCTCTTAGAAAATTTGACAGAGCTTCGTAAGAAGGTTAATAATTTTCTAAGTTAAGTATATAACCATCACAAATTAAACTTCCTTAATAGGTAATGATCCAGAAATAGTTCCATCAATAGGTTGGTCACTACTCTCTGCTAGGTATCTCACGCATATCATATATGGCACAGCGGAAAATTAAAATGAGATACCATCCCAGGATCCGCATATGGGTGGAAAACAAGACATATATAGAGAACAAATATTACAGCTTTTACTTTTCTTTGTTTATGTGGAAAACAAATTCTTTCCTTCTTCAAGTTTGACGATTGTGGCGCGATCCAGCAATCCTTTGAACAATCACCACGAGAGTTGAATGTCCAGCCACTATAATCACAGTGTGTAATTATTTCTAACAGAAATCCACACAGAGGATCACACTCAAGCACCAAGATTTTTCTGTGCTAGCAGAAAACAACAACGGTGGCTGGGTTTGTTCTTCTTGTTCAATAAAACCAGAGAGAAAGAAGAAGAAGAAGGGTTTTATGGTGTTCTTAGAGAACAACCACAGAGAGAGAGAAGAGAAGATAATCTATATATAAGAAGGCTTCTTGTGCCCCCTGTTTTTTATGTTTTGTTTCATGTGACCCTTGGTTTTTGTAGAGTTGTTTCATGTGACTCTTCATCTTCCACTAGGGTTATATCCCACATAACCGAAAAGCCACAATTCAAATGACCCTTCATCTGAGAATTCTAAATAATTAGAATTCCCTAATTTGCAATTGAAATCCATTAAGTTCTCAAAATTACAAATTGGGCCATAAATTATAACTAATTATAATTTGGCCATATCAACTTCTCTTTCTCGCAATAAACCCTACTATGTTATCAAATAACATCTTGAGTATATAATCCTCTATTGTGTGTGATCTATTAGATTTTCCGGTCAATTGGTAGCGAACATGAATTAATCCAAACGTCTTTAAGATTAATAACCCTTAATTAATTAGAATTAATCATATTGATTCTAATCAGGATTGGTTTATTAATTCATTAAATAATAAGCCTATATTCCCATATCATGAGCGGCATCTAGCAACACATCATGACCACCCAAGAGTCCAGGAAGTCAAGTGGCTTGACATGAACCCTTCAATAACAAACTACAGTGCAATTAACTCCTCTCACCATATAATATCTCATTCAATTTGGAGTACGAAATTAGTGCCAACTCCCTCCAGAATATATTAATTCTGGCTCGAATTTAATAGTACTTGTACCAAGAACCCACTACTCAAGATATGTATCAATTGGAACTGTTTCCAATACACAGTCGTCTTGGCCAAGGACTTCTCGAGTAGTAATTCCTACAAGTGGCCATGATATTTGCCCCTACTATTAGGAGTAGTAATCCTTTATTGACCCTCTCAACTACTTTCGTTTACCTCACAATGTACTCAATATCTATTTCATAGGCGGCTTTCGATCTGGCTCCAGAGATTGGAATC
The DNA here is from genome assembly GCA_026120185.1 of Voacanga thouarsii. NCBI lineage: Eukaryota > Viridiplantae > Streptophyta > Magnoliopsida > Gentianales > Apocynaceae > Voacanga > Voacanga thouarsii. Next base: position 4,644,808 of record JANUWF010001016.1, on the reverse strand, counting down.
AAAGCACAATGCTCAGCAAACAATGTACCTTGGAGATCTCAAGTCTAAGGATACTTGCAAGTTTACTATATTGAGATTATATCACTAGCACTAAATAGTTATCCATGTGATTATCTCATAGCTAGGCCATCCAATGAACTTGTTCCACTAACAAGCATCCACGTGTTAACTTTGAGTATCTTAATACTCACAGATATGAGAACAACCGCTTGATCAAATCAGGAAGTCTAACACATGCTAGTCTTAATGCATTTATGACGTCCTATCTCATTAATACTACGACTAAGGACTATTTAAGTACTAACACTATACAGTATAGTAGGAATCTCATATCATGATCTCTATCAGGATTTTCTTAACACAGTATTGTACTAGGGACTTTATCTCATAGTTATTTTACACAGAAGTAAATGAAAGAAACTAGAAGATAAATAATGCCTTTTATTAAAATAAAATGTGTCATATATAAGGTACAAGTGATTGCCTCTAGAGCATAACACTAACACTCTCACCACCAACAAATAATCTAGCATTAATGTCTCTAATGACAAGCTGCCCAACACTAACATTTATCCTAAGCTTTAATTATAACTCTTCCGTTAGTTCTAGATTCTAGTGGAAATCCACCCTATAGGGGGTCATGCTCAGAATGACGTGAGAAAATCCATAATCTCTAACAGAAATTCGTGATGAACACCGAGGGGTCATTGGAACCCCTCTCCCACTTAATCTTTTGAGATATGTAGGTTTTTAGAAAAAACCTTTCTTTAAAATTATTTGGTTTTTATTAACTTTAGTGAAAACTCAAAAATTCAACCATTATTCTCTATGTCAAGGATAAAACCCTTTAAGAAAATAAATTATGAATTTTTATTTCACTACTTAAGTTAAAATCATTTTGTAGGAATAAAATTTAAAATACTTAAATTCAAAATTATTCTCCATGTCAAGGATAAAACTTTTTGGAATAATAAACCATAAATTTAATTTTAAATTACTTAGTTCCAATTTTAAAAAATTTTCTTTAATAGTTTTTTTCTAGGGAAAATTTAATTTCTCAAAAACCTTTGTGCATTTAATCACAAAACTAATTAAAATAGGCATGCTCCAAAAAATAAACTTTTTACATGCTATTTATAGCATTTAATTCTTATGTGACCAAATAATAGATTAAACATCATAATAATAATAAAATTAAAATAATCTTGTTTAATCCTAAGATGATTCCTCCTTTACCAATCATTTTCATGCAAAATTATTTAAATCCACAAATAAACCATTACAAGAAAATTACATCGCGTGATATAGGCCCCAAAAGAAAAAGAAATTACAAGAAAAATAAATAAACAAATAAAAGTTCCAAAGAATCCAAACCAGTTGCCCGTGACTTGAATCGGCAACCGAAAACCCAATCCACTAGAGCAAGCCATTCACAGCTCGTTGGAAACTAGTAACGGCTGCTCGCACTTTCAAGGGTGAAATCGGCCATAGCTGTTTGAAATCCGGGCGTAGCTTCTCTAGAGCAACAAAACTAAAACTGGCCATGGCATTGCATGAACCGCAACGTTTCTCTAGAGGATTCTTTCTTAAGCCATCTACGGATGTGGCTTTGCTAGCCTCAGCTCATGGGAGATAATTCTCCCAAGCCAGCTGTGGCTTGCCAGCTAGCTGGTCACGGCTTGGCTATCAAATAGCCAATCTGGTCGCAGCTTTCTTCTACAATCTGTTAGCAATTTTCTATTCCTTCTTTAGGTTTTTGTCAGGTATTTTGTGTGTTGATCTAGGCACCAATTTTTCTACAAGAATTCATATATAAAATTGAAAATACAATTTCAAATGCCTATGCATTTCAAAATAAGACGTACATGAATTCTACAAAAAGCAATTAATAATAAATTGCAAGTTGATATGGGTTAAAATCATCATTCTTTTCCTAGTTATTTGAGGGTGTTTTGAGATACATTTGTTGTACTAACTAGGCATATTCCTTCCTATTTGACATTTTGTTTGTAAAAGGGTTTTTTTGGCAAATATGTGCAAATTTAAGTTAAAATCAAGCAGAAAGTGTACACAACCATAGTAGACCTGGCGCTAGGCCCAGCCAATGGACCAGGCACCGAGTCAATTCTACTCCAGCACCAGAGTTTGAGCAAGCTTCAAGGATTTTTCCAAACCAGACCTGGCGCCAGGTCTGGAAAATGTACCTGGCGTCGAGTCCATTCTACCTGCCAAGAAGAGACAGCCAAAAACAGAGCAAAAATAGAGGAAGAACAGAGTGCACCTAGCACCAGGTAGGCTCTGGAGGCGAAAATTTTGTACGCAGAATTAGAGATTATCTAAGGATTTTGGTGTTTTCTTATTCCTACTCGGCCAAGACTTCCTCAATAATGAAATTGGCATCCAAGAGGCCTATGAAAGCATAAGAGAACACAAGGGTTTGAGATATACAACTAAGATAGGTGAATTAAAGGGCAAAAATTCTGATTCTCTCATTAAATGAGGAATTCACCTAAGTTAAGGAGGATTGTTCAAAGGAAGTCTTCAAGGAAGAAGAAAGAGGCTTGTGTATGAGTACTTTCTTTTTTCTTTGTTTTCTTTTTCTTTAGCAAGGATGTATTCAATGCTTTTTTTGTAATTTAACATTATTTGATCAATTCTTTGTCATCTTTGGTGATTACTTGATTTTATTGGTAATTGATGCGAGCTTTTCTAATTGACTTCGACACAATGATGTTAGGAGTTTTGTTGTCTTGATTTCATATTTATTAAATCTTGATGGATTTGAACGATGAAGTTAGGATTTGAGAACTAAGTGATCAAATGTTAAGTTAATTTTGCCTTGATATAGGGTTATTAGGTAATTTTGTGTTTATAAGGAATTGAGCCTAATGCATGTTTTGGTTATGTTAGCTTAATTGACAAATCTATTAATATGAATCAAAATGTAGAATTCCATGGATTGACAAACAAAGTGGAATTTACCGAAGTAAAATGATGACTTGTGAGACGATTGAGTTTTGCTTTATATTCCTTCTTGATGCCAAGATGAGAATTACTTGAGAGAATTGCTAATTGGTTCATTTTCATGTTTTCTTGGAGACTTGACAAAATTGCACAAACCTACATCCTTGAGTTGTATATGTTTCTTTATTTTTTTTTCTTTTTATTCTTTTCTCACTTTATTTGGGTCGGTTAAACAATGAAAGAAAAGTGATTAGTGTGTACTTGTTCCTTTGAGGATCGACACTCTTTAATTTCCTGTACCATGCTTGCGATAAGTATACTTACTCATATGTGTATTTTGAGATTATTGTTTTAATTAAAACTTGATTAATGGATGATTTAAAATAATATACCCAAAATTTACTCATCACAAGTGCTTATACCTCCATGTGCAAGGCGTACACAAAATCTACCTATATCAAAAACCACGAGAGATCCAAAGAATCACAAAGATTATATTTTTATTAGTAAAAGAACTGCCTTTTCCAGTTATTAATCCTAAGCATGCTTTTAGATTAAACCTGTCTCTAATACCACTTCAAGGACTGCGGGGAAATTAAATACGAAGTGGAAAACAACAAATTAAAATTTTTTTTCCAAGTCAAAATCTAGGAATACTTACTTCTAGGGCATTTTACTTGAATAACCGGAGTTGAATTCTGGTTCGACGATGCTCCTTGAACTGGAACATCTACTTGCTCTGCAGAAATACTAGCTAACCGTCGGTTCCTTCGCATCAAACACTTACCACGTTTGCTACCTCTTGACCTTCCAGAGTCTTCTCAAACCTCCTATGGACTCCTACCAGTGAAAGTAGAACTAGGGTGAAAAAGATTGGAAGAAAAATGGAAGAGCTATAAAGGTGAACGAAAATGGTGGCCTTGTTTCGTGAAAAGAAAATGAAAGTTGTCTTATTTTCTTCACAGAAAATCGGTCAGCATAATTACTATACATAGACCACACTTATATATCAATAGCTTTCCTTTTCCTTTTCCTTAATAGTCAATCAAGGTTGCCCGTATTCTTTTCCTTATTTTTCCTTTTCCTTTATTTCAGCTTTGCGGCTGCTATTCTAAGTTTCCAAACCTGTAGCCGTCACACCAAAACCCTGGTGGACCATAGTTTTCTTAATTAGCCCAATAACTAATTAAATAGCTCTTTTATTAATTAATTAATCCACTTGGGCCCAATATAAAATTATTCGAGATAATTAATAAACTAATTAATTATTCTAGCCTAAATAAATAATTAATTGGACTTCTAAAATAATTCTTTCAATAATAAATTCACCTAATAAGCCCACATAGTAAAATAAATTTAGTAAAAGTTATTTGAGCTACTTTAAGGATCAAAAGACATATTATTCTTGGCTACTAAAATTACCAAAATACCCCTACTAACAAATAGCTGTATTTTTCTATTTTAAATATTCTATTTATCATCATTTGGAAATATTGACCCCAAGAATAATATTGCAAGTGTATTGTCTTCGACCTACAAGTGTAATAACGAAAATACTCCTCTACGTAACACCTGCTATTGATATAGGAAAATGCACTAACACATTCCTCAATGACATCTACCATCCTTTGATAGCTAATCCGATAATCTATGACATCCAATATATATTCACTTAGCACAGGGAGCTACTCAAAAGTGTATATACTTAGTCACGTTTCCCAAGGTTTTGGATTATTAGATTATCCCGGACAATCACAAAGAGGGTGATTTCTTCACGCAACAAAGTACAGAAACTCTATTGTATAAGTATCTCTTAAGTAACTAGAGTCATACACCCAACGTACAAGGTTATTGGCCTTAGAATAAGACCTTAACCAACTTACATCAAAATGCACAAGTCTAGCTTCACCAGACCACCAACTTATACTCAAGTTTTAGGATACTCGTCTATGCAGTAGCTGCGATAAATCAATCTTTATTTATTTTAGTACTTATATAAAGATTATTATCGCATGGTCCAATTCTCTATATTCTAAATATCCTTACACTATTAATATAAGTAGACTACTCAATGGTTAAAAGTAATTCATTCCCCATTTAAAAACCATAGTATAATGATCTAAACTTTGATAAAGTGCCCAACTCCATCAATCAATCAAGAACATTGTTTCATCTTATGTGTTAGTAGCCTATAATCTACACTTTACTACGAAAGCACAACCCAATCGCATAGATTACTTACTAACACACTTAGACCTTAATGTGTAATATATGTAAACAAACAACCATTAATGAATGAAACTTTTATTAATTTCTAAAATACAGAAATACATAGGTCATTTTGGGCATGCATTCCAACATTCTTTCCATGCACAATGATTTAGAGTATTAAATTGAATCAAAACTCAAGTGTAGACTAATGAATCTCCATGCCATTATGTATAGCTAGTAATATTTCCTCTTTAGGAATAGTACTTACTATGCTGCTTAAGAAAAAGTAAGAGAGATTCATAGTATGAACGGTTGTTGTTTTAGGCTTTCTTTTAGAAATGTTTGAAATGAAGATTTGTGGCTATAGTGTTCACCCATTTTGAAATAGTAATTGCAATTGTATAATAAATTGAAAATTACTATCTTAAAAGTGACATGAATATCATCTCAAGTTACATTAAGCATATGTTTTGTACTGTGAATTTGTGCTTATAAAATACTCGGTTTCGGATTATTGTTGGTAAATTATTATCTATTATTATTATCATTATTATTTACATATGGTGTATGCCAGTAAGCCTAGGTGGTGGCTCCTAGTAGACCTCGGTGGTGGTCTTTTTATATATTTTTTTAATCAGTAATTATTATGCGTATTTTTTTAAATTCATATTTTGTTTCCATTAGTCTTGGATTTTAAATGAAATTTTTAATTATTTCGGTGGTCATAAAGTGCATGAACATGACACAAAAATACATAAACATATAGCAAGAGTATATTCACACTTTCATTAAGGTATCTATATGGCAACATAGGTACATTATCATGTGGTATACAAATACATGAACACAATATAGAAACATAATAAACATATAGTAAGATGATATTAATATTTTCATCAGACGCATTAGCATATATTTTTTAAAACTTTTTGTTGTTATTACAGCATAAGGTAAGATGCAGTAATGCGTCAACTTGTGACTAGGGATAAATTATGATGCTTGAGAACAAATTTCACTCACCAATAAATAATTAGGTTGTAGAAAACCAAGAGTTAGGCATTACCTATATATATACATAAATATCAGCAGCCTAAAGTATACAAAGTTTGAAACCTTGGGAACAACAACAAATATGAGAGCACGTACTTTCAATAGGATAACGTTGACACTCTGAATTAAACTTTCAACTTGTGTGATTGCTTCTTGCAATGTTTAGAACTATTCAATAGGATTTTTGGTAGGAGGAGCTTTAGTTTTGAATGCTTGCAGTGGCTTCTTTTTGTTAGTATACCTATTCTAATGCATAATAATGGCAAGAAGTACAAAAATTGATGATAGAAATGTGTATTTTATCCAACCCTTGCAGATTGTGAACAATTTGAGAAAATACTATTAGGTCGACCTACAAGTAAGACCCATTTCTCCAAGTGTTAGTAATCTCATGAAGGTTAAAACACCAATCTACCAATTTAAAGAGCAAACTAAACCTGCTTTATTAAGAAATTGACCTTGGCATTGGTTTGGCACGGAGTGCTTCAATTTTATTAGAGAGAGTTAGAATCCATATTTTTAACACTTGAACTAGGATTTCAAAGCCACTCTTACAAAGTATAAGAGGAAATCATCAATAGAAAATATTATAATTCCACATAGAACATGAGGTAAGTCTTCAATGGAAATTGACAATCACAACATGGCTTCCAATTTTGATGTTCTTCGTCTAATCATTTTTGTATGTTTTGTGTTGCTAATTGTTATTAGGTGTGGCACCGGAGTCTTGGCCATGTAGTTTCTAGAGCGGTGGTAGGGTCAAATTGACCCATTTGTGACCAAGATAGGCCAGCACAATAGTTAAAAGCCCATTTCAAGTTCCTTTATTTTACTTACTTAAATTTAATTCCTTTTTTCTTTTGTTTGTTGATATTAGTTTGGATACGCAAACATGGACTGCTACCGCTTACAGTCGTGTGGGGCATTGATGAGAGTCAAAGCAAATAAAGAGCGCGAATGCTTTTGGCATGACCTGAAGTTACTTGTGTCTGCCAAGCACTAAAGAGCTCCCCTAGCCTATCCCATACTATTGACTTTTCACCTACCCAGTATCCCCTATCAAATTGATTTTATGAGTTATGTTGGATGTTTGTTAGATATTGACTAAGTGTGAGACATTATTAATTTGTATTCATGCTCAGAAGTCTGGGATTAGTATGAGGATATAATTGTATGTGGTGTTATTGAATGTTTATGGATTTTAGCTGATGTTGAACGTTTATTGGTTGTGGAGGTTTTGCCACTTGTTGGTGGTAGTATAATTTAACTTCTGGGAGTAACGGTGATAGATTATTGTATGAAATCTATTTATATCTGTCTGTTAAGTGTTAATAGTGTTTTCAATTTATGTGTTTGTGTGCTGAGTATGACTGTATTCATGTTAAGATCTTGCATTGTGATAATATTAGCCAGTATGCCCTTAGGTTCATGATTTTTTAAACAGTGTTCATATCTATTTGTAGTCTATTTAAGGGTTTGTGTGGCTTGTTCATGTGGATTCTAGGACAGGTTGGTAGTTTATATAGTTGGGCAAATGTTCACTTGGGTGTATATGGTGTTCCTATCTTTATGTAATATGTTCATGTGTTTGTGTGGCTAGTTTATATGGTAACTATAGGTTATAGTAGCACATTTGCTTGGGGCCTTGGGTTCCTAATTTTTATGTACGGTGTTCATGTTTGTGTTTAGTTTGTTTATGCATTTGTGTGGCTTGTTTATGTGGATTCTAGTGCAGGTTGATAGTTCATATAGTTAGGGCATATATTGCCCTACCTTTTTACCTTCGATTAGCCGCTATTTGTAATAGGATGAGAATTTGTATCAATGGCCAGAACAAAAATTGATCGGTGTAATAAGACGAATATTTTGGTATAATAATATTTTTTCAGGACCTGGATGTGATTATTGAATTTGTTCTACCCGTACCCTAAATCTTCAAAAGACTACTATTATTAATAAAATAAGAATTTGAGGGTACGCTTAGAAGAGAAATTGATCAATGCGATAAAATGCACGTTTTGGTGTGAATTATGCTATCCAGGTCATCGGGGGCATTTTCGTCATTTTGACCGCACCCGCGACTTTGACTACAAATCTGACCAAATAGAGGAGGAATTGAAGAATTTAAGTATTTTCAATGGATTCAATAGAATTTTTGGAGTTGAATGGTGGAATAAAATATTTTTCCATTTTGGACCCGATTTTGGTCATTTCTGAAGGAAAAAGGAAATCGCGGTTAAAAACAGTATGTGTGGCATTTTGTGATAGGTAGTTCATGGGCATGTGTTAATTTCTAAGAGGTTGCATGAGGAATTCATGCAAGATGTATGAAATTAAAGAATTACAAAATAAATAAAGAATAGTGTGTATTTTTGTGATTTTTACACATCATTTGTGGGGCCAATTACTTAAGGTCTTGTGCAATATAATTGGCCAATATTTTGACCATGAAGAAGTGATTGAATGGCTGAAAAATAGCTAGAAAAACAGCATCCATGTAAGAGAAAAGAAGAGGAAGTTTTGAGGAAGAAAAAATAAGTGAAATGTTGTGTAAATTTTTCATTGGAACACACCTATGTTTTAATCACCATACATTTAATGAAAATGAGAAATGAATGGTCAATATTTGACCAAGAATGGAGGTTGAGGAGCTAAATTTCAGTAATAAATTAGTCCATAAGGAATAGAGAAAGAAAAACTAGAAAAAATAGGGAGAAAAAGAAAAGGGAGAGAGAAAGAAGTGTGTCTTTTTGGTGTTCTTAGAGAAAAATCAAGCCAAGAGATCCCACATACAAGGAAAAAGTCTATGCTTCAAGAATTAAAGTCATAGATCTCATTACGGTGATTATTTTGGTATGAGTTTTAATATGAAAACATAGTTTTCATATCTTGATTTTAGATTAAAAGCTAGGGTTTGTGAACTTTGTGTATGAACCTTGTGTATGCTTATGTAACACCCCCCTACTACGTACCCTAAAAAGGGCGGGGATGTCGCACCGTCTCGAGGAAAATGGGTCTTTAAAATGAGGTATATAATATAAAGGCAAACCCAAGAAATCAAACTTAGATAAATAAAGGAAAACTCCTGTTACATCAGGTTCAAACTGGAGCAAAACTAAATAAAAGCAAACATATGATCCAAAAGCATAAATCAACAATTGTCTCTCAAACATAATGGAAATAACATAAGCTTCAACTATTACACATCCCGCTTGCTCAGCATAATCAATCTCCTGAAAACATGATATGAAATAGTGTGAGATTAACATCTCAGTAAGTCCTGTGTGTGCACGTGATACTTTAAACAGTTCGTGTATGCATAGCTGAAAACATTTACAGAAATATTTAGAAAGTTATAAATAATTTCTCTTTGCAAGGAGTGAGTTTTCTCATTGTCACACTTTGTACAAAATAACTCATCTATTCGAATAAACAGTCGTGTCACCACACTTTGGGCTCCATGATAAGAAACGGTTAAGGCACAACATTTTGTGCACCTTGCCAGGACCAGATTACACCACTTTGGGCGTTCTGATCAAAGGTGAGTGTACAACCCATCGGGTGAGATACTTCCCCATCTCTACACCAAACAAAACCATCCGGGTGTCCATGTCAGGAAAATAAATAATACCTTACCAAGTACAAATGCTAACTCGGACCGGCCTGACCAACCAATACCATCGCCTTCTCAAGCGAAGCTTATCTTCTGGAGGTGGCCGCCTGCCAAAAGACTCACCCACGCCCTCCAAGACTAGTATTGTTAGCCTACCCTTATTGAGTATTCAACGAACATATCCGTCAATTCCAGATTCACAATAATGATTCCATACCTTGGCTTTGTAAAACGTGGTTTTCTTGAAAAATGAGTTTTCTAAAATATTTAAGAGAAAGAACAGTTCTTGACAAAGGCATTAGGTTAACAAAACCATTTAGAGAATAAACATCTACGTTTACAACCCAAATAATCATAGTTCAACAATAGCTTCACAAAGCTTTACAACATTCGACTTGCCACCACATACATTTGACAAAAGAGTTTACGCAAGGACTTACTTGATATGCCTCAAATAAACAAGATAAAATCACAGCTTGCTTCCTTCAAAATCTCTCCTGATCTAGAATCACATAATATCATGATCAGGGTCTCAATCGACTCAAGCATGCATTTAAACTCATTTATTCCTATAACAAATCATGATCTATTATCTAACTTCAAATAAATCACTCAATCCTCAAAGTACATACACCATGATCATATATCCATCAAAGACATGAATAATATATCAAAAAGGTCTTATCTTAACCGACACAATTCACATCCATCATTATCATATCAAACATAGCATCGCTATCTATTAAACAGGCTTCATCCATTACTCGACTCCAAATATTCATCTATCCCAACTAAGCACATTTATCATGCTATCATACTTCCATAGATATCATCAATCCCATTAGATCTTAATTTCGACATCAAGGATAAGAATCCCCTTACCTTACAACCACCGGATTAACAAGGTCTCGGTGCTCCTATGGTGATTGTCCCGAGTTCGTTTGAGAAGAAGAGTCTTCTTTGCTCCTCTTGATCGAAAATTGAGAAAGAAGATGGAATCAGCCTCTATGTGGCGTGATTCAAGGGAAGGAAAAGAGAAGAATCAATGGAAGAAAGGAATCAAGAGGTTGAGAGGTCTTTTGCTTACTTTAGGGAGTGCTCGATTTTTTTGGCCAAGGATTGCTCTTGAGTTTTCGAAAATTGCAAAGGAGCTTTCCTGGAATTTTTTGTGTAGTGAGGTTAGATTAGGCAGCTGCTGTGGTTTAGGGTTAAAAGAGTTTGATTTAGGGTTAAAAGGTGATGCTACGAAGGACTCCTAATGGCTCTAGGTTTCTTTGGCAGCAATGGCAAAAAACTGTAGCTTGCTGCACTCTTATTGCTACCGAAATTGAGAGGAGTTGAGAGCAGAAAAATAGTTTGAAGTTGCTCTCCTAAGTTAGCCGAAAACTGCGCAAGGGAAGGGTTGTGTGTGTTTAGGTTTTTGGCCAAAACAAGGAAGAATTTGTGTGGGTTTTAACAACCAAATTCTATGCGAAAGAGGAGTGCTTTGTGTGCAAAATCTGTGAGTAAAAGAGAGGATTTTCTAGACTATTTTAGATGCTATTCTGTCCACAATTCAGAGAGGGAATAATGAGTGCTTTAGGCATTGTAATTGGACAATTCAATAAGGAGTTTTAGTAGGGTTTGAAGTGCAGAATTTCGTGCATTGCACTGAACAAAGTTGGCCGAAATTCCTGTGCACAAGCTGGCCGAAATTGGCAAGATAAGAGGAACAAAAATCTGGTTTGTTTAGATTTAGGATAAAGCTTGATTTGCAAGAGGATTTAGGATAAGATTCCGCTAGTATTAAAAGAGTTTGCATTGAGCTAGAAGTCCTCCAAAGGTGGCAGCGCTAAGCTGGAAAAATTTCCAGATTTTTAGCTAGGTTTATATGTTCAAAATCAACAAGATGTCTAACTAGAAAAATAACAAATTAATTCCAACTATCTAATATAAAGTCTGATAAATTAAAAACAAGCTAGAATTTAATTATTCTAGCTAAGGTTTTTCGAAAATTAAAGAGGATAAAAGCTGAAATAGTATTAATCTTTATCCTTATCAAAAATCCTTGAATTTAGGAGATAAATATAGAGACTTATCCCCTAAGAAGATGGCGCTAGAATTTTAAAACGGAAAGCTGGGTTTTTCGGCCAAGCATGAGGAAAATTTAGGGAAAAGAATTCAAAAAGAAAGCCAAGATTCGCAAGAGGTAAGATTCGAACTTAGGTCACCAAGGAATAATCACCAAACCTAACCGCTATTCCAAATCAACTCCGATGTTACTATTTCTCTAAGAAATTCTTTTCACCCTAATTTTCATCCCTCCATTTCCTCTACTAAATTTCACGTAAAACAGTTTCCAATTAATGCAACAACACAATTATTTCCCATAAAATAAATTAAATGCAAGAGCACCCTTGAAAATCACATGAACCCATGCAAGGATAATTTTAAGATAACACATGACATGCGAAATGCTATGCAATGCATGACTTTTTCCCCATAGTTCAAAGGTGGTTTTTGCCGGGGTATTACAGCTTATGTGTGTCGGATGCCTAGGAGGTTTATGGATAATGTTTTGTGTGACAAAGAACTGAATATGCATGCTAGTTTGAAGGATTGCTTTTGGTTGATGAGATGATGACCAAAGTAGAATGAAAATGAAAGTTACTCGGCTAGAAAAATAAATTATACTAGCTTTTAATTGGAAGAAGTGAATTTGTGTTGAATAAGCATGACTATTGTGAGCTATTAGAATCTAGAAATCACAGAATTAAAGATAATTTGAAGGAAAATTGAATGAATTAATGGTTCCAAGGTATTAAAGGCTAGAGGAAAACTGAGAAAAGCATGAATAGTGGAATTGAAGCAAAACTCTTGGGACTGTTTTTTTCCTAGTAGCATATCATGGGAACTAGAACTCTAAAAATTTCTTATACAAAATTAAATTCAAGAGTCTTAAGGTCATTTTGGTATATCATAGAGCCAAATCGGAGTTGTGGATTGAAAATTATGTGCAAAACAAAATCATGTGTCAAGCAGTGAAATTCCAGGAAAATAAGTTCAAAAATGGATGAACTTAAGGATGATTAATTATGTGATTTAAGATGAAATGAATGCAAAATATGGAGTGAATCCCTTGTATATGAAGGTAGAAAGGATGTGGAAAAAGAAAAATGAAAGAATCGAACAAATGATGAAAAAATGACGTGAACAAAAGTTGAAAGTTTTCCTTAACCGTCGGCTGGATGTCGGCTAACCGTCAGCTATTTTTCAGCCAAACAGATTTGACCTAAAAATGATGTGTGGTGTAGGTTTATCGGTAAATGGCTAACGGTTCGTTAAAAATGCTAGAAATGAGGGACGAACAGCCGTGAACGAAAAGGTTTAGTTAAGACACGAGATAAGTCCCTTTGATTTCTAAAACCTTTTGAAAGCTAGTGTGCTTCACTTTTCCATGAAATACTATGTTTTATATCATTTTGGAAATCCTGAACATGTTTAAGGTTTATCTGAGCAAGAATTGTTTTGCGCTATTTTGGGCTTGGATAAACTTCATAACTGGCTTGCAAACCTTAACAGATGATTACAGCATGAATTTTGTGAATTTAGTCCTTTTTTTTATTAAAAACTTGGAATTTTTGAAAAATGATAATTTTTGGAATCAGGTATTCATAAATTGACTGGAATGCCCTTATTGGAGCATTTTATGGAAATGTGTTTGAAAACTTTGAATTTGATCCTCTTTTGGGATTAGAATTCAGAATTTCTTGAAATGAGTTTCTTTTGGAATCGAGTATTTAAAAACTGATCCAAATATCCTTATTGGAATGTTTTATGAAAATTATTAGAATCAGGTATTCAATAAATAACCGAAATATTCTTATTGGAACTTTTCTGAACACTTTTCAAGTCGGGTAAAGTTAAAATGATCCAAATACCCTAGAAAAGTCATTTAGAATCAGGCATGGGTAAAATGACCCAAATGCCCTTGAAAAATGACTTTTGTGATCGAGTACGGGCAAAATGACCCGAATACTTCTAAAAATTTGTTTTGATGTCTGAAAAGAACTCTTTACCCTATTTTGACACGATTTTGGAAAATGATCTCTCGTAATGAAATTGACTTTTTGAAAATGACATTTTGACCCGTAAAATTATTTATTGGCCTGAAGTGCCTATGGAATGAATTGATCGGCTCTGTAGAGCCTATGTGAATGATGATCTAACTTGCAAGTCAGTGGGATCAAATTCTAAAAAATGTTATTTTGCCCCAATAATATTTGTTTTGAAAATCCTACGGGATGAGATAACCCTCTGGCCTAATCAGTCAGAAGGAGTTGGTATTGATAACGTTAAGTACTCAGTAAGGACTTTAATCTTTATACTAGCCTATGTTAGAGTTAGCTAGCCCTAGTAACCTGGCCTAGTTTATGGATTGTTTTACTCTAAACGGGGCGACAGGACATTAAAATGAGTCATCCTGGCTTATGGTGAGTAAGATTGGTATGGGGACCCATGGTGAGTAAGGTTAGTATGGAGATCCCGAGCTTATGGTGAGTAAGGTTGGCATGGGGACCCTTGACTTAGGGTGAGTAAGGTTAGTAGTGTACTGCGGTACACTAGGTATGCTGCGGTATACTTAAGCAGAAGTACACTACGGTGTACTTATTCCGGTGATGCATGGATTGAGTACTACAGGCTGCGGTCTCAGTACAATGATACGTGGCACCGAAGGCAAGGACTGCGGAACTTGCATAAAGGCTGACCTTCTGTTGGAGAAGTGCCTTTGATTTAGAAATCGGAGCAATGTTTTGAAACTGAACCATTATTTTCCAAAAATGATTGAGTTTTGAATAAGCTCTTCTTTAAAGAGTTTTGGAATTATTTCCAGTTGGAAAATGTATGGAAAATGAAATTCTTTCTTCACAAAAGTTTTATATACTCTGTTCTATCATAAAGCATTAACACACATTAGACTCACTGGGTGATTTTTCACTCACATGTATCTTTTATCTTACCCTTTTGTAGGATCTAGAATTGAGCAGACCTACGGAAAGAAGGATGATACCACAGTGACAGCAATTTAAGTCTGATCATTTCCCTTTTGATAATGTGCCTTATTACTAATGTGAAGCAGAAATTTTCACGTATGAGATTTTCTGTTATGTATGTGTATATGACTATCAGTATGGGTTGTTGTACGGATCTGGACCTTTTATACTCCCCTTATCTAAGAAATTGGATAGGGCGACACCCGGTATTGATATGCTTCCGCTGTTATCTTTAGTAGGGGTGTTACAATTGGTATCAGAGCCTAGTATTATAGAATTGTAGTATCATCGTAGGGATTGATAGAACTCTTTTATTGTGGGGGTATAGCGGATAGGAGTGATAAGGGCAAGTGCCCAATAGATGAGCGTAGTGATGATGGGAAGAAAAAGATAGGTGAGAGCTCAGGTGTGAAAAAATATGGAAGGATTAGGACGATCTATCGAGCGGGCATGCCAAGACATTTTATCTTGATAGGACCTAACCTTGGCCGCCATCATACACCCCGTCTCTCCAGGAGCTCGTTTGATCTGCCAGTACCTGTCGTTACTCCGTTTGTGCGAGACTTTAGCCTGGAAAGGACACTTACTCTCGAGAGGACATCGTCGCCATATAGTCAAATTGGGAAGGTAGATGGTGATTCTGATAAGGTTGATGGCGATATTGAACCATGCCATCTAGGTGATAATAAGGAGGACAGTATCCCCGATGGTGCAGTGTTATCTGAGGATGATGATGAGGTATTTGGCGGTGATATTCCAGGAGTATTAGAGGAAGAGATGTCAGGATTAGAGGCTGCTGAGACAGGAGGGGATCTGGAAGTACCCGAGGTAGTGATACCTATACTCGAGCTCGAGAAGGAACTGGAGATAGACCTAGAGATACTGATTTAGTTGCACCTTGATACGGATAGAGATGAGGAGGTTGATGTAGTGGGGTCCTATTCGGTTTCTACTAATTCAAGACATCCCGTCTCAGACAGTGATGATGATGAGTAGGAGGATGAGATATAGATATATATAGTAGGGAATGTATAGTTTGACCAGTGTATATGACTTTATGCTTAGCACATAAATTTTGTACTGGCTTTATGTTTGATGAGAATAAATATATGTTATGATCTTGCTATATGCACTATAGCCCTTTTGTACCTACTCTTGAGTTATGTTATATCATTTTACCAACAAAATCTTATGAACTATACAAATGCCTCCTAAGCAAACCTCTGGATGATCATCGTGAACTACTTGAAATAACACTAAGCTAATGGTAGAGGAACCGCATATGGAGGGTCCCCACCTTATAACTTTGGACAATCCAATGTTCTAAACTTTCTAGAAAATGGTTGATATCATTCAACAATTATCTGAGACTATCATTACAGCCAATGAGAATGCTGGAATAAATGAGAATATAAGTAGGAGAAATTGAAGTGAACTTCGGGGTATGAGTTAGAAAAGATTTGGAGACCCTGATGGTAAAAGAAAGGAAATATGCAAAAGAATGGAAGCTGACTGAAGGACAACCGTCTTTTAGATGATTTAATTGTGGAAAGATAGGGCATAAAAGGTTCAATTGCCCTCACCCTCAAAGAATAGGAAGAAGGAGTTGACCGAGAAAGAAATAATCAGGAGCAGAGGTTAAGACTAGAAAGAGAGAACCTAGGACAAGTTTCTAACTCTAAACCTGGACCTGCTAAACCACAAGTGAATGTTCAAGTGGTTGTATTGGCAAAAACGAATAATCATGCCACAATAGTGAAAGGTACGCTCTTTATCTTGAATCATAATGCCAAAATATTAGTAGATCATGGTTCTATGCATTCATTTGTTGCCAATTCATTTCTTGATGCTATGGGGACAAAAGGGGAAGAAACTTCATTATGAAATAATTGTTAGTACCCCATTGAGAAAGTAAATAAATAGTGAGAAAGTACATAAGGAATTGTAAGATCTTGATAGAAGATGAAATATTAGGAGGAAATTTGTTATGTTTTCCCATAGAGGATTATGATGCTATCTTGGGTATGGATTAGTTATCTCAGCATTATGCTCAAGTTGACTGTAGACATAAGGTAGTACATTTCTGTCAGCTTGGGAGACCTACATTAGTATTTGTAGGTGAGACTAGAAGAAAAAGTAATACTTTTATATCGAGACTTAAAGCTCGAAAGATTATTAGAAAAGGGTGTACTGGGTATTTGGCTTATATAATTAATAAACTAGGAGAGGTTAAGAAGCCTGAAAATGTTCCTGTTGTGAATGAGTATTTAGATGTTTTTCCAAGAGAAATTGAAGGAGTTATCGCTGGAGAAAGAGGTAGAATTTTCCATTGATTTAGTGCTATTGATAGAACCAATTTCAAGGACTCCCTATAGAATGACACCTACAGAATTACAGGAGCTCAAGAAACAATTACAAGAATTAATGGAGTAAGGGTTCATTTGACCAAGTACTTCACCTTGGGGAGCACCTGTGTTGTTTGTTAAGAAGAAAGATGAGTCTTTACGGATGTGTATAGATTATTGAGGGTTAAATATAATGACGGTAAAGAATAAATATTCGTTGCCTATGGTTGATGAACTATTTGACCAGTTGCAGATAGTAGGATATTTTTTGAAATTAAACTTGAGGTAAGGATATTACCAAGTTCGGATTTGAGAAGAAGACATACCAAAAACTGCATTTTACACCTGATATAGGCATTTTGAGTTGTTGTGATGCCTTTTAGTGTTACTAATGCTCTTGTTATTTTCATAGACTTGATGCACCGAACGTTTTAGCCTTACGTAGACAATTTTATGGTATATTCATAGATAACATCCTAGTGTACTCCAAAGACTCCCAAGAACATGAACAACACCTTCAAAAAGTATTGGGAAAGTTGAGAAAGGCCAAATTGTATGCAAAATTCAGTAAGTGTGAGTTTTGGCTACAAGAAGTAACATTCTTAGTACATGTGATACCCAAACACGGGATTACAGTAGATCCTACAAAAGTCGAAGTGGTGACGAATTAGAAACATCCTAAGACTCTAACTCAAATACGAAGTTTTTTGGGATTAGCAGGATACTATCGGAGGTTTATTAAGGGATTCTCTAAGCTAGCTTCATCTTTGACTCGACTCACCCAAAAGAAAGTTCCATATGTTTGGACCGAAAAGTTTGAGAAATGTTTTCAGGAATTAAAGAAGAGGTTAAGCTTTGCTCCTGTTTTGGCATTGCCAAAGATGGACAAACCATATCAAGTGTACACAGATGCCTCAAAGGAGGAATTGGGAGGAGTATTAATGCAGGAAAGAAATGTGATAGCTTATATCTCTAGGAAGTTGAAACCCCATAAGGAGAATTACCCTACGCATGACCTAAAGTTGGCAGCTATTGTGTTTGCTCTTAAGAAGTGGAGACATTATTTGTATAGAGCTGAGTTTGAAGCCTTCACCGATCATAAAAGTTGAAGTATGTTTTTACTCATAAGGATTTGAACATAACGCAACATTGGTGAATGGAAATTTTGGAAGAATTTCGATATCCAATTAACTATCATCCTAGAAAAGCAAACACAGTAGCAAATGCCCTTAGTAGGAAGGTGAACTTATCAGCTCTTTAGATGATACAAATTCTAGAATTGGAAACATTTGCAGTAGATAGAGGAATAAGGCTGAGTGATATTTCCATTCAACCTGCTTTCCTACAACAATTGAAAGAAGAACAAGATAAGGATGAAGAGTTGCAAAAGTTAGTGCAAAAGAAGGAAAATAAATGAGGAAATGAGTTTCGAAGGGATAATGATGGAATTATTTATTACGGAGATCGATGTTGTATCCCAAAACAGTGAACGATGAGGCAAGATATTTTAACAGAAGCACATCGGAGTAAGTATACCATCCATCCAGGAGCCATAAAGATGTATCAGGACTTGAAATTGAAATTGCATTATTGGTAGATTGGCATGAAAAAAAATATTTCAGACTTTGTAGCTCGATGCTTAACTTGTCAGCAAGTGAAAGCTGATCAGCAACTGCCTAGAGAGTTACTACAGCCATTACCTACTCCATCATAGAAATGGGATAAAATTACTATAGACTTCATTACGGGATTATCCATGGTAGTAGGACAATGAAACACTATATAGGTGATAGTGGATCGACTAACTAAGTTTGCTCATTTCATCCCCATTAACTAACAGAATTCTCTAGAGAAGTTAAGTAAAATCTATATGGAGGAAGTAATCAAACTACATAAGTATCCTCTAGGATTGTGTCAAAACGAGATCCTAGACTTACCTCGAAGCTGAACTAAACTACAATAGAGATATAGGACAACATTAAGGTTCAGTACAACAGCGCACCCATAAACAGATGGACAGACTAAACAAGTGAATAGGGTTTTGGAAGATATATTGTGGGCTTGCGCTTTAGATTTTGAACTAAGTGGATTAATAATTTTGCGTATGAAGAATTCGCATACACCAATAATTATTAATCAACAATTAGAATGGCCCCATTTGAAGCTCTATATGAAAGGAAATGTAGTCTAGAACGAAGAACTAGTTAGCAGGATACTTTTAATCTTGGAAAAGTTCAACAGACTGTGGAGATGATCAAAACTAAGTTAGAAGTAGCTCAGAGTAGATAGGAAAGTTATGCGAATCGACGTAGAAGGAATTTGAAATTTATTGAAGGAGATCGTGTATTCTTGAAGTTGACTCTACAATGAAAATTTGGAATCAAAGGACAAGGGAAGAAATTGGAACCTAGATACGTTGGACCATTCCCTATTGTCCAAAGGATTGGGAAGGTGGCCTACCGGTTGGAGTTGCCTGTAGAGCTTCAAGGTATTCACAACGTGTTTTATGTCTCCCAACTTCAAAAATACGTGGCTGATCCTGCCCGCATTTTGAATGAAAAGCCCATCGAGATGACTCCAAGCTTGAAATATAAGGAAAGGCCTATTAAAATCTTAGAGTATGCTGAAAAGGATTTGTAGAATAAGAATATTTCACTTGTAAAAGTATTGTGGAATTATTATCTGGTGTAAAATGCAACTTGAGAAACGGAAGCGAAGATGTTGAAAAAGTATCCAAAACTATTCCAAGTGTAAGCCAATTTCGAAGACAAAATTTTTTGTAAGGAGGGGAGAATGTAATGCCCACCTTTACACCTTTGATTAGCTGCTATTGCAATAAGATGAGAATTTGTATCAATGGCCAAAACAAAAGTTGATCGGTGTAATGAGACGAATATCTTGGTATAATAATATTTTGTTAGAACCTAGATGTAAATATTAGATTTGTTCTACCCGTACCCTAAATCTTTGAAATGCTACTATTATTAATAAAATAAGAATTTGAATGTACACAAAGAAGAGAAATTGATCAGTGCGATAAAACACACGTTTTGGTGTGAATTATGCTATTTAGGTCGCCGAGGGCATTTTCGTCATTTTGACCGCACTCGCGACATTGACCGCAAAATTGGCCAAATAAATGAGGAATTGAAGAATTTAGGTATTGCCAATGTATTCAGTATAATTTTTGGAGTTGAATGGTGGAATAAAATATTTTTCCATTTCAAACTCGATTTTGGTCATTTCTAAAGGAAAAAGGAAATCGCGGTTAAAAATAGTATGTGTGGCATTCTGTGAGATGGACATGTGTCAATTTATGAGATGTTGTATGAGGAATTTGATATGTTCAGATTTGGGTATAAAAATCATATAAAAACTAATCACATTCCCAATTAAGTTTAAATTAAAACGTTAACCCCAAATTACGCATATGAGCAAGCGTACTTTTCATTAACATAGCATAGGATTCAAACGAGTGTCGATCCTCAAGGAACAAGTATGCATTAATCTATTTTCTCTCATTGTTTAACTGACTCAATAAAGTGAAAAAGAAATAAAAATAAAAATAAAAATAAAAATAAAAATAAAATAAAAATAAATAAAATGAAAGAATATATACATGTCATGGATGAAGAAGAATGTAACTCAAACCATTATTTTGATAAACATGATCTTAAAGAACCCAATCATTATCATAATCAATTTTTCTCTTGGTATCATGAAGGATTAAGATAGACTCACTTCTTTTTCAATCCATGAAATCACTATCTTCTAGACAAATTAGCATCACATATTCTGTCTCAACTAATTCACCTAAAAGATGCATTAAGCACAATCCTTTCTTAAATTTCCATATTCTGGCAAATTTGAAACATGAAATTAACCAATGAATCCATATTCTGGTAGACATCAATTAACCTTTAATTACTCTGTTCTAGGCAATCAACCTCTTTTTCAAGCAAGTTAAGAGACAACAAATATGAAACTAATGAATTAAAACCACCATCAACCTCTTTTTCAAGCAAGTTAACGGAAAGAAACAACCAATTAATCTCGTAATAAGCACAAGTAATTAAATACCAAGAAGAACAATCAATTAGTCAAAAGATCAAATAACTCTAAAAATCATGAATATCTAAAACAATGTCGAATTACAATAAAACAATTAACATATCATTGTTCAAGAAAAATAAAACAAAGTAAAAGAAAGCACTCATAGACAAGCCTCCTTCTTCTTCCTTTATAGACCTTCTTGCACAACTCTCCTTGAATTGAAGAATTCCTCATTTGATTTGAGTGATTCTCTATGATGATCTATAATTCTCCCCTTTTCCCTTGTGTTTTCCACCTATTTATAGGGTTAGGAAGTGCTTAAACTCATTGGTGTAAGGTTCTTGGCCGAGTAGAAGTAGCAAGATACTAAAATTTCACAGATTACCAAAAATCACGTAGAAAATCAAGATTCCGTCTTATCCTCATGGCACAGCCGGCGCCGGTTGTGTTCTGTTTCTTCCATTGTTCGCCGACATTTTCTTGATTTCCACGCAATGTTATCCAGAGTGCAGCCGGCGCCGCCTTAGTTCTGTTCCGGTCCTGTTTCAACAAATTTTCATCGTCTTGAAATTCGTGCCAACAGCACATGGCCGGCGCCGGTTCCTCTGTCCTAGCCGGCACCGCCTCTGTTCTGTTTTACGACTTTTTTTCTTTGTTTTACCCCTAAAATCTAAAATAATGAACAAAATACCTTTCCAAGGGTAAAATCTCAAATATGAAGGAATATAACTAGTTATTAAACAGAATGTATCACAAAAGAGCCTTAAATAACTAGGAAAAATATGACTAATTTAGGCCCTATCAGAATTCATGCAAGATGCATGAAATTAAAGAATTACAAAATAAATAAAGAATGATGTGTATTTTGGTGATTGGAACACATCATTTGTAGGGCCAACTACTTAAGGTCTTGTGCAATGTAATTGGCCAATATTTTGACCATGAAGAAGTGATTGAGTAGCTAGAAAACAACTAGAAAATTGGCAGCCATGCAAGAGAAAAGAAGAGGAAATTTTGAGAAAGAAAGAATAAGTGAAATGGTGTGTAAATTTTTCATTGGAACACACCTATGTTTTAACCACCATGCAATTAATGAAAATAAGAAATGAATGGTCAATATTTGACCAAGAATGGCGGTTGAGGAGCTGAATTTCAACAAGAAATTCGTCCATAAGGAATACAGAGAGAAGAGAGAAAGAAAGGCTAGAGAAAAATACGGAGAAAAAGAAAGAAGTGTGTGTGTTCTTAGAGCAAAATCAAGCCAAGAGATCCCATATACTAGGTAAAAGTCTATGTTTCAAGAATTAAAGTCATAGATCTCATTATGGTGATTATTTTGGTATGAGTTTTAACATAAAAACATAATTTTCATGTCTTAATTTTAGATCAAAAGCTAAGGTTTGTGAACTTTGTGCATGAACCTTGTGTATGCTTATGTGCGCTAACTTCCTACGAGGTTTATGGATAATGTTTTGTGTGAGGAAGAACTGAATATGCATGGTAGTTTGAAGGATTACTTTTGGTTGGTGAGACAATGACTAAAGTAGAATGAAAATGGAAGTTACTTAGTTGGAAAAATGAATTATACTAGCTTTTAATTGGAAGAAGTGAATTTGTGTTGAATAAGCATGACTCCTGTGAGCTATTGGAATATGGAAATCACATAATTAAAGATGATTTGAAAGAAAATTGAATGAATTAATGGTTCCAAGGTCTTAAAGGCTAGAGAAAAACAAAGGAAAGCATGAATAGTGGAACTGAAGCAAAACTTCTAGTGATGTTTTTGCCTAGTAGCATATCACAAGAACAATATCTCTAAAAAAAGCTTATACAAAATTAAATTTAAGAGTCTTACTGTCATTTTGGTATATCATAGAGCCAAATCGGAGCTGTGGATTGAAAGTTATGTGCAAAACAAATCAGGCGTCAATGAGTGAAATTCCAGAAAAATAAGTTCGAAAATGGATGAATTTAAGGATGATTAATTGTGTGATTTTGGATGAAATGAATGCAACATATGAAGTAAATCCCTTGTATATGAAGGGAGAAAGGAAGTGGAAAAAGAAAAATGAAAGAATAGAATAACGACAAAAAAACGACATGAACGAAAGTTGAATATTTTTCTTAACCATTGGCTAACCATCGGCCCCATCGGCTAAACGTCGATTAGACATCGGCTACCCATTAGGAACGTCGGCTAGACATCGGTTATTTTTTGGCCAAACACGATTTGACCCAAAAACGATGTTTGGTATAGGTTTATCGGTAAACGGCCAATGGTTCATTGAAAACAATAGAAACGGGAGACGAAAGGCCGAAAAAGAAAAAGTTTAGTTA
Source organism: Voacanga thouarsii (assembly GCA_026120185.1). Classification (NCBI taxonomy): domain Eukaryota; kingdom Viridiplantae; phylum Streptophyta; class Magnoliopsida; order Gentianales; family Apocynaceae; genus Voacanga; species Voacanga thouarsii. The sequence goes on along the minus strand of JANUWF010001016.1, from coordinate 4,621,202 downwards.
GGACACGAGGTGAATCCCTTTTATTTCTAAAACCTTTTGAAAGCTAATGTACTTCACTTTTCCATGAAATGCTATGTTTTATACTGTTTTGGAAATCACTGAACATGTTTAAGGTTTATCTGAGCAAGAATTGTTTTGCATCATTTTAGGCTTGAATAAACTTCATAATTGGCTTGAAAACCTTAACGGATGATTACAGTATGAATTTTGTGAATTTAGTCCTTTTTGGATTAAAAACTTGAGATTTTTAGAAAATGGTAATTTTTGGAATTGGGTATTCATAATTGACTGGAATGCCCTTATTGGAACATTTTATGGAAATGTGTTTGGAAACTTTGAATTTGATCCTCTTTTGGGATTAAAATTCTAAATTTCTTGAAATGAGTTCCTTTTGGAATCAGGTATTTGGAAAATAATCCAAATGTCCTTATTGAAATGTTTTATGAAAACCTTTGGAATTGGGTATTCGGTAAATATTCGAAATATCCTTATTAGAACTCTTGTGAACACTTTTCAAATCGGGTAAGGGTATAATGACCCGAATACCCTCAAAAAGTCTTTTGGAACCGAACATGGGTAAAATGACCCGGATGCCCTTGGAAATGACTTTTGTGATCGAATACGGGCAAAATGACTCGAATACTCCTAGAAACTTATTTTGATGTGTGAAAAGAACTCTTTACCCTATTTTGACACGGTTTGAAAAAATGATCTCTCGTAATGAGATTGACTTTTGAAAAACGACATTTTGATCCTGAAAATTGTTTATTGGCCTGAAGTGCCTATGGAATGAATTGTTCGGCTCTACGGAGCCTATGTGAATGACGATCTAACTTGCGAGTTAGTGGGATCAAATTCTAGAAAATGTTATTTTGCCCTAAAAATATTTTTTTTGAAAATCCTAAGGGATTAGATAACCCTCTGGCCTGATCATTCAGAAGGGGTTGGTATTGGTAACATTGATTACTCAGCAAGGACTTTGATCTTTGTACTAGCCTATGTTAGAGTTAGACAGCCCTAGTATCCTGGCCTAGTTCTAGGGATTATCTTACTCCGAACGGAGTGACAGAACATTAGGATGAGTTGTCTTGGCTTATGGTGAGTAAGGTTGGTATGGAGATCTCGGGCTTATGGTGAGTAAGGTTCGCATGGGGACCCCTGGCTTATGGTGGGTAAGGTTAGTAGTGTACTGTGGTATACTAGGTATGCTGTGGTATACCTGAGCAAAAGTACACTTCGGTATACTTATTCTGGCGATGCACGGATTGAGTACTGGAGGTTGCAATCTCAATACAATTATACGTGGCACTGAAGGCAAGGACTACAGGACTTGCATATAGGCCGAACTTCTGTTGGAGAAGTGCCTGTGATTTGAAAATCGGGCCAATGTTTTGAAACTAAAACATCGTTTTCCAAAAATGATTAAGTTTTGAATAAACTCTTCTTTAATTTATTTTTGGAATTGTTTCAAGTTGGAAAATGTATGGAAAATGAAATGCTTTCTCCACAAAAATTTTATGTACTCTATTCTTTCATAAAGAACTAGCGCACACAGAACTCACCGGGTGATTTTTCACTCACATGTGTCCTTTATCTTACCTTTTGATAGGGCTTAAATTAGTCATATTCTTTCTAGCTATTTGAAACAATTTTATGATACATTTTGTTCAATGACTAGTCATATTTCTTCATATATGAGATTTTACCCTTGGAAAGATATTTTGTACATTATTTCAGATTTTAGGGGTAAAATAAGACCAAAACGTAGCAAAACAAAATAGAGGTGGCACGGGACAGGCCAGAGGAATCGGCGCCGGCCACGTGCTGGTGGCATGCACTTTGAAGCAACGAAAAATCAGTGAAACGGAGCAAAACAGAACGAACCAGAGTCGACTAGGAGATTGGAACTGACACTAGCTGCATTCTAGAAGGGTTGCGCAAAAATTAAGGAAAAAATCGACGAACAATTGGAGAAATAGAACACAACCGGCGCCGGTTATGCCCTGATGATAAGGCGGTGCCTCGATTTTCGTATGCATTTTTTGGCAATCTGTAGAGTTTTAGTATTTTTCTACTTCTAATCGGCCAAAAACCCTACACCAACGAATTTAGGCACTTACTAAGCCTATAAATAGAGGGAAAACACAAGAGAAATGGGGGAGTTCATAGATCATAACAGAAAATCACTTAAATTAAAGGAGGAATTCTACCAAATCAAGAAGGATTGTGCAAGAAGGTCTTCAGAGAAAGAAGAAGGAGGCTTGTCTATGAGTGCTTTCTTTTACTTTGTTTTCTTTTTCTTGAACAATGATGCATTAATTGTTTTATTGTAATTTGACATTGTTTTAGGTATTCATAATTTTTAGAGTTACTTTGATCTTTTGATTAATTGATTATTATTCTTGGTATTTAATTACTTGTGCTTATTACGAGATTAGTTAGTTGTTTCTTTCCATTAACTTACTGGACCAAGGGGGTTAATTGATGAGAACTGGTAATTAAAAGTTAATTGATGTCTGCCAAGACCATGGATTCATTGATTAATTTCACGTTTTAAGTTTGCTGAGACCAAGGAAATTTAATCAAGGATTGTGTTTAATGCATCTTTTGGGTGAATTAGTTAAGACGAGATCAAGTAATGCTAATTTATCTAGAAGATAGTGATTTCATAGATTGACCAAAGAAGTGAATCTATCTTAATCATTCATGATGCCAAGAGAATAATTAATTATGATAATGATTAGGTACTTTAAGATCATGTTTGTCAGAATAATGGTTTAAGTTACATAATTCTCCATCCTTGACATGTATATATTCTTTTATTTTCATTTCTTTTCTTTTCTTTTTTATTTCTTTTTCACTTTGTTGAGTCGGTTAAACAATGAAAGAAAAGCGATTAATGCATACTTGTTCCTGGGGGATCGACACTCATTTGAACCCTATGATATATGAATGATGAGTACGCTTGCTCATATGTGTAATTTGGGGTTAATATTTTAATTTAAACTTGACTGGGGATGTACTTATTTTTACATGATTTTTATACCCAAATCCATAAGCATCAAGTTTTTGGCGCCGTTGCCGGGGAATAATATCCTGAAAGCTTTGATTTTATTGATTTAACCATGTAAATATGTAAATATGTATATATGTATATATGTTTCTTGTATGAAGAAGTGCTATATTTTGTTTGTATAATTGTATTTTAATTTCACTATATGTTGTAAATATGTAAATAGGTAGATACAGGTTTCATAATAACTAACTTGTCTTTGTATATTTGTATATATTGTATATTTAATTATTTAATTTTAATAACCTAATGTTAATATGGAATATGCGTAACCTTTGTATTTTAATTTGGTGATTTTTACATCTATAATTTGGAGTCAATACTAACTCTTCTTATTTTCAAGTTTGGACTTTTCCTAACACGATATTTTAGACGGATTGAAGTTATTTTATTTTATTATTTTTTCTTTATTTGCATTTTTTTAATCTTATTTTAATTATAAAAAAAAAGCATTCATGTATTAAGGATAGATTGGTAAAATTATAAGCTCACAGTGATGCTTTTAGTGAGACGTCATTAAAAGCATTCATGAAATCTTTTGTTGCCAATACACATTCATCTGTTCAAGGGCATGAAGAAGCTTCCCAATGATTGTGCGATCAAAGGAAACAATTAGTGTAGCTTGTTGAGGAGACTCATGAGTTCGTGCTAGCCCGTACAATTGACCATGGAAAAAAAGAGAGGCTATGAGGGACAATTGCATTATATGGCAAGAGGGGTATTTGATTCTACTCTATATGCTCATAATTCTAATAGTTCTTTGTCACATGATTTCTTAGGTTCCTCTCACTTCTTAGAGAACAATGGTCCCAATGATGATGTATGGAGTATAACATGCCTCAAGAAATTGGATTTATCATTCATTCTAAGAAACCCTTTGAGGATGTTGACGAATTCTACCCTTCACCCCAATTTCAGGGAGGTAACTTGGTATTTGTAAAAGCATTGAAAAGTAAGAATTTTCCAATCCCATCTTTAAGAACTCAAATACTAAGTTTAAATGGGAATTTACTTGTAAAAAAAACTTCTTTTGAAGGGTTAATTTGTGATTTCAAAGTTGATGCATTCGTTAGATACCCTGTGCATTCATAAGTTGAAAAGGATATTTATGTGTCTAATAGAATGTAAGAGAATGAGGTTTATGTGTTTTGCTTTGTTGAGACAAATCATTTTTATGAACCTTCCATTTTTCAAATTCCTCCATTCTTTCTACATTCATTATGCCTACTTGGAGCCTTAATCTCTTTTCCAAAAGGATTGATGAGGAAGCATGATGAGTGTCAAGAGTTTTTGTTGTATTTTTATTTTTTTTATTTTAGTCTTTTTCTTTAATTTGTTTTCTTTTATTTAGATATGTTTCTATTTTATTATTATTTTTCTTGTGCTTTTATTTGTGTGTTTTTTTTTTATAGGAATAAAGTCCTCTTGGACAAGCTCTTCTCTTTACCTCAAATTGGATATCTATTGGAGCATTATTACACTTGGGAAGTATTACTTAAACTTTCAAACCCATTATTATTTTTGGTCCGTTTGGAGATGCTTTCTTGTATTTATTTTTTGCCAATAAGGACATTGTCCAACTTAAGTGTGGGGGAGTGATTTGGTGATATACTTTGTCCAAGTTTTTATCAATTATCTTGGTATTTTCTTAGTATTGAGCTACTTTGAAATATTTTGAAATTGAGAAATAATTTTATTCTCAATTTTATTTTGAGCACAAAGTATGAAAGTATTTTATTTCTCCCCTTTTCCCCTTTATTTATGGTCCCATAGCAATATTTCCTTACTCTATTTGTTTGGCCATTAAGGACAATGTCCAGTTTAAGTGTGGGGGAGTGGTTAGAATGTGAATTCTTCTATGCTTCATTCTTCTTGAAATTGCTTCATTCTTCTTGGAATTCCTTTTGAGAAAAATTTTTCAAAATTTAAATTTTTTTTTTTTTTTTTTGTTTAACTTTCAAGATGTATTGTTAATGCATGTCTTTGTGATAGATCATAGTGTTGGGGATATGCCCTAGAGTCAATTTGTACTTATACTATTGTCATTATGTTTTATATAATAATATGAGGTTTTCCTTTCCATGAATAGTGAGTTTTGTTTTGTGGTCATCAAGTACGTGACTTGATAGTAAAACGCTACAATGAATACAATGACTATTCTAAAACTATCCCTGATTGATTATTATTATTGGAATAATAATAAATTAAGATTAGTATGTTTGTGACTTGATGGCTATGTTTTACTGGCCATGGATATTTGTAATATCGAGTCAAGACATAAATAAATGTTAGAGAACATTGTATTGGACATGACCCACTATGAGAGTACTTCATGGAATATGTCAGAAGTACTTTCTAGCCATAATAATATTGAAAGTCCTTCGACCTAAATTCATCATAGTTTCCTACTTGATAAATTCTATATTTTGACATTATCTAAAGTTGTTTTTAACCAGATAATAAATTAGACTACTGTTGGATATAGAATAAATCAAGGAGAGAAATATGCTTGATTGTGAAGGAATTTGTCCCTCTCAATTATGGAAGAGATATTCATGGGCCCCTTGATAAGTTAGACTGTTAAAAATGTATGGCCGTGCTCAAATATATCAATCTAAGATATTGATATCATTTGTTTGAATAGTCTACTATGAAATTAAGAAATAATTGATTAAGCTCAATAAGGATGACATGCTCCGTGCCTTATGCTTAATCTGGATATCATGTGACAAAAGGACTAAATATAAAATTATGATTTGGTTCAAAGAGATCACCGATCTTCATTTAACATGGATAGTTATAATATTTTGCTAGAAACCGCTTATAACTTGTGGAATATGATTTAGGCACACTGCCAGTGTTAAATGAACCTATAGGGTCACACAATAAGCGAACTTGTTAGGTTATTTTTCTGGTGACCAGACTCGATGAATCTGAAAATATGTCTAAGTTAATCGTACTTAGAAAATTTACCAGATACAATGAATCTAGAAATATGTCCACATTCGATGTATCTGGATGATGTCCAGATTATAAGAAGCTGACTCGGTAAATTAATTAGTTAAATTACCGAAATAATGGCAGAATCTTATCATATCAGTTTTAATTTAATTTGAATTTAAATTAGAATATGATAAGATATTATTAGGGTTGGACTCTAAGAGGTTCGGGGGTTTTTAAGAAAACCCTAGCCGTCTTTTCAATAGTCCAATTTTTTAGTTGAGAACATTCGTGCCATTCTCTACCAGAAGAGGGGGGGGGAACCTCTCAAACCCTAGGTGCTAGCACTCCCCGGGTATCGAGTGAGTTTGCGGTGTGTATCCGATAGAGGACGTTCACATACTACAGCGTCTGGTGATTGTTTGGGTTGAACGTACAACAGCGCAATCAGAATCGAAGGATTTCGATTACAGCAACCAGAGGTAATTCTTAAACCTTAGATCTTCTTAATCGTTTACTTAGGTCCTCGGGAGGGATTCGTGGATGTTTTCCATGTTTAGGAGTCCACAAATCCTAATAGAGCATATGTTATATGTCATTTGTAGCTTATGTATGACTTTTTGCACGCACTTGGACTAAGTAGTTCTTAATCAAATGCTTTACATTATTCTTAAACCTGTTTTTCCACTAAAATTCATTGAGCATTCTAGAACTTACTTGAATACCTCTCAAGGCGAAATAAGAAAGACATTCATGATTTAACTTAGGGACGATGGCAATAGGCCTTCTTTGGATAGTTTGAGCTTTTCAAGCCTACCTATTTTATATTATCCCTAGTGCCTATTTTGAGCCTAAATGGTAAATTTCTTTCTAAAAACCCGTTAGCATACTTTGTCCATTACTTCTTGCTGAGAGTTTGAATAATTCTTCCAAATCTTTGATTGCTCTTGATGGATAAAAGTACATGTAGAAGAATGTTGAGGGAGAATACTTGTGGAAAGATCATGACTTGTTACTTTCAGTCATGCATCAATAGTTGTGTTGAGTTGGGAAAGGAGAAAAGAAAGAGAAGAAAAAGAAAAGAAAGATTGAAAGCAAAAAGAAAACAAAAAGCTGCTAGAAAAGATGGAAAAAGAAAAATTGAGAAAGAAACAACAGCAGCAAATGAAAAAAGAAGAGGAAAAAGAAAGAAAAATTGAAAGAGAAAGAAAAGAAATATCAAAAGAAGAATGGTGGTTAAGCTGTAGGTATTTCTGAAAAAATTAAGTTCACATCAAGTTCTTGGCACCATTGCTGAAAATTTGAATGATCTTGTGAAAAAAAATTATTGATGAGTTGAGAATGATTGATGAAAATGAAGGATTTGCTTAAACTGTACTGTAATTGATATACAATGTTATGGGTTTTGATTGGTTTTGGAATAGGAGAGCAAGAGAAGTTTGGAATTTCTTGATACATTTTGTTTATCCATTTCTTGCGAACTCTCATTTTCTTTGATATTTGATTCTCCAATACCCTTCTTTTGACAAGCTACATTACAAGCCTGTCAACCTTACATTACAAGCTTGAAAGTCCTATTAACCTAAGTAGAATCATAATATGTCTTGGATTAGTGGAAAGAGTGTATGAAAAATAAGCTTATGGACTGCATATTTTTCTTGAAATAAAATCTTTCTAATGGTTTGAGAATATTGTTAAATATTGAGATAGTTCTACTAGTTACTATTCACTTACACAAGACTTGCATTTGTCATAAAAGATATAGTAGCTTATGTTTTGTTATCTAGAATAAAGAAAGCATTGGAGATACTATTTTGAAATTAATTGAGTGATTTGTTTGTGAAAACTTGTATTTTTCCTACTTGTCTTTGATACTTTGCATGAGGACAAGCAAAGAGCTAAGTGTAGGGGAATTGATAGGGCTTAAATTAGTCATATTTTTCCTAGTTATTTGAGACTATTTTGTGATACATTTTGTTTAATAACTAGTAATATTCCTTCATATTTGAGATTTTACCCTTGGAAAGGTATTTTGTACATTATTTTAGATTTCAGGGGTAAAATAAGACAAAACGTCGCAAAACAGAACAGAGGCGGCGTCGGACAGGCTAGAGGAACCGGCGCCGGCCACGTGCTACTGGCACGCACTTCGAAATGATGAAAAATTAGTGAAACGAAGTGGAACAGAACCGAATCGGCGCCGGCTAGGAGGCTGGAACCAGCGCCGGCTGCATTCTGAAAGGGTTGTGTGAAAATCAAGGAAAAAATTGGCGAACAATTGGAGAAACATAACACAACCCACACCGGCTGTGAGGTTGAAGGCTGCACCGGCTGTGCCTTGATGATAAGGCGATGTCTCAATTTTCGTACGTATTTTTTGGCAATCTATAGAGTTTTAGTATTTTCCTACTTCTAATCGGCCAAAAACCTTACACCAACGAATTTAGGCACTTCCTAAGCCTATAAATAGAGGAAAAACACAAGAGAAATGGGAGAATTCATAGATCATAACAGAAAATCACTCAAATAAAGGAGGAATTCTACCAAATCAAGGAGGATTTTTCAAGAAGGTCTTTAGAGGAAGAAGAATGAGGCTTGTCTACGAATGTTTTCTTTTACTTTGTTTTCTTTTTCTTGAACAATTGTTTTATTGTAATTTGACATTATTTTAGGTATTCATGATTTTAAGAGTTACTTTGATCTTTTGATTAATTGATTGTTATTCTTGGTATTTAATTACTTGTACTTATTATGAGATTAGTTGGTTGTTTCTTTCCATTAACTTCCTGGACCAATGGGGTTGATGGTGGTTTCAATTCATTAATTTCATATTCGTTGTCGATTAACTTACTGGACCAAGGGGGTTAATTAATGAGAACTGGTAATTAAAGGTTAATTGATGTCTGCCGAGACCAATGATTCATTAATTAATTTCATGTTTTAAGTTTGCCAAGACCAAGAAAATTTAATCAATGATTGTGTTTAATGCATCTTTTGGGTGAATTAGTTGAGACAAAACCAAGTAATGCTAATTTATCTAGAAGATTCTAATTTAATGGATTAACCAAAGAAGTAAATCTATCTTAATCCTTCATGATGCCAAGAGAATAATTAATTATAATAATAATTAGGTACTTTAAGATCATGTTTGTCAGAATAATGGTTTAAGTTACATAATTCTCCATCCTTGACATGTATATATTATTTTCTTTTCTTTTCTTTTCTTTTCTTTTCTATTTCTTTTTCACTTTATTAAATCGGTTAAACAATGAAAAAAAAAGTGATTAATGCATACTTGTTCCTGGAGGATCGACACTTGTTTAAACCATATGCTATGTTAATAATGAGTACGCTTGCTCATATGTGTAATTTGGGATTAACGTTTTAATTTAAAGTTGATTAGGGATGTGCTTATTTTTATATGATTTTTATACCTAAATCCATACACATCACCCTTTTATAGAATCTGAAATTGAGCAGACCTATGGATAGAAGGACGATACCACAGTAACAGCGGTTTAGGTCCGAATGTTTCCCTTTTAATAATGTGCCTTATTACTGATGTGAAGTAAAAATTTTCACGTATGAGATTTTCTATTATGTAAATGTATGTGCCCATCAGTATGGGTTGTTGTATGGACCTGGACCTTGTATACTTTATTGTTTTCGTTATAAAGACCCATTGTCTAGGAAACTGAACGGGGCGACACCCGGTATTGATATGCTTCCGCTATTATCTTTAGTAGGGGTGTTACAGGGTCTGTGTTCACCTAGTTGTGTATGATGTTCTAGCTATCTTTATGTAATATGTTCATGTGTTTGTGTAGCTAGTTCATATGGCAACGACATATTACAGTAGCACATTTCTTGCGGCCTTAGGTTTATGATTTTTATGTACGGTGTTCATATCTGTATGTAATTTGTTCATGGGTTTGTGTAGCGTGTTCATGTGGATTCTAGTGCAGATTAATTGTTCATATGGTTGGGCTCATGTTCATCTAATTATGTATGGTGTTTCTGTCTTTCTGTAATATGTTCATTTGTTTGTGTGGCCAGTTCAAGAAAATAAGAACTATTGCACGTTATAGTATCCTATTTGCTTGGGGCCTGTGTTCATGAATTTTTCTGTACCATGTTCATGTATGTGTTCATGTGGTTATGCACTAACTAGTGCATGTTGATAGTTCATTTACTTGGGGCATGTGTTCATCTGGTTATGTATGCTATTCATGTCATTGTGTTTTATGTTCATGTATTCATGTGGCTAGTTCATGTAGTACCTACTGAAGATTATAGTAGCCCATTTGCTGGGTGCTTGTATTCACATTTTTTTTAATGGTGTTTATGTCTTTGTGTAGTATGTTTATGTGTGTTGATAGGGGCTAAATTAGTCAGGTTTTTCCTAATTATTTGAGGCTCTTTTGTGATACATTTTGTTCAATAACTAGTTATATTCCTTCATATTTGAGATTTTATCCTTGGAAAGGTATTTTGTTCATTACTTTAGATTTTAGGGGTAAAACAAAGTAAAAACGTCGCAAAAATAGAATCGGCACCGGACAGGGCATAGGAACCTATGCCAGCCATATGCTGATGACACGAACTTCGAGACGACAAAAAATTATTGAAACAGATCGGGACAGAACCGAACCAGTGCCGGCTACAGTAGCCAAGAAGGCACCGACTGCACTCTGGACAACATTAGGCTGAAATCAAGAAAAAATCGACGAACAGTGGAAGAAACAGAACACAACCGGCGCCGGCTCTAGCAGCCAAGGCGGCACCGACTGTGCTCTGAGAAAAAGACGGGATTTTGACTTTTGCACGCAATTTTTTATAATCTGCAGAATTTTAGTATCTTCCTACTTCTACTCGACCAAAAACCTTACACCAATGAGTTTAGGCACTTCCTAAGCCTATAAATAGATGAAAAACACAAGGAAAAATGGTAGAATTCATAGATTATCATAGAAAATCGCTCAAATCAGAGGAATTCTTCAATTCAAGGAGGATTGTGCAAGAAGGTTTTCAAAAGAAAAAGAAGGAGGCTTGTCTATGAGTACTTTCGTTTACTTTGTTTTCTTTTTCTTGACAATAATGTATCAATTATTTTATTTTAATTTGACATTATTTTAAATATTCATGATATTTAGAGTTATTTGATCTTTTGATTAATTGGTTGTTATTCTTGGTATTTAATTACTTGTGCTTATTACGAGATTGATTGGTTGTTTCTTTCCATTAACTTGCTTAGACAAAGGGGTTGATGGTAGTTTCAATTCATTAGTTTCATATTTGTTAGCTCTTAACTTGCTTGGACAAAGGGGTTAAGAGTAGGGACAAAGTAGTTAAAGGTTAATTAATGTTTGCCAGGATATGGATTCATTGGTTAATTTCATATGTAAATTTGCCAGGAATGGAAATTTAATCAATGATTGTAGTTAATGCATCTTTTAGGTGAATTAGTTGAGATAGGATATGTGATACTAGTTTATCTAGAAGATAGGGATTTCATGAATTGGACAAATAAGTGAATCTATATTACCCTTCATGATGTCAAGAGCATAATTAGTTATGATGATGATTAGGTACTTTAAGATCATAATTGTCAAAACAATTGTTTGAGTTACATAATTCTACATCCTTGACATGTATATATTTTTATTTTATTTTATTTTTCTTTTTATTTCATTTTCACTTTATTAGGTTGGTTAAATAATGAAAGAAAATGGATTAATGTATACTTGTTCCTTAAGGATCGACACTCGTTTGAATCCTATGTTATGTTAATGATAAGTGCGCTTACTCATATGTGTAATTTGGGGTAAACGTTTTAATTTAAACTTGATTGGGAATGTGCTTAGTTTTTATACGATTTTTATACCTAAATCCAAACACATCATGTGTTTAGCTTGTTCATGTGTTTGTGTGGCCTATTCCCCTTTTTTTTCTCGACCATGTATACGTGTGAGAAAAAAGTGTTTTTGAATATTAAAAATAAAAACCATTTAAGTTAACATTTTGTTCTTGTTTATGTCGGAGATCTCAAAAACATCCTTGGCTAAATGGAGTTAATTTCTTGCAAAATTCTTGTCTTCTGATTGTTGTTATGAGATCTCCAATATTTATAGCAAAATGAAGGCATTTTTTTTATATATTCAATTGTGGCCAAAAGTTGGTTTCAACTTTGATAGCTGTAAAATTGTCCAATTGCGTAAAAGCGACCAATTTGTCTATAAGAGTAAGCAAGCAGGCCTCAATAAGAATGGGTAAAATCATAGCAGTTCAATGAAACGTAGAAGTCGTTCAACATATCATGTTCAAAAACCATAAAGTATATCATTACTCAAGCTTAATCAACGAGATATCACAATCCCCAAGCATGTCAAACCTCAACTATTTACTACATGAACAAATGTACAATAAAACTGAGTTTGCATATCAGCAAACATAGCAGTAGAATCAATATTTGTCCTTTGGAGATTAGTACTTCTTCAACACTCATTCCAGTGAGCTCTTTTTCAATCAATTCCCTAGTAATAGCCGACTTTGGAGGGCCATAACTATCGGATCTAGTTTGCTTAGAATAGGGAGATCTAATTCAATAACTCTTCAAGAGAAAACAAGCTTCACAAAAGGTCTGTAATAAAGGAAAAGTGACAATTAGCATCATATTAATTACTACAACTCCAAAGTACTATGCAATGAACTCCACACACAACCATATTTACACATTGTAAATGAACCCATTAACACAATAAAATAGTAGATACACAAGTTGTTGAATTGAAATCAGGAAGGTTGACTTCATGCAAGCAAATAGAATGATATGCATTGAATGAATTGTTTTATCAACAAAAAATAAATTTACTAGAAAAAAATAAATGAATGGATAAGGCTAGAAGTTGCAAATTTGTTATCTGTTCAGGTAATATGCACTAGAATCACAAGAATGAACAAATTTATTGACAAGAACGAGTAGAATGGCACAAAATTGGGAAACACAACTGAGCAAATATCACTGTGATATTGTGCTATGCAAAGTCTTGGTGAGCACAATAACCCATAACATACTATCTTCTACTATCTATAGTTGCAACTCTTTGACTTCGTTCATTAAAAGGGAACTACTTTGCTATATAAAATAGGGAACAGAGAGGTACGGTGTCTATCCATGAAACCACAATAAATTAAGGCATACCATAACAATGGTCGTTAAGGAATAAACAAAATTAAGAAAGAAATTCAAGCTACAGAACAGACCATTTCTATGAGAGGAAAATCTAATAGACTACTTGGTGGAACACTGGTTATTATGCACTGCAAGGGTATAGATATCACATTGCTTGATGATGTTTGCTACACAAACAAAAAATAAAATCATCTTAGCATATATAAGAATATGAATATGAATTTAGAACACATTCAAATGATACACAAGGGTGTTACCCACAAACTATTGCGACACATGAGTAGTTTTAGTTGTATCTTAATTATTTTCCTCAACAGCTTTGTCCACATGTCCAGTACATTGCTGGCACTGTTGTACCTCTCAATTTCATGCTATATGAATTTTTTCACGTTATAGTATAAATGTAAAACATATTGCATTGTAGGGCGATGGAAAGAGTGAGGCAAGATAGGTTAGACAGAGGGAAAGGTAGAGGTAGGCCTAAAACGACATGGATAGAGGTAATTAAGAGAGATATGTCTTTGTAAAATTTGGATGAAAGTATGACGTTCGATAGAAGAAAGTGGCGAGAGAGGATTCATGTGAATGACCACACGTTGCCTGATATTAGTTCATGTAGCCGACCCCAAGTTACTTAGGATTAAGGCTTCGTTTGTTGTTGTTGTTTGTTGTATAGTATAAATGTAAAACATATTGCATTGAAACACAAAGGATACAACAATCTGCAATAAAATTGGTGTAGAACACATACCTAGTGCATTGCCATCCCTTTCATTTTTCAAGCTTTGGGTGGTCTCTATTTGTTAAGGAAACTCTTCAGTTGTTTTTTTTATTTGTAGGTGTCACGCTTCTTTAAACCTTTTGTTGCTGGGAACTTTAATTCTACTACTCAAGAGGAAGGTTCTATAGTTACTACATCGTCTTGTCCTATTTCTTTTGTTCCTGACGACTTTCCTTTTCCTATCTCTATATCATGTTTGTCTCCAATCTTGCGACTCATCTCAACGGCCATAGAAATGATAGCTTCAATTGCACTTTGAGATTCGGCAACTCAGAAAGCTATGCGATCCACAATGAACCCATCATCTTGTACTTCTCTGCAATGCTAAGGTTTGGGTCAACAAATATAGTGTCTCTGTCAATATTCGTAACTGAGCCATCTATAGCCTTCTGTGTCCATCACCTGCTGATGTATTGATCTAGAAATATTTTTACATTAAAGTGATCTAACACTTTCAGAGAATGCAAATATAATATCTCAATACTCTCAAATATCAAACAACTGCATATTATGGTTTTTGTTAGTGTATCAAAGGTAATAATGCACTCTTTTAATGATCCATTGTGTTGTCCAACAATACACTCAATTGTAGAATCAGGTGTGTTTCTCATTTGATGTATACCTTGAAGCTTGAAATATAAACGAAATGCATACATACAGACAAACAGAAGCAAAAAATGCACAGAGAAAAGTAACACAGCATAAGTTTTTTAACATTTATACCTCTGCGCTTAGATAATTTCTTTGGTGCTGAAGGAGTCGACTAAACCACAGGGATCTCTTCACGACTCGTTGATGCTTCTAGTTCGAAACCGGCTATCTGTCTACTCCTTCTTGGCATAAATGCAAAGCTTTTTGAATCTCAGAATATTCTACCGCCTAAGCCTTGTTGGTGAAATAAATCAGGCGAGGAAACACAAGTCTCTATCTCTCTTAAACCGCTGCTATCAATTAGCAGAACTACGAAAGAACAAGAGAGGGAAAACCAAAGAGGAAAAATAGAAGGCTTTTCTAGTTTTTTTTTTTTTTTTTGTTCACTATAGTGTATCTCAATTGATACACACAGTTTTCTACTTGATAACCAAAACACCAGGGTTTTAGAATTTTAAAAACACCCAAAAGTTACCAACAGAAGATGCTTAGCTTACCCTAAACTCTTCACTTCTGTGAATAATAAATCCCTTTTGGTTCAGGCTATTAGGCCATAAAATTATTATTATTTATTCTTAGATCCAATGAACCCATAAATAATAAATATTAATTATTTATTTTCTAGGCTTATAAAAATAATTCAATAAATAATTAATGAGTCCAAATAGACCAAAATAATTATTCATGCCTTTTATCTAATTTAGGCTTAGGTTAATTTTTTCAATTATTCAATCTAGGCTTAGGCCCTGAATAATTAATTAACCAAATAAACCAAATAATAAAATTAATTTAATTTCTCTCGTCTTTTTATTTTATTCCAATCTAATAATAAATTAGACTTCTTGAATAAAATAAAATCCTCTTTAACTGAGATATTAAAGAGGACTAACATTAATTAGGACTTACGGGCTATTCTAAGGACCAAAATGACACATCGTCTTGGCTACTAAAATGACCAAAATACCTCTACTATATAAATAGCTATATTTTACATTTTAAATATTTTATAATATCACCATAAGAAAATATTGACCCCAAGGATAATGTTGTATTAGCAATGTCTTCGACCTATAGGTGTAATGACTAAAATACCTCTCTACACATTGTCGTTTATTTAGAGAGGAAAAAGCGTACTAACATCTTTTTAAGAGGCATCTTCCATCCTTAGGCTTCTAGTCCAATGATCTACAATTTCTTAGTGTATTTTCGCTTTTCAAGGGAGCTACCCTAAAGCAAATATCCAAGTTATGTTCCCAAGGCATTGGATATTTAAATCATTTGGACAGCCACAATAAGCGATATAGTATAGAAGCTATCTTGTACAAGTCTGTCTTAAGTAACAAGTTATATATACCCAACATACAAGTATATTGGTCCTACAATAGAACCTCACCTTTAGTACATTAAAGCATACGCTTTCAGTTTCGTTAGACCACCAACTCACACTCAAGTTGTAGAGTATAAGTCCATGCTGTAGCAGTAATAATCTAGATTTCTACTATATAATATTTTTATAAACCACTACTACAGGTCCAATTCTACGTATTCGAAATATGCTTGTTTTATGAAATAAAAAGACTACTCATTGGCTAAATATAAGCCATTCCACATTTAGAATTCATAACACAATAACCTTACCATGATGAGATTCTCATTCTCATCATTCAGTTAAGAACAATAGTTTATGTGTTAAGTAACATATGGTTCATACCTTACTGTGAAAGACCTCCATTCACATGAACCATTTACTTAAACATAATAGGTCTTTTTCAGTGAAAATTGTGCACAAAAGTAATGAAAAATTCACAAACAAATTCTGAGAATAATACTTTTATTAATACAAATTAAGATTACATCAGAAACCTAGTCTACGGGGCATATATCCCAACATACCTAGCCCTAAGAATTTGTCAAACTGGGCATGAAACTCGTTGAACAATAGAGGCATGTACATCTTCACGCCACAATTTAACAGTGGAGAGTTTTTTAGTGCCATCAATGGTAATTTTTGTCTACTTTCATACTCAGATATCACCTGTTTTGTATCACTTTGAGGCAACAACACAGTTAAAGTGAGTGAAGATTTTCAAAATATCATAATCTAGCTTCAGATGGTTTTTTAAGTTTGTATTAAAGCTCTTGCTTAGTTGTGTGCTATGCATCCCAACTACCCATGTACCCGTCAAGTAGTATTGTGCCCACTTTACTCGAACTGCAAATATGTTTTTGATCCATTCATTTGTTTCCAACTCATGGACTACTATGAGTTCATTCAATGTCTCAAGAGACTCTGCCTCATCTTCAATATAGAACATATAACTTCCAAACATATCTGAGACCAACAATCCCTTCCTACAAAGGTGCCCAAGTGTTTGACGAAATTTTTCTAAACATAAAATGTACATAGGCCATGAAAGGTTTGGGAGAGAACTGTAGAAACTATTGTAGCTATTGCAGGGTCTTGATCAATAAAGATAGATTTAGGGTGCTCGCCACCCATAGCTTCAAAAAACGTCGTAAAGAGCCAATTAAAAGATTCAATGGTTTCATTGTATAGTTGAGCTACTCCAAAAGCTACCAATTGCCTGAATTGGTTAAACTCAGTAAATACTCTAAGAGGTTGGTACTATTTGTTCGTCTTGTATGTAGTGTCAAAGTGACCACATCCTCAAAAAAGTAATACTCCATGATCATGAGTGCATTAGCCTAATTTGTGATTAGCTCATCATAATCGAGTTGCACTGCATGAAAGAAAGAAGAATTCACAAAAGCTTGTTATTCAAAATATCTCAATAATGCTCCAGCCTCACCATATCGTAGCTTTCGTTGTCTTTTATTATGGAGATATCGCTCAGGTCCTTCTTAGTTCACCCCAAATTTTCCTTACCACCTGCTTGTACTAACATCAACTCATAGGATTGCTTTAGAGATAACCACGAAGTTTCAGCAGCCTTGAGCATTGCTCACCTTCCTCTGGGATAGCATAAGGTGAACACATGCAGGAATATTAAAGTCATGATTGTCGTTAGATTCAAACTCTATAACCATATATTTTTCCTTCTCCCTATCTAGTACAATAACCATCTGAGCAGAACAACCCGTTTTTATTTCTGCACGAGGACGCTTAATTTTTCTTTTACATTTATCAATCCTTCTAAACCCTACTTTGCAACATGTAAACCTCCTAGACGTCAATACACCAATACTGTTCTTGTTCCCATACTCTCTACGTATTTCGAATCCCATCCTTGCACCATAATAATTGTAGAAGTTGTACGCATCTTCTTCAGAATCAAATAATTGTCTAACTATATTTACCAAGTTAACGCTCGCATTTGTTCTATCCTCCATTGAAAGGAACCTACACATTTCCCAAAAAAAAAAAGAAAAGAAAGAAACAAATAAATTAAACTACTTGAGCACCATTGCAAATAAACAAATTAATTAAATTTTGTAATATGGACCTACATAGTTCAATTATATATAGGAGAAAAAAGAAACACTACTAACTTGATCTAATTTAAAGAATTACAAGGATAAAAAATTAAAATATTAAATATCCTGAGGAATGGTACTTGTAAATGTATTTGCAAAAGAAAGTCTTAATCATATGTACACTATAACAGGTTCACACTAATATGACCTAGTATTGACATGGGAACTAACCCCATGAATATGACTTACGAATCTATTAACATAGAAAACAATATCATGAACATGACTTGCAAATGTATTAACATGGAAAGCGATCTTATGAACATGACCTACGAATGTATTAACATGGAAAGCAATCTCATGAACATGTCCAATACATTGCATAACTTGTTCTCACAAATACACGAACATGATTATTAATCTAAAGATCAAGATTATATTGGAAGTATTTTCTTCACAACACAATCTTTGCAACCTTGTTCCTCTTGAAAAACAACAACGATGACAAGAAAATTTTAAAGAAAACACTTACCTGCAATTCTTCAAAGAAAGTTTCAATTTTTTCGGTATAGATGATGACCAATTTTGCTGCAACAACAGTATGCTCATTAGATTTCCCAGGAATTCATTACTGCTTCCGGCGTTGTGAGAAAAGGCTTCTTTTTTTTGAAGAAACTACAAAGAGAAATTAGAGGGGTGGAAGGATGCATTAATGGCTTTTGTTTTTGTTTGCTTTGGTTTGGGCGAATCTTTGAAAATTTAAAAAATTAGAGAAAAGTACAAATCGTGGGAAAATGTGTCATGGCTAGCTTGGAATTGATTCGTTGAACTAAACTTAGAACAAAACAATATCGTTTTGGTCTTAATTTTAGACTTACAACATGATTTTTTTTCTATTACACTATTCAATCAATAATTAATCCTAACCATAAAAGAATAACACAATTTCCGTACTATCTTGCGTGGCCCCGAAACCTTTCTGACCCTAACACTTGGCATGCTGCGAATGCAAGAATCTGCTCCTAGTAGTTTCGCATCGTAAAGTAGCCTCGCAATTTTTGTACCAGGTTTGCATAGCTCTCGACCTGAAAATCACGCAGAGACATGACGCAGAGTTAATGCCATGAAAAATGAAAAGAAATAAATTCAAAGTGAACACATCCAAACGATCCCGAAATTGAGATCTGGAGGCATTTGGTATTCCGACGACAACCATGAAAATGGGGACCCACAATTTGGCCAAGTTGAATGCCCAAGATTCATTATGTGAATGATTTCATTTTGACTCTCTGACTTCTGGGTTAAATTTTTATTTATTTCGATATATTTTAGATAATGAAAAATACTGTACATACGGGTTTTAATATTGAAGGGTAGGAAGCACGTGTTGTCACGAATCTTTCCGTGTCGTCCTCAAACGGGGCACCTGCTCGCCGTGTACTGTTCTGGAAGAACTCAGCGTGCCGGCGGAAAAGACCGCCCTATCGGCCTCTCAAGCACCAGTTGCAGACTGCAGAGACTGTCCATCGCTGTTATTTGGTGGCAAACCCAGGAAACAAATGGGTTCCCGAACAACTCAAGTTTCTCAAGAAGCACCTCTTCTACAGAATTCTGCAGATGAGAAATCGTTAAAGCCACCAGTAGCTGGATATGAAAATGAAGTTAGCGATGAGCTGGAGAGGGTATTGACGAACTCCGAGCTGACACAGTTTCAAAGGCTCCGTCTTGGTACTTGGGTTGAGTTAAAACAATTGTTTTACCTTGCAACGCCGGCTGTGGCGGTCTATTCTCTCAACTACTTCATGACCATGGCGACCCAAATCTTCTCTGGACACCTTGGTAATCTTGAACTTGCTGCCGCTTCTCTTGGAGACACCGGAGTTCAGACTTTCTCCCATGGTATCATGGTATATCTTTGCTCTTTTCGTCACTCCAATATCTCTTAATTTTTGCGGAACGAAAACTCATTTAACTCCTGCAACCACCTGAAGCGGTGGCTTACAAGTTGTTTGACTTTTTGTCAAATGAACGAAACTGATTCCAATTGCAATTCATGAGATTGTTTCGTTTGTTCAGCTTGGAATGGGAAGTGCAGTTGAGACTCTGTGTGGACAAGCATATGGAGCCCAAAAGTACGATATGCTTGGGATTTACCTGCAAAGATCAACTGTACTGCTAACTCTTACCGGTTTCCCCCTTACTGTGATCTACGCTTTCACGAAGCCAATTCTTCTATTCGTTGGCCAATTACCGGAGATTGCATCTGCAGCGTCCAAGTTTGTCTATGGCCTAATCCCTCAACTTTTTGCATTTGCAATTAACTTCCCAATGCAGAAATTTATGCAAGCTCAGAGCTTAGTTGCACCCAGTGCATACATAGCACTGGCCGCATTAATTATTCACATATTTATAAGCTGGTTATTTGTTTACAAGATTGGGTTTGGTTTAGTGGGAGCATCCATTGCTTTGAGCCTGTCATGGTGGATAATAGGAATTGCCCAATTTGTTTACATAGTGAAAAGTAAGAATTGCAAACGCACTTGGACTGGTTTTAGTCTCCAGGCCTTCTCTGGCCTATGGAGCTTCTTCAAGTTGTCGGCTTCGTCGGCGGTGATGCTCTGCTTAGAGGAATGGTACTTCCAACTTTTGGTTTTGTTCACGGGGTTGCTTCCCAATCCTGAATTGTCTTTGGATGCAGTATCCATATGGTAAGCCGAAAGTTTGTTGGATCATTGCAAGAAGAAACAGTTTACATTTTTTGTCTTTTCTTGGGCTGATGTCAGTGCTTTGAAAAGGTTTTTTTTTTTTTTTTTTTTTTTTGGTGTGTGTGTTTATGTGTTAATGCTCTCCCACCGACTAATGCATACTCCATTTTGATGCACTAGAGGCGATGACGGCTGCTTTGTATTTTTATCATTTTTACTTTTTTAAAATAATACATTTTATTTTATTTTTAAATTAATATTAAAGAACCGACAAGTTTAATGAATTTTTTAAATTCATCAAAGCAAAGAACCTAGAAATTTAATCCCAACTAACAAAAAGAGAAAGAAGAGGTAGAGAGAGAAGCTCTCAACTCTCTTGAGTCCTCTTTCTGACTCTCATATCCATTGATGCCAATGATAGGTCTTTATACTATATTGCTCATGCATGTTCTTCCTTCTAATTAGTTCTGCATTTATTCGTTTCTGGTGCTCTACTTATGTGATATTGTGAGGTGTGGTTCGGCATTTGAACTATGGCCGGTTATACTTGATATGTCTAACCTTCATTTCTATGTTGGTTCTTGGAGCCTGGTTGTCCATGGGTACTGTTGTGCTAGGGTTTCTGCCTTTGATGCTTCTACCTGATTCTAACTGGCGTTCCAATCTTAAAGTCTTCTGCATTTTCCTGGGTTCTCTTGTCATCCTTGGTCTGTCTTGTCTATCTAAATTTTTTTAGCTTCCATATTTAGTTATTTTAGTTGTAAGAGTGTGAATCTTTTTTCTGTCCAGAATCTAGTTACCATATTAAGTCGATATTTCTCCTGTTCCAGTTGTCCATCCTTCTATTCCTGGCTTCAGAGTTTTCTTCGATCTGTTTTAACCATCTTCTTCATCCGTAAACCAGTTTGAATGCTGTTGGAAGCAGTCTCGGTCTTCAATATTCCCTCTACGCTAGGCTCCATTTAGAAGTTCACTCTGCCAGTATCCAAACTGCTCCAACGAATTGTTAGTCTTCTATCCCTCCTTTCCCAAGAAGTCCCCTACCTACTCCACCCCCCGCATGCGGTCTTTCTGCTACCTTCTCCAACATATTATTGTACCAGTCTGTTGTGCCATCTTCCAGCCCTCCTTTCTATGTACGCCAGTGTGCTGTTTTACCTAACCCGGGGCAGTATCTTTCTAGTTTTTGGAATCAGCTTTGTTTAACCAAGTCTTATGGCTCTACCTGGTCCTTTATCTTGCTAAGGGCTAGACCTCATGGTCCAGACCAGAAGTCAGAAGTTAGGCATTCTTGAGGGGGCAACTTCTACTGCTAATTCCATAGCTGTCTCCCCTGGCATGTGCATGGATAAGCCAACCGATAACAACCCAACCCCACCTTCCCCTCGGCCAGGTATTCATTCCATATCCATTGACCTTCAAATTGCTCCTCAACCACCCGATCAAGCTGATCCGGATCCCCCCCTAGTGGGGAAACATTCTCAAAACGTCCCAGAAATGCCATCTGCTCCTAACGTCCCCTTAGTGGGTAACAATCGCCTGCCACCCACCTTATCATTGCAGACCTCTCAACCCTCTCGGTCTTGGGCAAATATTGTGAGGGGAAACCGTGACCAACAGAATGGAATGCATCTCAAGCATATTCCTTGCTCGGGTAATGTCATTGAGTTGGAAGAAAGGGACTTCGTGGAAGCTATGGGTAAGCTTAGTTTCTGTCTTGTGGGGATGTTTGCTGGTAGGTTCCCGGGAATGAAAGCAGTAATGGACCTCACAAAACAATGGGGAGTTCAATCCAAAGTGCATTCCCATGCTACTGGATGGCTTATATTTCGTTTCCAAACTGATGATGATAGACAGCAGGTCCTCTGGGGGGGGCCTTATGCTATATTTGGGCGATCTTTGATGCTTAAAATAATGCCCTATAACTTTGATTTTTCTCTTGCTGAGGTGAGCATCATGCCTATATGGATCACGTTTCCTGCCTTACCTCTCAGGTGCTGGAACATAACTGCCTTAAGCAAAATTGCATCGGCTGTGGGTATATCGATCATGACAGATATGCTCACTGCAACCTTTGAACGCCTATCCTATGCTAGAGTCCTTGTCGAAGTCGATGTGGCCAAGCCTCTGGTAAAGACGGTACCAATCAGAATGCCTTCAGGTAAGATAAAAAACCAGGCAGTGAAATTTGAGTTTGAGCCTTTGTACTATTCACACTGTTGTAAATTTGGCCATGCTACTGAGGCATGTATGGGGGAAAACATGAAAAGAAAGGAGTAGCAGGGAGCTAACAGAAAATGTAGGGAACAAAGAGGGGCGAATGGGTAGTACAAGGTCTCCTACTAGGCCAATGTTAGCCCCGGTTAGACAAAATAAAAATATGAGATCATCATCCCAGGCTCGGACTGATGAGAATGGTGGTGTAAGCAAAGACAAGGGGAAACAGCCGGTTCTTAATTTGGACCAGAATATTTTAAGCAGTGAGCATACAAATGACATCCAGGATCATAGTGGAAATGCTACAGTTGATGTCCCTTCCTCTTCTAATGGACCTTGCAACCAACTTACTCACACTAGAGGCCGTTCAAGGGTTAGGCGTAGGGGACGGCTGCATTGGCAGAAAAAATTGAATACGCAATCTTTCTCCCCTTCCCATTTAGGAGGTTGTGATGAGGAGGTGCCAGTGACCATGGAGAATACTGGTAAAATGACTACTCAGGTAACAAAATTTATCTCTTCAGTATGGAAAAAATATGCCCAGTTGAGTGTTGACTTGATTAGTGCCCAAGGGGCACTAGTTAGTCCATAATGAGAGTAGTGTGCTGGAATATTCGAGGGTTTAACATGACCCTCAAACAACATGGGGTTTGGAATTTTATTTCGACTTATCATGTTGACGTTATTGGATTGTTGGAAACAAAGTTGAATGCTGAAGGGGTGGATAACATTCTACAACGAAATTTCTCTAATTGGTCGGCCTTTCATAACTTGAATGAATCTGATGGAGGCAGAGTAGTTATCCTATGGAATGATGCTAGGGTGGATGTTTCTTTACTTCACTGCACGTCTCAAGCGATCACTGTGAGTATTAGTTGTAAGATCTCACATGCTACCTATTCTTTCTCCTTTATCCATGCTTCCAATTCGGTTACGGCTAGAAGAATTTTATGGGAGGACATCCTGTCCTTATCTTCATCAATTTCGGGTTCGTGGATTCTAATGGGCGACTTCAATACTTATTTACATATTGAGGACAAACTAGGAGGCTCTGTGCCATCCTCTTATGAGATTAGGGACTTTGTTTCCCTATGTGCGGACATTGGGCTGGAGGACCTACCTTATGTCGGATCACGGTATACATGGACAAATTCTAGAGTGTAGTCCAAACTTGATAGGGTTATGAGTAATGATGCATGGTTTCAATGCCCTACACAGGCTTCTGTTGAGTTTCTCCCTATTGGGTACCTATCTGATCATAGTCTTGGTAAATGGTAGACAACATTGAGAGACTTGCGCGTCCATTTAGGTTCCTTAATATTTAGGCTGAACATGATTTGTTCCATAATATTGTTCAAGAGGTTTGGGATCAGGAGCTCTTGGGTTTCCACCAGTTCACTCTTTGTAGACGATTAAAGATGCTTAAAGGATTCCTGCGGAAGCTAAACAAACAGGAATTTTCTCACCTTTCCGAACGCGTGGAAAAGGCTAATCAGGCAGTTCTTAATGCACAACAGTTATTACTTGGCAACCTGGTAGATCAAACCCTTATTGAACAATTCAAGGATTGCAAAAGATCCGCCTAGCACTTGGCGGAAGCAGAAATGAAGTTCTACTAGCAACTTGCTAAAGGAATGTATGTAGCTCTCTCTGACAAGATACCCGCTATTTCTACAATATTGTCAAACGTAATAAAAAGCGGAACTTCATCTCTTCTATCTCTTTGGAGGATGGTACAAGAACCAATAGCCCAATGGCTCTTGCGGACGAATTTGTTAACTACTACCAGAAGCTACTTAAGTCTAAGGTTGATTGTAGGAGCATCAATGTGGACTTTGTTAGGGCTGGTCCCCTTGTACCTCATGATATGATGGTTGACTTGGTTAGGGAGGTGACTACCTAGGATATCAGACTAGCTCTGTGGGACATTGGGGATTCCAAAGCACCGGGACCGAATGGTTACTCGGCATTATTTTTTAAGAAAGCATGGAGCACGGTTGGGCAGAGTCTGTGTGATGCAGTTATGGAATTCTTCAGTTGAGAGAAAATTCTTAAACAGATTAATCATTCTATCATTACCCTGGTGCCGAAGAATGATCACGCTGATAGGGTGGGTGACTACCGACCTATTTCCTGTTGGAATGTGGTTTATAAAATCATATCCAAAATACTGGCTGATAGACTCAAATTAGTGGTCCCTCATCTGGTGGACGGAGCACAATCCGCATTCAATCATGACAGACTCATGACTGATAATATCCTACTAGTCCAAGAACTGTTGCGAATGTATAGTCGTAAAAGGGTTTCTCCAAGGAGTACATTGAAAGTGGACCTCAGGAAAGCCTATGACTCTATAAATTGGGATTTCTTATTGGACTTACTTACTGAGCTGGGATTCCCTCATCTATTTGTGATATGGATTAAGCAGTGTGTGACCACTACCTCCTCTGTTGCTATCAATGGAAATGTGCATGGCTACTTTACTGGTGCGAAGGGTCTGTGGCAAGGTGATCCTCTTTCTCCACTGTTGTTTGTTATCTGTTTAGAATATTTCTCTAGGGTGGTCAAAGTGCATACACTTGGGACATCATTTAATTACCATTCGAACTGTAAGGACTTAAGGGTTACCCACCTTACCTTTGCGGATGACCTCATGTTATTTGCTAGGGGAGACTGTTTTTCTATCCGTATCCTCCTTAACTGCTTAGAAGAATTTAAAAGTTGCTCAGGTCTTGAAATCAATAAGGATAAATCCTATATTTATCTTGCGGGGATTGCTCCAGATATTCAAGAAGCTATTATGGCAGATACGGGCATACCTATTGGAGAAATTCCATTTCGCTACCTTGGACTGCCAATCATGAACGGTAAAATTAGACTAACTCTCTTCAAACCATTACTTGATCGTATTGGCTCTTTTATTGGGAGATGGTCTGCTCGTTCTCTCTCTTTTGTTGGGCGGCTGCAGTTGATTCAATCTGTGCTCCAAGGGGTCGAATGTTTTTGGCTGTCAGTTCTTCCTACTTCTTCTGCTGTTATCTCTCAGTTAGAAAGGATGGCTCGAGACTTCCTGTGGAACTCAAATTACCATCCGGTGGCCTGGAACACTATTTGCCTCCCCAAGACTGATGGTGGCCTTGGTTTGAGGAATTTAAAAATTTGGAATGGAGCTCTTCTGTCTAGAATCATTTGGGACGTACACGCTGAGAAGCAATCCTTGTGGGTCAAATGGGTGAACCACTACTACTTGAAAGGCAGCTCCATTTGGGAAATTGAAGCTCATAAGGAACATTCCCCCTTGTCTAGGAAATTGCTGGCAATAAGGGACGTGTTCGTAGAACGTGAAGGTGACTCTCACTGTGCTGCTGTTCTTCTTCAGTCATGGGACAATTGCATTACTTCTTTCACCTCTCTTGCTTATGACTATCTTAGATCTACTTCACAATTTGTGTATTGGGCCAACACTATATGAAAGCAGGGTTTAACGCCCAAACACTCATTCATTCTTTGGTTATGTGCGAAGGGCAGGTTTAGGACCAAAGATGTACTAGTGTTCAGACTGGATGACTTGACATGCCCTTTATGTAAGTCTCAGCCTGAATCGATGAATCATTTGTTCTTCAAATGCACGGTCTCTGCTACTATCTGGACAGAAATGAAATCTTGGTTAGGACTTCCTCAATCTTTGAATTCTGCAATGGCTTGTCTTAGGTGGTATAAGCGTGGCAACAGGGGTACCTCATGGGTTTCTAAGGCCAAGTCTACTGCTTTGTCGGCCACTTTTTATTTCATTTGGACTGCCCGAAACAAGGCCATCTTTGAGGGGGTAGTCTGGCAACCAGAAGCTATAGTGAAGAAGATTAAAACACATGTGTATATTGTAATTTTTGCTTTGTACCCTCATGTTAAGACTAGTTTTGAGACCTATACTGAGATCCTCTATATTGTAGTCTCGCCGACTGCAATCTAGTAATTCATGTAAATGCTTATTGATTAATATTATAATATTTACATTTGCATAAAAAAAATAGAAATTTAATCCCATAACTATTTTAGGCTTTATTTGGATACTAATTTTTTTAATTTTATCTCAAATTTAAATATATTATTATTTTAAAATATTTTTATTCTTTAAAAATTATTATCTAATCAAGATATATTATATTTTTTCTTTGTAGATATATCTGATTTTATATATTTAATAATTTTTTATAAAATTTATCTCAATAAATTTTTATTCACTCTTTTAGTTGCATCAATTGGACCAGCCTTTGTTGTAATAATTGACAAACAATTGCTTTCAAACTGTTGAAAATGACTATTTTTATATAGTAAGAATGTGATACAAGTCTTTGGCCGGAGGCCTGGCCATTTAAGGTGATTGATAAAAAATATATATATATATTCTCATTTTTGTCTCCTACTCTTCTCTGGTGAGCTTTCTACCTAATGTCTGCCCATAATTTAGTATTGGAACCTAGCAAGTCCTTTTTTTTTTGGTTGCTTTTTTTCCATTGGGAGCTAGGAAGTGGTAAGTTACATTGTAAGAGTGCACGTATAACATATATGCTTCTATTAATTTCATGTGATTGCATTCAGCTAAAGGAAATATATTTGGAATGAGTGCAGCAACACAGTAAGTGGATGGCTCTTCATGATATCAGTTGGGTTCAATGCTGCTGCAAGGTCTGTCTCTGTTTTCTCCACTTGTTCAATTTCCTGCTTTTTATTGCTTTCACCTTCACTCTCAATACCCCCTTTCTTACAAAAATTAAAAAAGAAACAAAAACTAGTGTTCTTTTTAGTCGTGTTTGACGAAAATGGCCACTGTAGACTGTAGTCATTAAAGAAATTCCTATAACACTTTGGATTATCCGTGCATGCGCGCATCCCAATCTGCTTTTCTCTCTGCATACAAAATAGTACAACAAGAATGGTCATATCCTAGGCTGCATGTGTAAAGAATCGCTTTTGGCATTTTGGCATTTTGTGAAGAGGCATACGGGGGATTCGAGCTGCGCAAGTTTTATACAAAATTTACCTTGTAATTTGATAAATATTTTTAATAATTTTATAAATATTACGTATAATTATATAATTATTATATATGATTATATGGATATTAAAATGATATTATTTAAAATAATATTTTATTTAAAAAATTTATATATAATCATTTTTTTTCTCATTAAATTATTACTATTTTTAATTTGTACAAGCAAATTACCGAACCCCAAATCCATATCAGGGAATGCAAGTTATTTGGACTTTCGTAGACAGCTTCCTGAAATGATTGGTGTGCTTCGAGTTCGAGCACTAGGAACTTTGTGGGACAATCCTTCTTGTTCAATACCTCACGGAAGCATTAGAAACTTGAAGATCCACAGCCTCATAGTTGACCCACATTGACGGCTGCCCTTACCTCTACCTGGGGCGTGGGGGGGGGGGGGGTAAATTCTTATTCAATTTAAGTAAAAATATCAATTTAATTAAACAAAATCTTAATTTAAATAAAATTTATTTCATAGAGATATAATCTATTCACAAAATATTATATTCTCTTTTTTTTATTCATATTAATCTCACACATTTTTTAATTTTTTTAAATTAATTGTAATTCAAATATATCCTTAGATTTTACCCATTAAAAAAACAAAATTATGAATGACTAACTAGGACTATCATTATATTAGTAAATAATGAGTACTTTCTACGGCAATAATAATAATAATTGGGTGGGAGACTCAGATGAAAGGCTATTACATCTCTTTAAAAAAAAAAAAAACTCTAAAAATCAACACACATTCAGCACCATATAGGGACTCAAAAACACAGTTTTGTAGACAATGTATTCATTTTGTATTACAATTTCCTTTCACGAGCTTGTAGGTCATGTATCCATTTTCTGTTTTAGTAACTATTGTTCAATTGATGATCAGTGTGAGAGTAAGCAATGAACTAGGAGCTGGACATCCAAAGTCGGTTGCATTCTCTGTGGTGGTTTTGAATGTCGTTTGTTTCATACTTTCAGTGGCTGCAGCCATCATTGTCCTTTGCCTACGTGATGTCCTTAGCTATGCCTTCACAGAAGGTGAAGCTGTAGCTCATGCGGTCTCTGATCTTTCTCCACTTCTCGCCCTCACCCTTGTTCTCAATGGAATCCAACCAGTCTTGTCAGGTCAGATCTAGGAAGTATTTATACTAGTCTCGAAAATTTTGATCTAACCAAATTGGGATTTGTGTCATGTACTTCAAATATTGATAAATGATATTGTTGATTTATACAGAATTAGTTCTACGGGAACCTTTCTTCTGTCACGATGTCATGTATTAATTCAAATAACAATTGGGATTACTTTGGAGGGGAAAAAACTATGAATATATGCCTTATTACACATCCATGTACGATAATTTCCTTCACTTTTGTACATAATTGTCATCTTTCATCAATACCAGGTGTAGCTGTTGGGTGTGGATGGCAAACTTTTGTCGCATACGTGAACATTGCTTGCTATTATCTTGTTGGCCTCCCCCTTGGACTCCTTTTGGCATTCTACTTCAAATTTGGTGTTAAGGTATCGTCTAAACTTTGACTGTTTGGCGTTGTTCTCTACAAGTATATTTACTGTTTATTAAATTGATGCAGTTCAAGCATGTATTGGTCCATTAGGTTAGGGTGGCTAAAAGTTTTTGCTAATTTTTAAGAGAAATACTTGGGATGGATCTAGTTAATCGTGGATCACCGTTTTAAAATATTATACCTTTTTAGAAATATATAATTTTCAATGCATATAATACAACACTTGAAATGGTAATCCACGGGTCTACCCCAAATATTTTCCAATTTTTAAAGCTATTTTTCGTATGTTTAGTAGCAGTATTTCCTTTCCAAAAGTTGATGACAATATAGTAGTTAACCCTCTTCAATTCTCTTAACCAGTTTGGCTCTACATGCGGTTCATGTCCTAATTCCAAATAAGAAAGAGTACCCCCACCCACCACCCCCTCCTGTTTTCATTAAAATACTTGATTAGTCTCCATTTTGGCAAATGCGCAGAAGAAGATGTGGCTATGTAACATTTCAAATTTTGTGACTCAGGGATTGTGGTCTGGGATGATGGGTGGTACAGTAGCTCAAACGCTAATGCTGATGTGGGTTATATTGAGAGCCAATTGGGATGATGAGGTAAATCCGCAGTTCCCTCCTCACTTTCCCTTTTTATTTCATATTGAATTACGATTGGTGTTGCCTAGAAACATAAGCATCGTGCATTAATTTTTCTGTGAACATATGCACTCTACACAACAGTATGGAAGTGCAATTCCTTGTTAATGAAGTCTTCAAGTACTGCAAATGCAGTAAAACCATAACTGAAGATAATCAAAGGCAGGCTGTCAGGGAAAAATATTAGCAAGAAAAATCTCTCTAATGGGAGAAGAAAAAGTTTTCCCCGTGAAGGTCTAGATTTCTCTGGCGTTGTTAGAACGAAAAGAAAATGGATGTATGATATGAAGGAGATTTTTTTTCCAATAGTTCACGTAGAGGAAGGAAAAAACAAAAGCTATCTAAATATAGAATGCTTACCAAGTAAAAAGTAAAGGAGTTTCATGCATAATTTTATTTTTATGCACAAACGGTTTCACATATATTTACCTTATTTATATGAATAAACTTTGAGCCGTCTTTTGTTGATTTGAAAAAAAAAAGAGAGGTATAGAAAATGGATCTCATCTATAAAATAGAAATTATATGTGGGTCTGAATTGCCACTTGTTCGGGAAAAAAGTGCTTGCAATAAAATTCTCTTAAGCCCACACAATAAGGAATTATACGATTTAATGGAGTCCTAAAGTTGTATTTTCTCTTTACATGCAGGTGGAAAAGGCTGTTCAAAGATTAGAAGTTTTGGAAGACAAGAAAAAAGTAGTGCTTGTGGGTGAGGCTTATTAAGTAGAGGGTCCGTGTAATCTGTAGTTGTTGAAGATACGTGGTTCAGGTTACTTGGGAGGAAATCCCAAGTCCTCCACTATTTGTTGTCGAGCTAACTCAATGGTCTCATGTTGCAAGGGCCTAATTTACGAAGGGGAATTACGAGGAAAAGGAAGAGAAATTTTTTTCTTATATAATAATTTGATTTTATTAGCCTACATGAAATGTATTTCAAATATTTTAGCCTTTTGTAAGACTAAATAAACACAGAAAGATAGAAGAAATTGAAAATGAAACAACGGGGCATTTTTCCTTCTAGAATAATTGTTTCTAAACCCTAAGAGATTTGAGTTATTGAGATTTGAATTGATGCTTTGAGTGAACAAATTGTTAAGTTTCAAAATACTAAATAGTGTGAAATGTTATTCCTTTCCTCCTACAAAAAATGTAAAAAAATTTTATTTTTATTATATTAAAATGCTTGTCAATTTTACAAATTAATAATGTATTTATTACGTATATTCTTAATTTATCATTATTTAACTACTCAATAAATAATTGACTTATTAAATATGTGCGTATTTTTAATTTAATTAATAAAAGTTTACTTTTATTCGGAGGTACAATAGTCATTTTCTATTATAATTATATAAGTTTCTTTTCCTAATTATATGAAAGGATTATACTATTCCCTTTTCATAATATAAGTCATTTTAGATCTATACACAAGAATTAAATTTCAAATAATTTTAAAATTAAACTTTTAAAAATATCCTTAATTAAATCTTTGTCTACTTTGACAATTGAAAAGAGTTAGATTATAATTAGTGGAAATCGAGATTGCAGGGAGGGGTACAGTTGAAAAAAAGCAATAAATTTTTACAGAATTTTGTAAAATGACCTACAATATATTGTAAAAAAACTTTTCAAATCTAAAATGATTTATATTATGCAATAAAGGTAATATCATTTGAACAGGTTCGGAGTTCCGTTAATTCATTTAAGATATTGTTATAATGTTGTGGGAACTTCGGGTTGATACCATCTTTATAATTTTATTTCGTTAATAAATAAGTTAGGATTTGTCAATCTAATGTAATAATGGTTATTCCTATCGAAAAATAAAATAAAATATCTCCTTTTTTTGTTTTTTTTTGTTTTCAAATTACTTTTACTAGTAAATCTATAAAAGTTAACTATTTTGGGTAGATATTCATCCCACGAAGCATCATCCATCTTTGTTAGCCCCATCATGAGAAAATGAGACAGAAATGAACTAAAAGGAATCATATAGGAGCGCACACCAGGGAATTGCCAGAGATTGAGGGACAAAAGGGTTGAAGTGGCAGCAGCAAAGAAGTAGCGCTGCCACTGTTGCCCTCCATTGCTCTCGGGTGGTCCCTGTTCGTGTTCCCCTCCCCAAGCCATAGCTAGAAATGATCCGAAACTGTAACCAGAACCAGTCAAGCTTGGTTTGGTGGTTGGCGGTTGCGATTGTGGTTGAGAAAGTGTTGGTTTGGCAGTTTTGATGTTATTTAAAAAAAATAATAATATTTTTAAAAAAAATTTAGGATGTACAAAGTATAAAAATAATTTAAAATATAGTATATAAAAGACAAGAGTTTAAATTTAATTTTAACTTAATAAAATTAAATTGTTTACGTATCCTTTTAAGGTATAGAATAATTAAAACTCTTGTAATTCTTTTACATTTTAATCCTTTCTTACCTTTAATAGTCCTCACTCTCGGCTATGCATTGCAAGAAAATTGAATTTTAGTGACAAAAGTGCCAATTTCCACGCTAAAGGGTCATTGGAGACCTTTAGCGAGGAAAAAAATTTCCTCACCCTTTTGCCGCTTAAGCCCCATCACCAAAGGGTCTTGGCGATAAAACCAATTTTGTCGCCAAAAAGGGCCTTTTAGCGAGGAAATTCCATACCTTTTAGCAAAGAATTATTTTGTCACTAAAGCTAATCAATTTTGTTGCCAAAAATCTTCAGTTTGTTGCTAATGATAATTTCGCAACAAAAAAGTTTCATGGCAAATATTTCATCACAAAAAATATAATTTAATTTAACAAATTCAATTCATGGTAGAAAATAATATTACCATTGGTGACAATTCATCGCTAATACAAAACATTTCGTTGCTAAAAAGGCTCAATGGCGAGAAAAATTTCGTCGCCAATACAAAATATTTTGTTGCTAAAAAGGATTACTGGTGACAAAAGAATTTCCTCACCAAAGCTTTTTATTTTTTTTAATATAATAAATTTTTGAAACAATTCACGTGAACCTGCCGCACCCATAGATTAAATCACTGAATTGCCGCGAGAGAGATTTGATTGCACAACCATGCGCATTGAGGCCTTGTGCCTCAACCGCTAGACTAAGGCATTAGATTGGTCTAATCCCCATTTTTTTTTTATATATATTTAAACTATTCTTGATATTTTTTTTAATTTTCAAAACATTAATATTATAAAAATATAATAATTATATTAAATTATCTACGAAACAACATTATTTATCGTAATAAATTATTTTGTACATTCATAAAGTTTTAAAAATTTACATACTGTTAATTATATCATTATTTTTATTAAATGATTATATATATATATATATATATATTGTGTGTATATTTATATATGCATGCGTGTGTGTGTTGTGTATTAGAAGTATATATATGTATAAGTTTTTTTAATTGATCTATGTGTGTGTATATATTTACACACACACACATATATATCTGTGTGTGTTTTTGTATATATGTATGTATATGTGGTGTGTATATATATTTTTTTTATTTGCGTGTCACACACACACACACATATGTGTGTGTAACACGCAAATAAAAATACACACACACATATATATATATATATGTGACACACAAATATAAATAAATATGCACACCACATAAATATAAATATATATATGTATATATATATATACACACACACACACATATAGACGCACAAATATATATACACATACATACACACACACATATATGTGTGTGTGTGTGTGTGACACGCAAATAAAAATACACACACACACACACATATATATGACACACAAATATAAATAAATATGCAAACCACATAAATATAAATATATGTATGTATGTATATATATATATACACACACACATATAGACGCACAAATATATATACACATACACACACACATATATAGATATATATACACACAAATATGTATATACACATATATAGAATATTAATGCACATATGACGCACAAATATATTAATATATCTACACCACATACACACACACACACACACATATATATATATATATATATATATTAAAATGACGCATTGATTATTGAAATGACACGTGAAAGGGATTTGAAATGACGCATCAGGACCTGATTACTATGGAGTGTTAAATGAGATTATTGAAGTGCAATTTCTTGGTAATTCACAGCAAAACGTTGTTCTTTTTAAATGTCACTGGTTTGATCAAACATTGAATCGTGGTACCAGGGTACATCCGCAGTATAATCTTGTAGAAATTAACCACAAAAGGAGCTATGCTAACTATGATCCATTTGTTCTACTCAAGAAGCTAGCCAAGTGTATTATGCATCATATCCAGGGAGTAAGAGGCCAAGATCTGATTGGTTGGCAGTTTGCAAAACCAAAGCTCGACATATAATAGATGCACATGTGGTTGACAGAGCTTATTAGGAAGAAGAAGATGCTACTGACGAAGTCAACATATCGTTATTTATTGATCTTGGTATTCTGATGCATGAGAATGGTATGAATGAAATGTTGGATGTTCAAGATGAGGCTATAACAGCAAGGGAAAATTCTCCTATAAATGAAGAGGAAGAAGATGAAGATGAATGGGAAACGAATAGCGATACCTCAGTAGATGATGATGAGTCTGTATCGGAGAATGATTCTAGTGAATAGGCCTGATTTCAATTCATTTACAAATAATATAGTTAATGGTGAGGGAATCCTAAAATCTATTGCATCATTACTATCCCATGTCAAATTTTAATTTACAATTTATTTGTTACTTGAATCTACATGCCTTGAATCTTTTAATTTTTATTATTTTAAATTCCATCACATACAATTTTGTTTCACAATTTTGTCTAATTGTCGGGAATCTCATCTCCTTCTTTTTTTTTGCAGGAATCTTTCGTTTAGACTTGTACAGCCCGGAGGATTTTTATTATTCCTTATTATATTCTTTTGTGGTGTAAACAACAAGGTAATTTATATATTGTATTGTTGCTTGTATTGATGAGACAATTCACAAGGACGAGAGGCATTTATAATTTTTAGCTTGATTTTAACTATATCTAACATTTTAATTGGAACCCCGTGAGTGATGGGTGATCATTCCTCGTGAGTGATGGGTGATCATTCCTCTTGGGTAATGGGTGATTACCCCTAGTTATCTTTTGAATTTTTCTATATTTGAAAGATCTGTCTTTGTTGTTTGTAACAGCGTTTTGATTGTCAAATCTTGAGGTGGCCTTGTGCCTGGGAAATATCCAATTATAGGGGAGACTCTGTCAATTTTTTTTTAAAATTCAATTTACAAGTACAATGTTTATTTTGACATATCCATCATTATCATACATATTATTGTATTACTTTAAACTAGCGAATAGATATAACGTTTCAATGTTATTATTCTTTTATCATTTTTATTCACGGTTATTTACATTCTTCTTTTGAAGTGGGCTTCGTCTTTATTGGTTACTTATTTTTCTTTTTTCATCTCCTTTAGCAATGTCTTCTAATCAAGGATCATTGAGGGAGGGGAGTCAGGAGGGTCAGGACCCTTATACTCCATCCCCTACTCAGCTACCTCAACTTTCAGTGCCTCGTTCATTACATGGCTCTATTGGAGATGAGGGAGTACCATGCCCGGCTTTTCAATCATCCGCTGCTTTAGCTTCGCATTCTGTTGGGTTGCAAGTTACGGACTCCCGACCTTGGATTGTTCCACGGGAAAACGGGTAAGTAACATATTCATCCTTTGTAAGATGTTGATTATTAGTTCAATTATTATTATTATTTTTGAGATTAACATAACTGTATTGTACATTGTCATTGCACCAAAAATAGGTTCACCGGCTCGGACAAATGTGTCCGAGAAATTTCAAATATAATACAACAGTATTTCACTGGTTCGTATCCGACATACACGCATGTCCTGATAACCGTGCGAGACTTATGGTTTCAAGAATTTGGGGTAAGCAATTTTTGAGTATTTTTTATCGTTTAAGTACTATGTTATATGTTAATCAGAAATCTTAATCATGATCATGCAGAAATATTTTCGGTGGAGGGAAGAGTATGCTTCGCTAATTCGATCAACTTGGGAAAAGAAGTGTCGGACGCGATTTTCGGACATAATGTCTAGGCTGAGGAAGAGGGATGATTGGGTATGTCCTCATTGGATAGAGGCACAATATTGGAATGACATTTGCGAGTATTGGAGATCAGAGAAGTATCAGAAGCTCTCATCCACCAACAAAAAGAATCGTGGGAGTAGCTGCACCCATACTGGAGGGTCTATTTCGTTCACAGAACACGAGGACCGTTTGGTAATTCACCTTCACTTAATTAATTATTATTCTAAATTATTTTATTACAAATTTATGTAAGATTGTAATAATTACATTTTGTTAACATAAATGTAGCGGGCCAAGGAGAGGAGTTCTTTTAGCTACACAGACATGTTTGAGACATTACATGTCTTTCAGAGTAGGCCACAAAAGGGTCAGTTTGTCAGTGAGCGATCTCGCCAGACATTGGTATTATATAGATTAAATATGTTGAAATTCTTTATACTGCGTGGAATTTGTATTTTATTTTGATAATTACTATTGACAATTCTTTTTTTTTTTTTTTGTTTTTTAGGATGAGGTGCGAAATCTCATACAGAGCACTCCTCAGTCCGAGTCTAGTGACTCTGTAAACTCTGTTGTTTCTTTTGATGAAAAAGCCATGTTTGTAAAGGCACAAGGCGGGTTCAAAAGGGGACGAGTTTTTGGGTTAGGCTCAGAGGCGACACATGTTCGAACTAGACTGTCTCAAAGTGGACTGCATGCATCTTCCCCTACACCAGTTGATATTGGACATCTAGTAGAGCAAAGGGTTCAACGAGGTCGAGCGGAGATTCAATCGACAAATAGACTTGTATCGGGACTTCATGAGGCAACAACAGTCTACATTTGGTGGTTGGATGGCAGCTATGTCGGACAAGATGGGTATTCCTGCACCATCTATGCCATCCATAGAGGAGATAGAAGCGCGCATTGCGGCTGCTAATGCTGAAGATGAAGATCCAAATGCTGACGATGGATTTGATCCAACTGATGAGCACTCGGGCCCACGTAGGGGCTCTCGTTCCCCTCCTCCACTTCCTTCTGCAGCTGCTCCTTCATTACTTACATAAACTTGTTATATTTATTTTTATACTCTTTATACATTATTACTTATTTTTGTGAATTATTTTACTTTTTTAGACACTTATTATGTATTTTATATTATATTTTAGTATTTTAATTATATTTATTTGGGCTTATTTTTAATTTTTTATAGTATTTTTTTGGATTATGAACATAGTTTTGGCATTTATTTGTATAGTGTTTCAGGGTTGATTTACAGGGAATTAATAATTTAAAATAAATATAATAATAAAAAAATAAAAAATTATTACAAAATTCTCGCAAAACCGTCGCAATTTATGAGGGCTCAAGCCGTGGCCCTCGCAAAACCCTCGCAAAACCCTCGCAAATTTGCGACGGTTTTGCGAGGGCACAAAGTCGACCCTCACAAAACCGTCGCAATTTGCGAGGATTTTGCGAGGGTTAATGTTTTTCGTCACAAAACGGTCGCAAATTTGCTCATTTGGCGAAGTTTGACCAAAAATATTCGTCGCAAAATTCTCGCAAAATCGTCGCAAATAGCAACGAATTTTTTTTGCCCTCGCAAAACCGTCGCAAATAGCGATGGTTTCCCTTAGCCGTCGCAAATTGCGACGTCATTTTTTGCGACGGCTAAAACCGTCGCAAAAACGGTCAGCGACGGTTTTGCGACGGTTTTTGGCCGTCGCAAATCGCGATTTTTCCTGTTGTGTCTTGCTATTAACTGGTCAGCTGAAAGGAATCTCATTTTGCGTCCTATCTCTTGGCTAGGGAGACATGAAGAGGCTGATTATATACTTAATATTAGGGAAGCTTCTAAGGGTAATCTGGGGTAAGCAGGTGTAGGATGAGTCCTTAGGTGCCCAAATGGGGACTTCTATTTTGCGTTTTGTCTTCCTGTTGTGTTATGCACCAATATGGAAGCTGAGGCACGTGCTCTTCTACATGGTTTGAATTTGTGTTTCAAGGAAATTAGCAAATGTTCTCATACAAACAGATTCACTTTGTCTGTTGAAGCAATTTCATAAGGAACAGAATGTTGAATTTTTCTTAATCTCACATGGAATAGCTTAAAAAAAGGGTAAGAGAGGATTTTCCTATAAATAGGTACCTCCTATGTTAGTGTTTTTTGGGGGAGTGCACCAACTTATTGAGCCTAGTAAATTGGGAGATTTTTGGACTTTGGTTATTTTGTGAGGGTTTGTAATTTTGTCTATCCAAAAAATTACATAGTGGAGTGTTTCCCTGATGGGTTGTGGATGTAAGTCTAATTGAAAGACCAAACTACGTTAACTTTTTGTGTTCTATTTTATTTATTTAATTTTCTTTTCTCTTTCTATATATTTGTGTGTTGCTTCCATTGCCCATCCCAATAGTGGTATCAAAGCCTGGTTTCGGCTTTAGGAGAAGAGTAAGGTTCAGGCCTAGGAATGAGAGAAAAGGAGTAGGAGGTGCTTCATCAGCAGTTCTGAGTAAAAGGTAACTTTTTTTAGGTGTCACGTGGAGGTAAGATATTTTATTATGGATTATTTAAATATCATATATATGAAGAATAAGATTTTACCTTCACTGTTTGATGGAAAGATTGACTTCACTCTGTGGCAATGCACGACTCAAGACTACTTAGTGCAGCAGGGTCTTGATTCTGCATTAGAAGATGAGAAGCTAGAAGGGATGAAGGATTCAGATTGAAGTACTATTTAGAAAAGAGCGGTTAGTACTATTTGGTTAGCATTTACTTCACATATTAAAGTTACAGTATTGAATGAAACATCACCTAAGAAGATATGGGAGACTTTAGATAAAAATCATGCATCAAAGACACTGACTACCCGCTTAAAAATAAAGATAGATCTATATTCGCTTAAGATGGAAGAAGGAGGTAACATTATCGACCACATAAATAAATTTAATGAGTTAGTATCTCGACTTGAAAATTAGGGGAGAAGATTGAAGATGAGGAGCAAGCATTGCTCTTGTTGGCTTCTCTACCCAAATCTTACACATCACTAGTGCAATCGCTACTAGCAGGAAAAAGCACACTGTAACTGAATGAGCTATCGAATTCTTTAAAAGAAAATCACCAAATGATAAAATAAAATCAATTTGAAGATAGTTGAGTACTAGCTACAAAGAGTTGGAGAAGAGGGAGAAGTTGAAGCAGAAGAAGAGGTAACTAAGGAAGAG
This sequence comes from Voacanga thouarsii, assembly GCA_026120185.1. Taxonomy (NCBI): domain Eukaryota; kingdom Viridiplantae; phylum Streptophyta; class Magnoliopsida; order Gentianales; family Apocynaceae; genus Voacanga; species Voacanga thouarsii. The sequence goes on along the minus strand of JANUWF010001016.1, from coordinate 4,581,665 downwards.
AAAAATCCCAACAGAGTGATAATAGCAACCTTGAGTGTTATTACTGTGGGGAGATTGGTCACATTCAAAGTCGTTGCCTAAAAATGAAAGAGGATTTAAGAGATCTAAGAGAACAAATGAAGGGCAAGGCCAAAGTAAGTGAGTCCTTTACAAATATGGTTATAGGTGATGATCTATTATTCATAAGATGTTCAGATGATACTATTGGTGAGATGTTCGGATGATACCATTGATGAGAAGCATTCAAATTAGATAATGGATTTTGCATCAGACTTGCATATCTGTAAGGACCAAGACATGTTCGATGATTTGTAATTGGGGAACTTTGGCCACATCAATGTGAGAAACAACTCTAAGATGAAGGTTGACCCTACTAGAAAAACAGGTTGTTGTGACACATTTATTATGACATTTTGTTTAACATGTCATTAAAAATTAAGTTTTGTGACTTTTTTTATTTCAATGTCACAATAGACATAATCAAAACCATAATTGATTATCAATATAAAATTTAGTATATTTTTAGAATTATATTGTGACACTTTGAGATTTGTCAAGACATATATTTTTTTTTGGATACTGAATAATCTTTAGTGACATGATCAAAATGTTATAATAGATGTTTTATAGGAAAAAATAAAATAAAAGAACCGACCCCAAAAAAAATCACGGGAGTTTGAAAAAAGTCCGGGAGAAGGGAAAAATATGGGATTAGATTGAAATTATTAGGTGTGCGCCGTTAATATGCACCGAATCCTTAATAATTGTACGACATGCATATATTATTGTACAATTCTAGCAAGGTACAAGTTCTTAAACATTTTGTACACTAATCTAAATTTGGTTCGCATGCACTGCTTACACCCAATCATTCCACCAACTTCACAAAACATTGGATTCTCTCAATCTCCACTTCCCCAAACCGGTTGTCTTCATCTGAAAATCCCTTTCCCCTCTTTGCCTCTTTCCTCTAATCCCTTACATCTCAGCCCAAAATCATCCCTTATATACCATCTTCTCAACTGAACAAGAGCTGTGGAAATGCCATGAAGAAAGATCTGCACAATGCCGGCACTGTTCGAGCATTTCTTTGTAGCAGTTGTGAGGGGTGCCAGAGAAACCAGCCCATTTTGCACCGAGCATTGACTAGAAATTGAGGTGGGATTTTCTATCTAGTTCTATTGATTTGTATCTCGTGCTGCGTGGCTTCACTTTGATTGTATTTCTAAAGCTTAGCTGCATTTTGTCTGTTTATGCCTCTTGCATTTTTTGACTTGGTTACTTCTAGGAACTGGGTCCGACAATGCTTGTTTGTTCATGGGAGCTATTTTAGTGGACTGTTTTGGATTAGCCGGCTGGAGATTTACTTTCTACATGTTGATTTCTGGGTTTGTCCCCACCTGTGGAATTATTTTCTACTTGTTGATTTCATCATCTCAGAATGTCTGTTTGGGTTTTAATTTCTGAATGTCATTAGCAGTCCTTCACTTCTCTTTGGTGTTTTTTTGTCCAAAAATCCATTCTTTTTCCAGTTCTGGATTTGAGCTTGATGAAGTTATTTTTGTGTCTCGTACTTCTTTAAAGAGTATTTTTGTGTCTCATACTAGATGCTTAGAGTATGCTTGCAGCAGAGCCATCATCCAGTGTAAACTCCCAATCTTACTAATATATCTTGAGCATTTCATAGTTGCGTTATAAATTGGGAGGAATTAGTTCAACAAGTGACAAGTGCTTCTGGGAAAATTGGCAACAACGCCATTTGTTCTCTCTATATTTAAAGTGTTTACGCAGAATTCATAAGGTGTAAAAGTTGAAAGCAAATTATGGTTACTGTTTCTTGTGATCTGCCTTATTGATAGATGCTGGTCATAAGAATTGTTAGGATATTGGTTACATTATCTTGAATATAATTTCCTACCTGTTTAAGCATTCTAGCTTTGGAAATGTGTTTAGCATGCTTTCCATGCTGGATTAATATGTTTGTCATTTTAGAGGTTGATATAGCAACTATCCCTTTTATTCATGAGTATTTATTAGTGCATTCTGGAGTTTAGTTTGTAGTGCTGAGTACATTATGTAAAATGGTTGTTTTTCCTTCTAATAGGTGTCTATGTGGTGTTTGTAATGTCACTGTGTTTTGAGTGCTTAACGCTATTTGTTTGATATGCTAAGCTGTGCCTTATACCATTTTACTGCAATCTTCCTCATGGCTTTTTGAAGACATTATTCTGATAAAAATTTCTGAAATGGTCTATTCAATCTGAAGTATTTTCTTGTAACTGGCCATGCACAATTATATCCGTAGTTATCAGACCTAGGATTGTGAAGTGTATATGTCTCATGGGTGAAGAAATTCCTGTTCTTTTATGTGTTTATTTATTTTTAAATGGCAAAACCTATTCATGAGGCTTTGCCCATAGGGAAGTTCAAAAAGTTATAGTCAGCCTTATACTTGCAGGCAGATAAACTAGTTATATTCATTGGAACCTGTGGCCTCACTTATCACAATGTGGAGACCTAAACTTGCTTCTGGATTTACTATCTTAATCAACTTGAAAAGAAGTATATCTTTTTATTAAGAAATGATTTCTACTGATTATCAGGAATGCATAGATGACTTTACTATGCAGTGCACTCTATGGAGTATTATGTGAGAAACATAAACTTAGCATGTTAAAGGACACCCAAAACTTTGTCATTTAATACCAATATTATATTATTTCCATAATTCCAAAGCTTTACAATATCCATGTGCTAAGAAATTGAGAGAGAATAATCTCTTTCCATAAGGTCTTCAGAAAAATTTTCTTACTTTTTCTTTTGGTTTAAAGTGTCTTCTTTTTCGTTTGTTGTATCCGAAAAATAGAACATATGAGTTTGTGTCTATATGGCCAAGGGTACTGATTGCAGTAATATTTGCTCCAAGTGTTGCTCCAGATCAACTGGAAGACCAGGATATCCTTGTTTGATGCACATGACTCGCACACAAATTCACATAAAAGTGAGCTTCTAAAGGAGCTTAAGTGTTGGAACTCTTGAATAATATTCTCTCTTATCACTCTGTACAAGTTAAGTTAGGACAAAACAATTTGATAACATAAGGAGCCTCCCTTTCTTTTTTTCTCATCTGTTGTAACCTAAAAAAAATTCCTTCCATTAAATTTTGCACTTTTTAATATTGTTCTTTTTGTTGTTGTTAGCTGCAATTCTTAAAGGTGCTTCAAATATTCCAGACAAGATACCATCTTCTAGCTCTCCTCTAATTGACCAGCAGACAAGTGATCTATCGCACTCGGGGTTAGTTAAAATGACGGATTATTACAGTCTTCACAATATATCTTTTTGCCAACAAATATTTCTATCTATTATTCCTTTGATGCCACTTTAAGGATTATGTTTCTTAGCTGGTTTGATACCATCTTTAGTGTAAAGTGACAGTACTGTGGCTAATGAATGCACTAATTGTTCACATTTACTGCACTTTATCTACAATCAATCATTGGTAGAGCTAGTCTTTGAAGAATCATTTGGTAATGCATCTAAAAGGAAATTTGGTATCTAAGCTGAAGCTTATCAAGCAGTTGGATAGGTTTTGCCCTTCCCCCTCCCCAACCCCAATCACAAGAAAGAAGTATAACATAAAGTATTACAAATTTGGTTTTCCCTCTTGTTTGCTGGAAACAAGCATCCAAGGTTTCATATGCTGTTTACTGAATTTTGATTTGTTTGATTTCCTAAAATACTGAACTATTTTGGGTATAAGGGTAGATTTAACTTTTTTTTTTCTAGTCTTAGCTGATACCCATACTTTCATTTGTATATGTGTTTGCATAATTGCTCCTTCCATGGCAATTGTATGAAGTTGGTATTACGGATATGAGCTATAATTAAGATGTGCATAACAGATATGTAAGAAATTCTACATCATTTTGAGTTGTAATTAATATATGCATAACAGATATGTAAGAAACTAACAAGTTTTTTAATGTACTTGTACTGATATTAATAACTTCTAGTTGCATTTTGCATTTCAGAAAAGCATTGTCTATAGATTAGTTTTAAAGTATTGATAGCTAATATGAACTTCTATAATGCTTCATGGCTTCCACACACATTTAAAATTCTGAACAACCAGTTTTTATAGTTTATCATTAAATCATTTTTTCTTTAAATAGTTCAATGACATGACGTGTTTAGGGTTTAAATCCTGTTACAACACTAAGGAGAAGGTAGTTAATGGGTGGTTACTCAATTTTGTGAAAGAAAAACTGACACGCAGAATCATTTTATTGTTCCATTAGCACAATATGAATTAGCATACGAAGTTGTTTGATCTTTTTTTTTTTTTAAATTTTGGAGCTGTAATATCATTGTTTATCATGCTAAACATTTTTTTTTCCTTGTGCACTCTATCTCCTTGGATACACATATATAGATGTAGCTGTTTGTATATGTTTGTTGGCATGGAACATCTTGTCCGTCTTTATTTCAGCAGAAGGATGAATACTGGTGTAGTTAAATTGCATCTTTTTAGCCATAACTATATCTGAAAATATGTGAAAATCCAAGGAAAGAAGTAGCATTTTTGCCTAAATTTAATTGCATGAATCTCATATTATGTATTTCTTGTTGTTTAGGTTGTAACTTGTCTATTATTGCTTGTAGCATCGCCAAATGGATAAATCTTAGATGAGACTTCCTAGAAATTGCCGTGCATATCAAAATGGTGTTGATTTTTTTCTAAGATTTGCAATGAACAACGCAAGTTTTCATGGGAAGATATTGTGTCCTTGTGTAAAATGTGGAAATGGGGTAATGAGGACTGAAATGGAGGTGCGAGAGCACCTCATAGTATATGGGTTTATTAAGGGATATTCTTATTGGATAGTACATAGAGAACTTTTATTGTCTAGTTCATCTAGAACAAGTTTAGGTAATAATTTGCAAGATGTTACCAATCAAACTGATGACATGGACGGCTTGTTGCATGATGCATTTGGCATTCCAGTAGATGATAATATTGAGAGGGTTGAAACATCTCCCGGAGTTGAATGTTCAAACTCGTATGTTGAAAATTTTTACAAACTCATTAATGATTCTCAACAAGAGTTGCATCCTGGATGTAAGAACTTCTCTAAGCTATCATTTCTTATTCGATTGCTACATCTTAAGTGTGCGGGGAAGTGGTCTAACAAACATTTTGATATGCTTCTTGATTTGTTGCGAGAATCATTTCCTGAGGGTGTTGAAATTCCAAAATCTTATTATGAAGTTGACAAGATAATGAAACAATTAGGTTTGGGGTATGAGAAGATAGATGCATGTCCTAATGATTGCACATTGTACTGGGGGGATAAATTGGGATGGAAATATTGTTTTACATGCAAATAGTCTAGGTGGGAAACTTTGGAAAATGATCCTACAGGGGAGAAGAGAAAGATTGCAAAAAAAAGTTATTTGGAATTTTCCACTGAAGCCTCGATCACAACGTTTGTTCATGTTCTCAATGTGAAACCCCAGTCAAAACCGACCTTAGAGTAAGAGGGTTGGGATGCATATCATGCTTTACTTCATGATTAAATACCTTTTCATATGATTTCTATGTGCTTTAGATTTGAGTTTTATTGTTTTGAAGTCTTGTTGGTGAGTATTGTGTTAGAGGGGCAAAATGGTAATTTTTGGCCGAGGTGAAAATAGGGAGATAGATTGTGGATTGAATAAAAAATAATTTTTCTAGTGGAAATAGCAACAAGAGTTGTTGTGGTTTAGTGGTTAGAGCCTTAGAATTAATTCTTAAGGTCTTGGGTTCAAATTCCATCATAGAAGCTTTAGCTAGAATAAATTTTATTTTTGCTTGGGGGGAGTTGGTTTCGGCCTTAAGGGCCTAGATCAAGGTGGTGATAATGACCTAGGAGAGACATGTTAGGAGAATTCTCATTTCACTCCTTTGTTCTTCTCGAAATTCCTAAAGGGAATTCATTCTCCCCTGATCTTTAGTTTTTCTTAATTTTCAACTCCTTAGTTTGATCAAGGTGTTCTATCCTTTTCCTTTCCAGAAAATTCAGTAAAGTGTGGAGGTCTTTTAGGATCAAAATGTCATAGTAAAAGGCTTCTCATGGTCTGGAAAATGTGAATGAATTGTGGGAAATTTCAAGAGGAAAAATCCCTCTAGAAAGCTAGCTGAAATTTCACTCTATAGCTAGTTCACCTTTCTTCTTGGAGTGAAGTGAAATTTTCCAGCTTGTATACCTTCAAAATGTCAAACTTCTTAGCTGAAATTTCCTTCCAAATGTTGCTAGAAAAATGGCCTTAAGATCAGCTTGAAACATGAATTATTTCTGCCATTTTCGGACTGCACAAAAGCTGTGCAAAACCAGTGAAAATTCTGGGCAAAATCGCAGCTTTGGAGGTCCAAAACCAAGCTGTTTTCTTCCAGATTTTGTGCAGCACCTTAGCAATGTTTTTCCTCCATGAAGAAGGATGGAAACCAGCCTTGAATAACCTTGAAACCCCCCTTCAAACTCACTGCATCTCAGCTGGAAGAGGCAGACGAAATTCTGCCCAGAAAAATCCTGTGCAGCGAAAAAAACTGGGCAATCAAATGTCCAGCTTTGTTTTCTGTTCATCTTCCAGCCAAAGCACCAACCTACTTCTGTCAAGACCTCCCTTAAACCACCATTAGCAGAGCTCCATTGTTTCCTTTGAGCTTTTGCACGAAATTCCATCAATGGCTGTCCGAAAATCTCTCCAACAAATCCCTGCAATTTAGCTTGATTACCTTCCAAAATTCCAGCCATCTTATTTAGCAACCTTCCATGATATCTTGCTCAATTGACCAGACTTCTTCTTCATCTTTGTACCCCTTAGTTTCGGCCATCATAAGCCTTGTAGAACCAGCTTTAATTCCTCAAAAAAGCCACACATTCAGTCGGCCATAGGAGACTTTAAAGCTGTCCAGAAAAATCAAGATATCCTAGAATATTTACTTTCCAAATTCTCTTCCTAAAAATATTCTTCAAGGATTGTAACAACTAACCTTTCCTTTCCCTTCCAAATCAGAGAAATCACTCCCTAAACCCTACAGAATTTTGGCAGCCCCAATTCCACAGAGATTCGATAGCTTCCTCTTCTCTCTTTCTCGATTTTCTCTAGCTACCAAGAACACACACACTACACCAAGAACACCTACTACCTTCTTACACCTAATACACCTCCAAACCACTTCAAACCCTCACGAAAATCTCCATATTTGATCTACTCCTTGCTGTGAATCCATCAACACCCTTATTAACATCAAACTCCACAAATCATCTTGCTACTTTGGATAAAAAATCAGAAAATTTTGTGAAGGACAAGAACATCTTCAAGGTAAACTTATTCTAACAACTTCATCTTCTCCAAACTTGATCTCTAATGAAAACCTATATGAATAAACATACTAATGATCTCTTCTTCTTCTTCTCTCTCTCTCTCTCTCTCATGGCCGAAATTCCCTCCCTTGGCCGAATGGTCTCTTTTTCCATGACCATGCTTTTGCCACCTCTCTTGGACAAGATTAGCCATCTAGGAGTGGAGATCTACTCTAAACTCTTTCAAAGCATTCATCAACCAAGTAAGTACCTTCAATCTTCTTTTTAAACTCTAGAATCATGTCTCTAGGATGATGTTGTTAGTAGGTGGATGGTGATAGGATGTGAGTATATATAATTATTGTTGAGATTGAAGAATGAGCAATTGTATGATTGTGAAGGAGATGCGATTTATGCATGAAAGGTTCATCTTGGATGATTGTATGATGATTTGAGGGTTGATGCATGTCATAGGCAGTATTTGTGATGAAACATGCTAGAGATTATGTCACCTTTGGTGAATAGGAGTTTATGCATGATTAGATTATTGAAGCCATGATCATGTTTATGCTAGTAAAGGTTAAATCATGTCTTAATAAATTTGGATCTATACCTAGATGCAAGATTTGGATGATTTGATGAATCAAAGGATTGTGTATATTATTGATTGTGGTTGGCCATAGAATCTTGATCATGATCTAGTTGTTCTTAAGCTAATTTTAGTTCATGAATAAAATATTCAATAATAACTTTGCTAGTAAATTTCGAAAAACCCTAGGAAGGGTAGATTTGGAATTATTATATATATAAATGATATTTTAGCCAAATAAATAATGATTTTGCTAGAAAGTAAAATAAATAAATATTATTAAAAATAAAGAAATCAATTTAAGCTTTTATGAAAAAGATTTATGCTTAGTAAAATATTTACTAAATCAAAACCCCTAAGAATTTACTTATTATTTTCCAAGAAAGGCTTTTTTAATTTAATCTCAACTAGTTTTAACTATCAATTATTTTCTAACAATTAAACCATCATTAAATCACTATTTTACCTAGTACCACCTATGACTCTTGATCAAATAAACTCTAAATTTTCCTTAACAAGATTTAAACTTTCAACTTATTAGAATTTATTTCCCAAACCACTAATTATTTTAAATAACAAATTAAACTTAGCTTATAAACCTACTTATTTATTATTTTGCCTTAAAGCTTGGGACACTAGGATCATGGTAGTAGTGAAATGAGTTGATTTAAAATTGAGGAAGTGGATTGTAGCTTGAATCTGATTAAGATTTATATTTACTCATGTGGGGTTAGGTCAGCTGTTCGAGACCTTGTTGTTGTGAGCAAGAATCAGGTAAGCTCCTGCATAAAACCTATCGATGTAAAATGTTTTCCTTATGGCAAGCTAAATATGGAGTGTATGGACACTCGTTTAGTTGAAGGCAATTGAGGGTTGAATTTGTTCTTATTTCCAACACTTAAATTATTTAAAAGTTACTGAGTAGATTTTCCAAACTTAAAACTTTTTCTAAAACTGATTGTTCCCAAAACTTTGGAAACCTTCAAATTACTATTTTCGTGAAGAGCAATGCTTTGTTCATTTTATCCCAAGTGGGAAACGTCGTTGAGTACTCAATAAGGATGGACTACTAGGACTAGTCTTTGAAGGGTTAGGGTAAGTCTCTCAGCAGGTAGCCACCTCTGAGGGGTGAGTCCTTCCCGGATAAGATGTCAGTCCAGTGAGTCGTGTCGGTCCGAGCTAGCAGTTTGTTTTCAGTCAAGTGACTGTGTTTTGCCGGAATGGATACCCGGTTGTTGTTTGGGTATAGATAAGGAGGAGTATCTTGTCCAGTAGGCCGATCACCTACTTTTGTCAGTCTGCACAAAGTGTCGGCATTCTGACCGGTTATGGGGCCCAACGTGTGGTAACCCATATCCCTTTCTTTCGGGTGGTTGATTTCATTACTTGTGTACGACTAGATAAGCCAAAACGCCACTCTTACTTTTGACTAATGCTTGATGCTTGCCAATGTTTCTCTTATAAAAGTTTCACACTTTGCATCCACGAACTGATTTCACTAAACACCCAAAGCGCACACGGACTTACTGAGATTTCTGTCTCATCACCTTTCTATCATGATTTCAGGATGATCCTGCTGTGGAGTTGAGTGGCTAGTAATATCTGCTTTGGAAGGGAATGTGTCTTTTGATTTTATGTATTGCTTTGGGGAGGCGAGAGTGGATAATTTTATTTATGGTTTTTGTTTTGGAATTCATAGATTTATTCTTGAAGTTTTCTCTGGGTTGTAATAACTTTTTAAGTTAAATATTATTTTTATTCCGCAATTTGTTTATGTGACCTAGTTATAAAGACCCCTTATCAATTAGACGGGGTGATATCCCCGGCCCTGGCGGGCCTAGGCTTTGGGGTATTACACTCAAAGACTGCTAAATCAATGAGATGGCATGGGGAAGATAGAATAGATGATGGTTCTATAAGACATCTTGCTGACACACCTACTTGGAAAAATTTTAGTTATCTTCATCCTGATTTTTCCAAAGATGTACGTAATGTGAGATTAGGATTAGCTTCTGACGGGTTTAATCCTTTCAAAAATATAAATGTTGCTCACAGTACGTGGCCTGTCATCTTGATGCCTTACAATTTACCCTCCTGGATGTGTATGAAGCAACCATACTTCATCTTGTCTTTGCTAATACTTGGTCCAACTGCTCTAGGGAATAATCTTGACGTCTATTTAGAACCTCTCATTGTAGAATTAAAGGAATTGTGGGATGTGGGTGTATCTATATATGATGCATATTCCAAGCAAAATTTTCAAATGCGGGCTGCATTATTATGGATTATAAGTGATTTTCCTAGATATGCTAATTTGTCGGGGTGGAGTACTAAAGGGGAGTTTGCTTGTCCCATTTGTCATAAGGAGACGGATTCACAATGGCTGAAAAATAGTTGTAAGCATTGTTATATGGGACATCGTAGGTTCTTAGAACCTGACCACTCTTTTAGAATGGATGCTCGATCCTTTAATGGTAAAGAGGAGCATCGAGAGAAACCTACATTTTTATCTGGAGATGTGATTTTAAATAAATTAGATGGTATCAATTTTAAGTTTGGGAAGCTGGTGAAAGATAACCAAAAATTTCCATTTAATTGGAAGAAAAAAAGTGTCTTTTTTAAATTGCCTTATTGGAAGGATAACTTGATGCGGCATAATCTTGATGTAATGCACATTGAGAAAAATGTAAGTGATATGATTTGTGGCATATTACTTGAGGTGGATAAGAAAAGGGATCATAAGTCACGACTTGACTTGAAAGAAATGGGAATTAGAGCAGAACTACATCCTCTTGAGAAGGAGAGTGGTGCATCTTCTTTGCCTCAGGCTGCATTCACTTTGAGTAAGAGTGAAAAATTGAATTTTTGTAAGGTGTTGAAAAGGGTTAAGGTTCCTAATGGATATTCTGCTAACTTATCTATGTGTGTACAACTGAAGCCACCAAAGCTTTTAGGGCTTAAGAGCCATGACCATCATGTTTTCATGAAGACATTGGATGAATCCACCTTAAGCTCCACAATGTTGAAGTCAAAATACTTCTTGATGTAAGGTATGTTCCTGATTCTAGTACTACAAGAAAAATGTACTTTAGCAACGACAAACAAAATTTTTAATTTTAATTTATTTTTAAAAAAAATTTGTCAGATAGCCGTAGCTAATTCCTCTTAATTAGCAAGGTTTCTCAATCGTCGCTAATTAGTTGCTAATTAGAGAGGGATTAGCTACGGCTTATCATCCCTTACTAATTAGCGAGGGATTAGCTACGGCATACGTAATTAACACTACTACTAAATTAATTATTTAGCGAGGGATTAGCTATGACATTTGTGATTATTCATTAATACTAAATAATTGTTAAAATGCCGTCGCTAATTGGTCGTTAATTAGCGACGGATTAGAGACGGTAAATTGAGCTATCGCTAATCTATAAAAAAATATACTATATAATTAATATAAGGAACAAAAATTCACAAGAATATTAATAGCCTAGTGGTGGAGCACGTGCTCCCCTACAACAAGGACGAGGATTTGAGCTCTGCGTTCGACAAAATCTCATAAAATTATCTGAAGGGTCGGGTCGGGTCAGTTGTCGGGCCGAACCGGTTAGGCCGGGTTGCAGCTAATTAATTTTTAAAAAAAAAATAAAATTCTTTGGCCGTTGGTAAATTTAGCAACAGATTAGTGACGACCTTAATTGCAAATTTAATTATAAATATCATTAATTAAATAGCCATCGCTAATCATATTCTGTTGCAAATCCGTTGTTGTTAGCGACAGATTTTCATTCCGTCGCTATTTGCGACGGCCAGTTGATAGGGGAAAAATTCATCCATATTTTTCTAGTTATTTGAGGTTATTTTGTGATATATTTCTTGTAATAACTAAGCATATTCCTTCATATTTGATATTTTATCCTTGGAAAGGCATTTTAAAATTTTATTGCAGAAATATAAAAAAAATGACAAAATCGGCAAAGGCTGTGACCCTCCAAGCTGGCGTCGATTCCATGCTGCCTAATGTCAGTGAGCTTTCCCTTTATGCGTGGATTTGGTAATTTCCCAAGAGTTTTGGTATTTTTCAATCTCTACACAGCCTAGGACTCTTAGGGAACGAATTTTAGCCTCCTAGAAGCCTATTTAAACAAGAAAAACACAAGACAAGAGTATGAATTCAAGGATCGAATATGGAAATCACTCATTGAAGGAGGAATTCATCACATCAAGGAGCATTGTTCAAGAGAGTCTTCAAGGAAGAAGAAGGAGGCTTATTTATAAGTTCTTTCTTTTACCCTTTTTTTTTTCTTTTTCTATATGTTTTCAATATTTTCATTGTAGTTTGACAATATTTTGGGATTCGTGATTTTTATATTAATTTAGTTATTCGATCAATTTTATATCACTCTTGGTGTTTAATTACTTGTAATTATAGAAGAATTAATGAAGTTAGATTTGCTTCAAATTGACTTGGGAAACGATGTTAGGAGTTAATTTAATTTTATTGATTTCATATTTGTTAGTTCTTAACGGACTTGGGAAATGAAGTTAAGACCAAAGAACTTACGTAATTAAAGACTAGTTAATTTAGCCTAGAGTATAGGGTTGTTGACTAATTTCATGATTTTGAGGAATTGTGTTTAATTCATCTTTTGGTTATATTGGTTTGATTGGAAAATCTACTAATTTAATCAAGAGATAGTGATTCCACGGATTGGGAAAGAAGTGGAGTCTATATAAGTGTATTCATGACTTGAGAAACGATTGAACTTTACTTTATATTCCTTCATGATGCCAAGATGATGATTAATTGAGGTAGTTGTTAAATGATTCATTATCATGTTTTCTAGGATTGTTGTCTAAATTGTATATGTGAAACCCTAGTCAAAACCAACCTTAGAGTAAGGGGGTTGGGATGCATAACATACTTTACTGCATGATTAAATATATTTTTTATTTGATTTTATGTGCCTTAGATTTGAGTTTTAATGTCTTGGAGGCTTGTTGGTGAATATTGAGTGAGAAGGGCAAAAGGGTAATTTTTGCCTGAGGTAAAAATAGGGAGATAGCTTGAGGATTGAATAGGAAATAAGTTGCTAGTGAAAATGACAACAAGAGTTGTTGTGGTTTAGTGGTTAGAGCTTTGAAATTAATTCTTGAGGTCTTGGGTTCAAATTCCATCATAGGAGCTTTAGCTTGGTTAAATTTTATTTTTGCTTGGGGAAGTAATAATTTCGGCCTTAGTGGTGTTTGGAGTACGGTAGAGATGTTGTCCTATGGGAGGCATGATAGGAGTCTTCAAATCCTACTCATTTGTTCTACTTGAGTTTTTTAAGAGGAATTCATTTTTCCTTGATCTTTGATTTTTCCTTAGTTCTCAACTCATGAGGTTGAGCAAGTTGTTCTAGCCATTTTCTCTCCAGAAATTTCAGTGAAGTGCTGTGGCTTTGTAAGATCAAAATGTCTTAGTGAAGGACCTCTTATGGTCCAAAAATGTGAAAGAGTTGTGGGAGATTTCAAGAGGAAAATTCCTCTAGTGAGCTTGCTGAAAATTCACTCTAACTAGTTCATCTTCCTTCTTGGAATGAACTGAAAATTCTCTAGCTGATTGTGCCATCAAGGTATCAAAATTCTTAGCTAACATTCCTTCCCAAATGCTGCTAGAAAAATGGTCTTTTGGATCAGCTTGCAACCTGAATTCTTTAGCCAATTTCGGACTGCTCAAAGCTGGAGCAAAACCAGGAAAAATTCCTGTACAAATTGCAGCTTTGAGAGTCCAAAACCAAGCTGTTTTCTTTTAGAGTTTGTTCAGCACCTTAGCCATGTTTTTCCTCCATGAAGAAGGCTGGAAACCAGCCTTGAAAGCCCCTGGAATTCCCCTTCAAACTCTTTGCAAACGGGCTGGAAAATGGCAGCCGAAAACTGCCCAGGAAAACTTTAGCTTGCGAAAATGCTGTGCAGAAAATTGTCCAGCTTTGTTTCCTAATCTTCCTCCAGCCGAAACACCATCATTGTTCTGCATGAACCTTCCTTAAACTTCCAGTAACTGAGCTCCATTATTCCCCTTAAACTTCTGCACGAAATTCAGACATGGCTGCCCGAAAATCTCTCCAACAAATCCCTGCAATTAAGCTTGATGGATTACCAAATTTCCAACCACCATAGTTTAGCAACTTTCCATAATGTATCCCTTAAATAACCAGACTTCTTCTTCACCATTATGCTCCCTATTTTTGGCCACCATAAGCTTCCTTAAGCCAGCATCAATCCCACCGAAATTCTGCTCAAAGCAGTCAGCCATGGCAGACTTCCAAAGCTTTCCAACAATCAAGATATTCTAGGATATTTAGTTTCCAAATTTACTTTTTAAAAATATTCTTCAAGGATTTTAACAACTAACCTTTCCTTTTCCCTTCCAAATCAGAGAATCATCTTCCTAAACCCTACAGAAATTCGGCCAGCCCTAGTTCTGACAGAATTTCGGCAGCTGCAAACTACAATCTCACAAATTCTTTCAACCTTCAAGAACACACACACTACACCAAGAACACCTACTTCTTCCTTTCACCTAATACCCCTCCAAACCACTTCAAACCTTCTCTAAAATCTCCAGATTTGACCTACTCACTACCATGAGTCCATCAACACCATTTTTAACATCAAACTCTATAAATCAACTCGCTACTTCGGATCAAAACCAGAAAATTCTGTGAAGGTTCAAGAACACCTTCAAGGTAGGTTTGTTCTAACAACTTCATCTTCTCTAATCTTGATCTCTAGTGAGAATATATGCGAAAAGACATGCTAATGGTCTCTCTCTCTCTCTCTCTCTCTCTCTCTCTCTTCCTCTCATGGCCGAAACTCCCTCTCTTGGCCGGATGGCTTCTTCCTCCATGGCCATGCTCCCTCCACCTTCCTTGGACGATTTTAGGCATCTAGGAGTTGAGATCCATCCTAAACTCCTTCAAGGCATCCCTCAACCAAGTAAGTCCCCTCAATCTTTCTTTTAAATTCTAGATTCATGTCTCTAGGATGATGTTGATAGTATGTGGATTGTGATAGGATTTGAGTATGCATTGTAGAGATTGAAGCATGAATATATGTATGATTGTGAAGGAGATGGGATTTATGCATGGAAGGATTATATTGTTTGATTGAATGATGATTTGGGGTTTGATGCATGTTTCCATGTCATAGGTAGTATTTGTGATGAAGTATGCTAGAGATTATGTCACAATTGGTGATTAGGACTTATATTCATATTGGATTATTGAAGCCATGGCCATATCTATTCAAGTAGAGGTTAGATCATGTCTTGATAAATTGAGATCTATGCTTGTGAGCATGATTTGGATGAATTGATGAGTTGAATGGTTGAATATGTTCATGATTGTGAGTAACCTTGGAATTATGATCATGATCTAGTTGTACCTAAGCAAATTTTAATGTTATGAATAAAATATGTAGTAATATAATTTTGCTAGTGATTTTGAAAAACCCTAGGAATGGTGGATTTGGAATATTATATTTATATAAAGGAAAATTTAGTCAAATAAATGATAGTTTTAATAGAAAAATAAAATATATAGATACTTTATAAAATAATGAAATCCCCTAAAGCCTTTTATGGAAATAATCATGACTAGTAAAATACTTATTTCTATAAATTTAATTATCATCTTTTAATCAAAACCTATTAAAACTCATTTATTATTTTTCAAGCAGAATTCATTAAAATTCATTTTCAACTAACTTTAGTTATCAATTATTTTCTAACAACTAAATTATTAATAAATCATTAACAAATAAACTCTAAATTTTTCTTAGCAAGTTTTAAACCTTTAACTTATTAGTACCTTTTTCCCAAAACATTAATTATTTTAAATATCAAATTATCCTTAGCCTATAAACCTATTTATTCATTGAGTGGCCTTGAAGCATGGGACACTAGGATCATGATAGTAGTAAGTTGAGTTGTTTTAAAATTGAGGAAGTGGATTGTGGCTTGAAATTGATTGTGTTTTGTATTTGCCCATATGGGGTTAGGTCAGCTGTTGGAGACCTTTTATTTGTGAGCAAGAGTCAGGTAAGCTCCTGCATAAAACCTGATTGATGTGAAATGTTTTTCTTATGGCAAGCCAAATGTAGAGTGTATGGATACTCATTTATGTAAAGGCAATTGAGGGTTGAACTCTCTCTTATTTCAAACATTTGAATTATTTAAAAATCAAAGAGCAGATTTGCCAAACTCAAACTATTTCTAAAGCTGATTTTTACAAGGACTTTGGAAACCCTCAAAATGCCATTTTTATGTGGAACAATGTTTGTTCATTTTATCCCAACTGGGAAATGTTGTTGAGTACTCAATAAGGGTGGACTACTAGGACTAGTCCTTGAGGGGTTAGGGTAAGTCTCTTAGTAGGTGGCCACCTCTGAGGGGTGAGTCCTTCCCGGATAGGACGTCAGTCCAGTGGGTCGTGCCGGTCCGAGCTAGCAGTGTTCTTTTCAATCAAGTGACTGTGTTTTGCCGGAATAGACACCCGGTTGTTGTTTGGGTATAGAGAAGGAGGAGTATCTTGCCCAGTAGGCCAATCACCTACTTTTGTCAGTCTGCACAAAGTGTGGCATTTTGACCGGCGGTATGCGCAAAGTGTGGTATATTGACCATCTGGTTGTGGGGCCTAACGTGTGGTAACCCATAATCCTTTCTTATGAGTGGTTGATTTTGTTGATCATGTATGGCTGGAAAAGCTAAAACGCCTCTCTTACTTTTGACTAATGTTTATTGCTTGCCAATATTTCTCTTATAAAGATTTCGCACTTTGCATCCATGAACTACTTTCACTAAACACCCAAAGCACACACGGACTTACTGAGATTTCTGTCTTATCACCTTTTTACCATGATTTCAGGTCGATCCTGCTGTGGAGATGAGTAGCTAGTATAATCTGCCTAGGAAGAGATTGTTATCGTTTATTTCTATGTATTGCTTTGGGGAGTCGAGAGTGGATAATTTTATTTATGGTTTTGTTTTGGGAACTCATGGATTTATTCATGGATTATTTTGGGATGTAATAAATTTTTAAGTTAAAGTATTATTTTATTCCGCTATTTTATTTGTGTGACCTAGTTATAAAGACCCTTTGTCCTTTGGACGGGGTGACATCCCCGGCCCTGGCGGGCCTAGGTAGCGGGGTGTTATAGTATATTCCTACATCCTTGAGTTGTATGTATTTCTTTATTTTTATTATTATTATGTTATCACTTTATTTTGTCGGTTAAATAATAAATAAAAAGTGATTAGTGTGTACTTGTTCTTTTGACGATACTCGTTAATTCCCTATGTATGCTTGTGATGAGTATACTTGCTTGTATGTGTATTTTGAGATTAATGTTTTAATTAAAATTTGACTAAGGGATAGATTTAAATTTGATGATTTTTATACAGCCAAAATTTTCACATTAAGTTTTTGGCGCCGTTGTTGGAGAACAAAATCATAAAAGCTTAGATTTCATTTATTTAACATGTTTATATATTTATATGTTTATATGTCTATATGTGAATAGGTATATATGTTTCTTGTATGAATAGGTGCCATTTTTTTATTTTCTTTCATATTTGTAATTTAATGTCCCTACATATTGTAATTTTTCAAACTCAATTTATAAACATATACCTTAACCAAAATTGATTTAATATTGTACTAAATATATATAGTACTAACAATGTCCTTTATATAGGTGAGATGGCTAATCGAAACATGGGACGGTATTCTAATATGCCTCAAGGGATGACATCTCGACCATCCAACTCCACTACTTTAGAAGGGGTATTAGGAAAATTTGCCATCCATGTAACTCAATGCTTTCACGGGACAGGTGAGACATTGGGAAAAGTTGAGGAAATGATTAGAAACATAGAAAGGAAAATTTTGTTTTTAACGGATCTAGTGATAAAATCACCTTTTGGGGTAGAAATACAACATGATTCAGCTGCAATTATATTATGGAGTGGTAAGGAGCTACCCAATCCTTGCACAGAACCGACACCCTTTAAAGAAGATGGACAAGAACCAACCCTTCTTGTTAAACTTTTTGAAAAACAAACTAGAAAACCAAATTTTCAGCCATCGGTACCTTACCCACACACACACACAAAGCAAGAAAAGATGCACAAGTTGACAAGTTTTAGAAATATTCAAACAACTGCACATAAATATTCCATTCAACGAGGCTTTGATACACATGCCCAAATATGTAAAATTCCTCAAAAGCATGCTTGTTAACAAAAAGAGATTAGAGGAAGTATCCACTGTGGTTTTAAATGAAGAATACTCAACTACCTTGTAGGAACAACAGACTTTACTACGAAAAGAAAGTGATCCAGCAAGTTTTTCTATTCCTTATCTTGTTGGTACTCTTACAATTTGTAATGCATTAGCAGATTTAGGTGCTAGTATTAATCTTTTATCATATAAAACTTTCAAAAAGTTAGGCCTAGGTGAGCCCAAGCCCACTAGGATCAATATTCAACTTGCAGATAGATCTAAAAAATATCCTAGGGGAATAGTGGAAGATATATTGGTTAAGGTGGATAGATTCATATTTCCTGTGAATTTTGTTATTCTTGATATGGATGAATATTCTAAAATTTCTTTAATCTTAGGTCAACCTTTTCTAGCAACTGCCAAAGTATTAATTGATGTTCATGGTGGAAAATTGACACTTAGGGTTGGGGATAAGGAAGTCATTATCAAAATCCATATAAGCATTCAACATCCTATTTCTTATGATGATTCTTGTTTAAGTGTTGATATTCTTGATGAATCTATCTTTGATTTTGTACAGGAATCATTTGTCCAATGCTATATGGAACACTCCATTGCATATTTGGAGGATTTAAATGAGGGCCATGAGTTGGAAGAATTTGAGAAAATTGAAAAAAGTAGTTTGGGAAGGATGAAGTCATCCATTGAGGAACCACTGGAATTGGACTTGAAAGACCTCCCCGAGCACTTGGAATATGCATTTTTGGCTAAAGGTGAAAAATTGCTCGTGATTATAGCAAAAGGATTTACTTGTGATCAAAAGACCAAATTGGTAAGTCTATTGAAAAAATATAAGGAAGTTATTGCATGAAAAATCACAGACATTAAGGGAATTAGTCCTTCCTTTTTTACTCACAAAATTTTGTTAGAAGAAGGAGTCAAACCTGTAGTGCAAACCCAACATAGGTTAAACCTAAATATAAGTGATGTGGTAAAAGGTGAGGTGATTAAACTCTTAGATTCTGACATCATTTACCATATTTCTGATAGTATTTGGGTGAGTCCAACACAAGTGGTACCAAAGAAGGGAGGAATGACTATGAGTACAAATGAAAAAAAATAAATCAATCGTATTGAGGTTGCTAACTAGTTAGAGGGTTTGCATTGATTATAAGAAATTGAATGAGGCAACTAGGAAGGACCATTTTTCTCTTCCTTTTATTGACCAAATGTTAAAAAGGTTAGTTGGACATGAGTTTTATTATCTGTTAGTTGGTTTTTTCGGATACTTTCAAATTCGCATAGCATCGGAGGATCAAGAGAAGACCACCTTTACATGCCCTTTTGGTACTTTTGCATATTGACGTATGCCTTTTAGTCTTTGTAATAGTCTCGAAACTTTCCAAAGATGTATGATAGCTATTTTCGAAGGGCTTGTGGGAGATATCATGGAGGTATTTATGGATGATTTTTCTGTTTTTGATGATTCTTTTGATTTGTGTTTGTCCAATTTGGAAAAGATGCTTCAAAGGTATGAAGAGACCAACCTCATGCTTAATTGGAAAAAATGCCACTTTATGGTGCAAGAAGGTATAGTATTGGGACACAAGATTTCAAAGAAAGGTATTGAGGTTGATAGAGCCAAGATTGAGGTAATTAAGAAACTCCCTCCTCCAACTTTCGTGAAGGCTATTTGAAACTTTCTTGGTCATATAGGTTTTTATAGGAGGTTTATCTTGGATTTCTCAAAAATTTCTAAGCCCTTTACTTCTCTACTTGAAAAAGATGTTGTTTTTTATTTTGATGAGAAATATCTCAATACTTTTAATGTGCTTAAAAAGCAATGGATCAATTCTCCTATTTTAATTGCACTGGATTGGTTTCTTCTTTTTGAATTAATGTGGGATGCAAGTGATTATGTAGTAGGCACGATGCTTGGATAAAGAAGAAATAAGCATTTTCAACCAATTTACTATGCAAGCAAAACTTTTACGGTGGCACAAGAAAACTATACCATAACGGAGAAAGAGTTTCTTGCAATAGTATTTGCTTTTGATAAATTTTATTCTTATCTTATTTTGTCCAAAGTCATTGTGTATATAGATCAATCCACCCTTAAGTACCTACTAACCAATCATGATTCTAAACTAAGATTAATAAGATGAGTTTTATTGTTGCAGGAATTTGACTTGGAGATTAGGGACAAAAATGGAGCAAAAAATTTAGCTACGAATAACTTATCTAGGTTGGAAAATCCCAACCTAGAGCCTTTGGCTGAAGAAGACATTAATTACACCTTTCTGGATGAATAACTTCTACTTATTGATGGTGAGATTCCTCAAACAACTTGGTATGCAGATTTTGCAAATTACTTGGTTGTAGGAATTATTCTGGATGATTTTACTATGCAACAAAAGAAGAATTTTCTCTTCGAGGTAAAGCATTACTTTTGGGAAGATCCCTACTTGTTTCGGTGTTGTGAGGATTCGATGATGTGTGGATTCCGTGGAAAGTGCAAACATCTTAAAACATTGTTATGAAGGACCCGCGGGCAGCCATTACCAAGCTAATAACACCGCAAGAAAGGTGCTTGAGTTCGGATTTTATTAGCCACACTCTTCAAGGACTCTAATAGGTTTGTTAAAAATTGCGATAGGTGTCAACGTACAGGTAATATTTATAAATCCAATGAGATGCCATTGCAAAATTTTCAAGCTTGTGAAATTTTTGATTGTTGGGGGATTGATTTTATAGGCTCTTTTCCTAATTCTTTGGGAAACAAATACATCTTAGTCGTGGTTGAGTATGTATCTAAGTGGGTCATGGTGCAAGCATTGCCTATTAATAATGCTCGAGTTATGGTCAAATTCCTTAGAAAACTTTTTACCCGGTTTGGCATACCTAAAGTACTCATTAGTGATAGGGGCACACATTTTTGTAATACCTAATTGGACAAAGTTCACAAATATTTAGGGGTTACTCATAAGTGTACTATCTCATAACACCCCAAAACAAGTGGCCAAGTTGAGGTGGTGAATAGAAAATTCAAAAGAATTTTGGAAATGGTGGCTAAACATACAAGGAAGGATTGGAGTTTTGAAATTAGATGACACACTTTGGGCTTATAGAACTGCTTTCCAAACTCCTATTGGTACACCCCCTATAGATTAGTGTATGGGACATCATGCTATCTATTGGAAGAAGTTGAACATAGGTCTCAATGGGCGATTAAGCTTGTCAATTTTGATCTTCAACTTGCAGGTAAGCGGAGATTACTTTAAGTCAATGAATTGGATGAGCAGAGTAACGATGTTTACCATAAATCTCAACTCTACAAAGATAAGATGAAATAGTGGCATGATAGACATATTCATTCTCTTCGAGAGTTCAAAGAAGAGGACACAATGTTATTATTTAACTCTAGGCTTAGACTCTTTCCGGGTAAGTTGAAGTCTAGATGGTCGGGGCCATAAGAGATACATTGCATGTTTCTATTTAGAGTTATTGAGGTGTCTCACCGAACCAAGAGGACCTTTAAGGTTAATAGAAATCGAGTAAAACCATATTTAGGTGAATAACTTAGCACTTTAGAACATTTTGATGTCACTCTCTATGATTCATGATTTTCTTTTTGCTCTCTTTCCTTTATTTTGCTTTTCTTGTTCTTTTTCTAGATTTATGCTTCTGTTTTTGTTTCTTTTGTTTTCTTTTAGGTATAATTTCTCTTTTACCTTCTTGTGATGAATTCAAACATGTTGAAGTTTAAGTGCAATGGGAGTATTTTCTTTCCTCCATTCTTCCTCTTTAATTATTTTTGGTCTTCATGGCTTTTCTTTCTTTGTCATATTTTTGGTCATTGAGGACAATGTTTAATTTAAGTGTGGGGGAGAGTTTAGTTGTAAAAGTATTTTCCATATCTTTTCTGAAAATTTGAAAAAAATTTTGATTTTTTTTGGTGGTTTCAATAGTAAGGTTACGATTGTCCTTCTTCTTTGTATATGAGTTGTGTTATTCATTTGGTGGATTTTTATTAAAATGGCTTATTGGATAGGATGTGTTAAGACTTGAGAATTTGGGTTAGTCTTATTTATGCATTGGTATTTGAGTAGAATTTGACTTATCTAGTTTAAATATGGATAATGTGAGGAATATGGGAAAGGTTGATTGGCTAACTCTTGTATTATGGGGTTGAATTTTGCTTGACTTTGAGCTATGTTGAGGAATGAGGAAACATTGTGGAAAAATTGTGGACGATTGTTGTGATTGTTGTTATTATTGAAAAAAATGAGATGATTATTGTTGATGAGAGAAAAAATTATTTTTGCTTGATTATGGGGCCAATACGGATAGTGAAGAGAAATTCACTTTCTTGAAGATATGAATTCCAAAAAGCCAAAGAAAAAAAAAAGATTGTTGAAAAAATGATGGGAGATGACTAAAAGGGGGTCAATACGGTGTGTGAAGAGAAATCCATGCACTTAAGGCTATTAATACCCTAAAGCATTGAAAAAATTGAGAGAAAACAATCGTGAGTATTTTCCTCAAAACATAACTTAAGTTATGCAATTTTTGGACTTATAATGCTTGAGTTGATAGATAGTTTGACTTGTATGATTCATGTTATCCATGCTTTTACTTGAAAGGTGAAATAATGTTCCTATACTAGGGTATAAACTTATTTAATTTGACTTCAAGGGCCTTGATATGTCTTGTTTAGTATTGTGTTTTGTGAATGATTTCAAAAGGTTGAAAGAATGACAAGGATATATCTAAAGTTTGAAAGGTAATTATGATTTTGTTTAAGTGAGCTTGTTAAAAAAATGTCTTGTTTTTCTTTTTTTAAGGGCTTTGCTTGAGGACAAGCAAAGGTTCAAGTGTGGGGGAATGTGATAGGGGCAAAATTCATCTATATTTTTCTAATTATTTAAGGGTGTTTTATGATACATTTGTTTTAATAACTAGGCATATTCTTTCTTATTTGATATTTTACCATTGGAAAGGCATTATGGAATTTTATTGTAGAAAACATTGAAAAAATGACAAAACTGGCGCCAACTATGACCTTCCAAGCTGGTGCCGGTTCTATGCTGCCCAATGTAGGCAAGCTTTCATTTTACGTGTGGATTTGGTAATTTCCCAAGAGTTTTGGTATTTTTCCAATCTCTACTCGGCCTAGGACTCTTAGGAAATGAATTTTAGCCTCTTAGAAACATACTTAAACAAGAAAAACACAAGACAAGAGTATGAATTCAAGGATCAGATCTAAAAATCACTCATTGAAGAAGGAATTCATCACATCAAGGAGCATTATTTAAGAGAGTCTTCAAGAAAGAAGATTGAGGCTTGTCTATGAGTTCTTTCTTTTACCTTTATTTTCTATTTCTAGAATAATGATTTGTTCAACATTTTCATTGTAGTTTGACGATGTTTTGGGATTCATGATTTTTGTATTAATTTAGTTATTTGATTGATTTTCTATCATTCTTGGTGTTTGATTACTTGTGATTAAGAAGAATTAATGAACTTAGATTTGCTTCTAATTAACTTGGGAAATGATGTTAAGAGTTGATTTAATTTTATTGATTCCATATTTATTATTTCTTAACGGACTTGAAAAACTAAGTTAAGACCAAAGAACTTAAGTAATTAAAGATTAGTTAATTTCACCTAGAGTATAGGATTGTTGACTAATTTCATGATTATGAGGAATTATGTTAATGCATCTTTTAGTTATGTTGGTTTGATTAGGAAATCTGCTAATTTAATCAAGAGATAATGATTCCATGGATTGAAAAAGAAGTGGAGTTTGTATAAGTGAATTCATGACTTGTGAAACGATTGAACTTTACTTTATATTCCTTCATGATGCCAAGATGATGATTAATTGCGATAGTTGTTAAATGATTCATTGTCAGGTTTTCTAGGATTGTTGTCTAAATTGCATATTCCTACATCCTTGAGTTGTATATATATATTTTTATTTTTTTATTATCTTATCACTTTATTTGGTTAGTTAAACAATGAGTGAAAAGTGATTAATGTGTACTTGTTCCTTTGAGCATCGATACTTGTTAATTCCCTATGCTGTGCTTGCGAAGAGCATACTTGCTTATATGTGTATTTTTGGATTAATGTTTTAATTAAAACTTAACTAAGGGATGGATTTAAATTTGATGATTTTTATACATCCAAAATTTATCCATCACCAGTTTTAGCGACGGTCAAACTCCATCGCTAAACTCAATTAGCAATGGATTTGACCGTCGCTAAATTGCTTTTTTCTTGTAGTGTAGTGTCAACATTATTTCATTAGGTGTGATGGTATCAAAAGGATACAAATATGTTGGAGTTGGGAAGTCTTGAAAAATATACAAAGGGAATTATCTTGGTATTCAAGGAAGAAAGAAGAGCAAAAACATCTACCATCTTAATGGTCATTCCTTGAAAAAGCGACTTGAAGGAAGTAAAACGGAAGAAGCAACAGAGAAGAAGACTGCAAGGACTTGGAATAGAGTTAGGTTATCAGATTCTTTTGTAATTTGGGAAATTGAGAAAAGGGAGAATATGTTGAGTTTTTCTCAAAACCATATAGGATAGCTTAAAAAAAGGGCGAGGGAGGATTTTTCTATAAATAGGTACCTCCTATGTTAGTATTTTTTTGGGAGAGTGCACCAACTCATTAAGCCTAATAAATTAGGAGATTTTTAGGTTTTGAGTTATTTTGACAGGGTTTGTAATTTTATCCATCCAAAAATTACATAGTGGAGTGTTTTCCTTTGGGGTCGTGGATGTAAGTTTAATAGAGAGATCAAACCACGTTAACTTTTTGTGTTATGTTTTATTTATTTATTTTTCTATCTTCTTTCTATATATTTGTGTGTTGCTTCCATTGACCATCCCAACATAGAAAATCCCATGGCACCTGAGAGGGATCTTTAATCATGTTTTCTTTATTGTTGAGAAGCTGCCATCTTCTAAGTTGATACATATATGCAGGGAAGCAAACCAACTGGTGGATTTTATGGCTAATATTAAAGTCATGGCATTGGATTTTATTTTTTTTTGACCGATTTTCTAATTTACCTAGTGAACTAGGGGCATTTGTAATTTGTATAGGGCTAATGTACCCATATTGTGTGTATCAACTCGCTTTCATGAAATAAATAGCTAGAGGTTGAACCAAACCCCTTTTGGTTTTAAAAAAATAAAAAAAAAAATCACCACCATCATTATTATTGTTATTATTATCTTTAGAAAATATAGAATCATAGTAACAAGTAAAATAATCTTGTAAACGATTAATTCTCATGCTTGGATCAAGAATACTAGCAACTAAATTAACATTACACATTTTTAAATAATATTTTAATCATTTATCTTTCATAGCGTTAATATAAAGAGACAAAAAAACATCACTAGAATTGTAATACCCCACTACTTACGTAGTCCATTCGGGTCGAGGGATATCGTCCCATCATTCGGATAAGGGATTTTTATAATGCTGTAATAAATAAAAAGGGCAGATAAATACAACTGTAAAGTTTGAATTTAAATTGAAACTTCAAATAAGATCACTACAATCTCGACATAAATAACTCTCCAAAATAAAACTTCTAAACATTCGAATTAAAAGACAATAACATTCTACTAAAACTATTACTATTTCAAAAGAATATTTTTACTTCTTAGTCTTGATAAGTTCACTTAACCCTAAAAATATGGTTAGAAAAGTCATATGCGATGATAAAAATCTCAATAAGTCCGAAGTGTGTGAATTTGTGCCACAATTTTAAAATTTAATGTCATGATGCATGAGTGATGTAGACTTGAATGAACATATTAATAATTCAAGTAATTTTATGAGTCTCATATACATTGTCATTTTGGGGCAATTCAGCGAGTACAAAATCTATAATTTGTGTAATAAATTTTTTTGTTAGGAAAATTATTTATATCACATTTATGGAATAACAAATTCATTTTTCAAAAATCTTGATCCATCACAATATTATATTCCATGTATCATTAAGATATCCGTATCTAATAGGGGCTAAAATCACCATTATTTTTCTAGTTATTTAAGGTTGTTTTGAGATACAGTTGTTGTAATAACTAGGCATATTCTTTCCTATTTGACATTTTGCTAGTAAAAAGTATTTTTGGCAAAGTTATGCAGATTTGAGTTAAATTTCAGTAAAAAGTGAACAATTCCAAAATGCACCTAGTTCTAAGCCGAGCCAAGGGATCAGACGCTGGGTCCAATTTGGTCAAGCAGAGGAAACGGAGCAAATTTCAAGAAAAAAACAGAACAGACCTGGCACCAGGTCTAGCAAGTGGACCTGGTGCTGAGTCCATTCTGTCCGGCCAGTGAAAATAGAGCAAAGAAACTAGAGGAAGAATAGATTGCACTTGGAGCCAGGTGGGTCGACTTGACTCGGTGCCAGGCCCACTCTGGAAGACAAAAATCCTGTGCACAAATTTAGAAATTTTCCAAAGATTTCGGTATTATGTAATTCCTACTCGGCCAAGATTTCTCAAGCAATGAATTTAGCATCTAAGAGGCCTATAAAAGCAAGAGAAAAAAATACAAGAGGAAAGGAGATATAGAGAGGTGAATCCAAGAGTTAAAATTCCAAACACTCATTGAAGGAGGAATTCAGCGAATCAAGGAGGGTTGTTCAAGAAAGTCTTCAAGGAAGAAGAAAGAGGCTTGTTTATGAGTGATTTCTTTTATCTTTGTTTTCTTCTTCTTAAACAATTATGTTTTTAATGTTTCCATTGCAATTTGATAGTATTTGGGGGATTCATGACTTATTGAGTTAATTAAGTCTTTTTATCAATTCATTATTTATCTTGAGATTTGATTACTTGTTTTTCTTATAGAGTTAGTTAATTGATTTTTGTTATTAACTTGCTTGAATAAGAGGTTGGTAATGACTTCAATTAATTAATTTCATATTTTTATCTCTTAACTTGCTTAAAAAGGGGATTAATTGTCTAGAACATAGATAATTAGAGGTTAGTTGATGATTGCTAGAAGATGGACCAATTGACTAATTTCATGTTTTAAATTACCTAGAATATAGGGGTTTATATAAAAATTAATTTTAATGCATCTATTAGATAAGTTAGTCGAGACAGAATATGTTCACTAATTTAGCTAAAAGATAGTGATTCTATGGATTGCAAACGAAGTGGATCTATATTAAATCCTTCATGAAACCAAGATAATAGTTGATTGTGATATTGGCTAAGTGATTCATTATCATGTTTTCAAAGGCGTTTGTCTTTATTGCATATTTTTACATCCTTGAGTTGTATATATTTCTTTATATTTCTTTTTATTATCTTATCAATTTATTAGATCGGTTACATAATGAATAAAAAGTGATTAGTGTGTGCTTGATGCTATATTTGCGATGAGTATACTTGCTCGTATGTGTATTTTGGGATTAATATTTTAATTAAAACTTGATTAAGGGATAAATTTAAAATTGATGATTTTTATACACCCAAAATTTATGCATCAAGTTTATGGGGTTGCTATTGGGGAACAATATCATGAAAGTTGGGATTTTGTTGATTTAACCATGTTTATATGTTAATATGTGCATATGTATATGTGTTCCTTGTATGACTAGGTGCCTTTTGTTTTCTTGTATACTTATAATTTAATGTCCTTCCATGTTGTACGTTTCTCTAA
Organism: Voacanga thouarsii; assembly: GCA_026120185.1. Classification (NCBI taxonomy): domain Eukaryota; kingdom Viridiplantae; phylum Streptophyta; class Magnoliopsida; order Gentianales; family Apocynaceae; genus Voacanga; species Voacanga thouarsii. Next base: position 4,553,762 of record JANUWF010001016.1, on the reverse strand, counting down.
CCAACCTTGTAAACATGTCCTGATTGGCTAACTTGTAAATTCTATAACCTTACTATCTTCTATCTTATATAGACCTTGCTTTTAGTTTATGCTTGGTAAGTGGAACGGAGACACGATTCCAAGGAGTCAATGCAACCACAAGAAATTTGGAGGTGTCCATGCGCAACCTTGAAAGTCAAATTGGACAGCTAGCCAAACTCTTTAGTGATCGTCACACGGGATCACTTCCAGGCAACACGGAGACCAACCCATGTGACCAAGACCATAGGAAATGTTGATTTTGAACTACTTTAGTTTTTGGACATTTTTTAAATTTTCGTTTGTTTGTATTTATTTGGCTGTTTCTTTTTAATTATTAGACTGTATTATTTTCACGAGTTAGCGTTCTTTTTCTTTGATTCCATTAAATTCCATTTAAAAAAAAATAATTTTTGGTTAGAGCTGACTAGGCATCGAGCCCAACCTTTGACTTGGGTGCCGAGCTAGCACTGCTCGATAGAGAATATGGGCAGAACAGGCCCTGCGTTAGGCCCATTCAGCCGCAACATCAAAACCGGCCATTCTTGGCCATTTTGTTCAAAAATCTTTCCTCCCTTTCAATTTTTCTCTACACCTATCGCCGGATTCTGGAACATTACTGGGTCACTTTCTACACCTCCTAAACATTTTCCCAACACAAAATCTTCAATTTGTCCTTGGAAGTTTGGATTAAAACTAAGAAAAATCTAATATTTTCTTCCAAAACCTAGTTTTCCATCCTTCCGTTTGGTGCACGATTTCTACAATCTTTTTGCATAAGATCATTGCCTAAATATTGGAGATCATTATAGTATACTTTTCTACACTTTCTACAGTTTAATTTTTTTTAAATGAATTTTGGGTATTTTTCTATGCAGTTTTGGGCAAAAATTCTTGAATATTTTTTGTTAAAGGATTTGATAGGCAATGATGATTTCTTTGAGGCTTCATAAATGACAATGCTATATGATTGATGCCATGTATAAATGTACAATTTCCGAACCTCTTGAGCATGCTTTCTTTGGTGTACCTTTGAGTTGCTTAGATGTTGGATAATTGCTCATGACTGACTTAGCCTCGGGATAATGTAGCTTTACATTGTTAATTGGTGGCTATTAAGCATTATCATTTGATTATGATTATTGATGTTGTGTTGGTTGTTGGACAATGGATAGATTTCTTGCAGGTTTATTGGAGGAGATTGTATATATTGTGTTGGCTACCTTATGGTGTGAAGGAGTTGATTGTGCTGCAAATTGTGGTGAGAGTGAGACAATTGAAAATTGTGCTTATTTGTATTGAAAAGATTGGGTTGGGGGAGTCTTATTTTTCTATTCTATCACTTTCCTTCATCCTTCCATCATGTCTAGGAGACCTAGGGGGTTAGCACCTGGGTTAAGAAAGCTTGAGATGCATCTTTATCCACATATTCTTTCGAGCCTCTACCTACCCAACCTCTCCAATTCTTCGATCCTATGTGTCAAATCTGGCATGACATGTACTAACATAATAAGATTATAGTAAAAAAGTGATATAAACCTTCTTTAGACAATTCCTTGGAACTTTCTACTATGTTTAGGCACCTAGGGTGGGAGCCCATCATTAAAATGGATGGTGCTTACTGTCCTGTACGTGTGAGAGAGTTTTATGCTAGTATGCAGGACAAAAAGAAAAACAACCTCCAAGTCACCTCTACCATGGTAAACGGGGTTCCCATTGATTTTGAAAGGATTAGACTAGCTAGAATTTTGGGAGTCCCTGATGAGGGGCAGTGGATTGCTATAGACCAAAATAACCAAAAGGTCATCTCTGAGCCTATATAGGATGTGAGGGCTAGTTTTAGCATGTGGAGAAAAGGGCAAATAGGTTAAAACCATTACTACTCGAATAATAACCTTGAGGCTCAATGGCGTGCCATAGTCTACATATTTGCTTTCAACATTTACCCTACGGCTAGTGGCTTCAATGAGTCTAGGATCTTTAATCTTTACATTCTGGATAAGATGAAAAATAGTAAGCCTATTCCTCTTACCCCCATTATTATTTAGTCCATGAGAGAGGTGGTTTACTCTAACATTACAACCAAAGCCTTCAAGTTCCCTCTGGTTATTATGCGTATTCTGAGAGACTTTGTAGTGAGGTCAGATGGGGAGTTGAGTAAGCCCACTACTAACTGAGACCTAGTGACTGAGCATACTTTGGTTCAGTGTAGGTATCGCTATGATGAAAGGGCAAGGTGATGGAAAAATCCTTTTGAGGTACAACACCCTGGGATGAGAGAGCTTCCCTTGATGAAGAGGAGGAGGAGGAGCAGCCTACTAGACTACCTACCCAAGCAACAAGTTCTTATTCTCATACTGATTTTGAGGAATGTGTGGAGGACTAGTTAGAGAGCCAAATGACTATTCATTTTTAGCTCAGAGACTCCATTGCAGACATTGGTTAGTGCTAGGATTTGCAAGATCAAAAGTTGGCCACTTTGATCCAGCAATCTACTGGTGTATCTTTGAGTCACTCAGCCACTGCTTCTCATGATGATGATGATGATGCTGAGGATAGTGATGAGGACGTCTTTGCACTTATATTTTCTTTTCTTTTCTATTTTTTATGTATTATTTATTTTTCTTTTGAATTTTAATAACCTTTCCTAGCTTTTAGTTATCTTTTCTTTTATTGTATTTTTACTTTTTTTCCCCCTAGATTTATGTTTTCTTTGTTTTGTTTCTTTTTAAATAGGAACTCTTGTAATGACTCTTCCTTGTGGTGGATTCGAACATGGTGGCACTACGATGTAATAGAAGTATATTCTTCACTTTATTCTTCTTCTTTATTGATTTTGGTATTCTTGGCTGTACTTTTATTGTTATATCTTTGGCTATTGGGGACAATGTCCAGTTTAAGTGTGTGTGGGAAGGGGGGGGGAGATTGAGGTTGAAGAGATATTTTCCATATCAATTTTGTGTGAAATTTTTCAAAATTTGTTTGTATGGTTATTATTGTTTAAGCAAGATTGTAATTTTTTTTCTTACTTGGATAGGATTCTTTGTCATTCATTTGGTGGAGTTATTTTTGTGAAGTTGGTTTATTAGATAGGATATTTGTCAAGACTTAAGAATTTTGATTAATCTTGTTTATGCGTTAGTGTTTGAATGTTATTTGACTCATCTAATTTGAATATGGAACATATGAGAAATATGAGAAGAGTTTATTGGCTAACTCTTGCATTATATATTTCAATTTTTCTTGGCTTTGATTTGTGATGAGGAATGTGAGTTGATAAAAGACTTTTTGGGAGGAAAGATTTTGAAAAAAAATTTGTGAAAAATTCTTGTGAGTTGAAAGATTGAACAAATGAGTTGTTGCTTCCTCTTTAAAGATAAGAAAGTATTATTTTTGCTTGTTATGGGGGCCAATATAGATAGTGAAGAGAAATCCATTTTCTTGAGGCTATGAATTCCCTAAAGCAAAAGAGAGGAGTATTGTTAAAAAATTGATGAGTGATAACTAAAAGGGGGCCAATACGGTGTTTAAAGAGAAATCCATGCACTTGAAGCTATCAATTCCCTAAGTCGTTGGAAAAAATGGAGAGAGAAAAAAAATTGGAGTGCTTTCCTTACATCATAACTTGAGTTGTGCAATTCTTAGATTTATAATACTTGAGTTGGTAGATAACTTGACTTGTGTGATTCAAGTTATCTATATTTTAACTTGAGGAGTGAAATAGTTTTCTTAGACTAAGGTATACACTTGATTAATTTAACTTCAAAAGTTTTGTGATATCTTGTCAAATGTTTCAAAATTTTGAATTGTTTTCAAAGGGTTTGATGAATGGCAATAGTTGTATCTAAAGTTTGAAGGGAAGACATAATTTTTGCTATGGTAAAGAAGTTTTTGTTGAATAAGAAAGAACTTGTGTTTTCTTGATAATTTTTTTGATTAAAATGTTTTGCTTGAGGACAAGCAAAAGTTCAAGTATGGGGTATGTGATAGAGGCTAAAATCATCATTATTTTCCTAGTTATTTAAGGTTTTTTTAAGATATATTTGTTGTAATAACTGGCATATTCCTTCCTATTTGACATTTACTTGTAAAAAGTATTTTTGGAAAAATTGTACAAAATTGATTTAAATTTGATCAAAAAGTGAATAATTCCAGAATGCACTTGGCGTTAGGCTTAGCTAAAGGACTAGGTGCCTGGTCTATTCTGGTCGAGCAGAGGAAATAGAGTAAATTTTAAAAGGAAAACAAAACAGACCTGGTGCCAGATCTGGCAAATGGACCAGGCACTGGGTTCATTCTATCCGGCCGGTGAAAATAGAGCAAAGAAACTAGAGGAAGAACAGATTGCACCTGGCGCCAGGTGGGTCAACTTGAGTACGCGCCAGGCCCACTCTGGAAGGCGAAAATCTTATGTACGAATTTAGAAAATTTCTAAAAATTTTGGTATTTTCTAATTTCTACTCAGCTAAGATCTCTCAAGCAATGAATTTAGCATCTTAGAGGCTTATAAAAGCAAGAGAAAACATAAGATAAAATGAGATATAGAGAGGTGAATCCAAGAGCTAAAATTCCAAACACTAAGGAGGAATTTACCAAATTAAGGTGGGTTGTTCAAGAGAGTTGATGCGTAAATTTTAGGTATATAAAATTATGAATTTTAAATCCATCCCTTAATCAAGTTTTAATTAAAATATTAATCCCAAAATACACATGTGAGCAAGAATACTCATCGCAAGCATAGTACAGGGAATTAACGAGTATTGATCCTCAAATGAACAAGTATGCACTAATCACTTTTCTTTCATTATTTAATCGACCCAAATAAAGCGAGAAAAGAATAAAAAAAAAACAAAAGAAACATATACAACTCAAGGATATAGGTTTATACAATTTAGACAAGTCTCCTAGAAAACATGACAATGAACCAATTAGCAATTCTCTCAATTAATTCTCATCTTGGCATCATGAAGGAATATAAAGTTAAAATTAATAGCCTTACATGGCATGATTTTACTTAGGTAAATTCCATTTCGTTTGTCAATCCATGGAATCCTATATTTTGATTCACATTAACAGATTTGTCAATCAAGCTAATATAACCAAAACATGCATTAGGCTCAATTCTTTATAAATATTAAATTAGCTAATAACCCTATGTCAAGGCGAAATTAACAAAACCTTTGATCACTTAGTTCTCAAATCCTAACTTCATCATTCAAATCCATTATGATTTAACAAGTACGAAATCAATAAAATGAAACTTCTAACATCGTTGTGTCGAAGTCAATTAGAAGAACTTGCATTAATAACCAATTAAATCAAGTAATCAAACACCAAATATGACAAAAAATTGATGAAATAAATAAATTACCACAAAATTATGAATCCCAAATTAAGGTTAAATTACAATAAAAATATTGAATACACCATTGCTAAAGAAAAAGAAAACAAAGAGAAAAGAAAGCACTCATAGACAAGCCTCTTTCTTCTTCCTTGAAGACTCCTTTTGAGCAATCCTCCTCGCCTTGGGTGAACACCTCCTTCAATGAGAGAATCAAATTTTTTTCCCTTTAATTCACCTCTCTAATATATATCAAATCTTTGGGGTTCTCTTATGCTTTTATAGGCCTCTTGAATGCTAATTTCGTGGCTGAGGAAGTCTTGGCAGAGTAAGAATAGGAAGCTATCAAAATCCTTAGATAAGCCTTAATTCCCCGTACAGAATTTTCGCCTCCAGAGCCTACTTGGCACCGGGTACCTTTGACCCACCTAGCGCCAAGTGCACTCTGTTCTTCCTCTGTTTTTGCTCTGTTTTTGGCCGTTTCTCCTTGGCAGGCAGAATGGACCCAGTGCCGGGTACACTTGCCAGACCTAGCACCTATTCTAAAAAAATACCTGAAGCTTGCTCAAACTCTATTGCTGGAGTAGACTGAACCCAGTACCTGGTCCATTGTCTGGGCTTGACGCCTGGTACATTCTGGTTCTGTGCAGTATCTGCTTGATTTTAACTTAAATTTGCATATATTTGTCAAAAACACCTTTTACAAGCAAAATGTTAAATAGGAAGAAATATTCCTAATTATTACAACAAATGTATCTTAAAACACCCTCAAATAACTATGAAAAGAATGGTGATTTTAACCCCTATCAAGAGTTTTCAAGGAAGAAGAAAGAGGCTTGTCTATGAGTGATTTCTTTTATTTTTAAACAATTATGTATTTAATTTTTCCATTGTAATTTGATATTGTTTTTGGGATTCATGACTTATTGAGTTAATTAAGTCTTTTGATCAATTCATTATTTGTCTTGGGATTTGATTACTTATTTTTCTTACGGAGTTAGTTAATTGATTTTTGTTATTAATTTGCTTGAAAAAGAGGCTGGTAATGACTTTAATTAATTAATTTCATATTTGTTATCTCTTAACTTGCTTGAAAAAGGGGTTAATTGTCTAGAACGTAGGTAATCGAGGTTAGTTGATGATTGCTAGATGATGTGTATAGTTTTGGGTATAAAAATCATATAAAATAAGTATATTCCCAATCAAGTTTACATTAAAACGTTAAACCAAAATTACACATATGAGCAAGCGTACTCATTATTAACATAGCATAAGGTTCAAATGAGTGTCAATCCTCAAGGAACAAGTAGACATTAATCACCTTTCTTTCATCATTTAACCGACTCAATAAAGTGAAAAAGAAATAAAATAAAACAAAAGAAAATAAAAATAAAAATATATACATGTCAAGGATTGAGAAGTATGCAACTTAAGCCACTGTTTAGACAAACATGATCTTAAAGTACCCAACCATTATCATAACTAATCATTCTCTTGGCATCATGAAGGATTAAGATAGACTCATTTCTTTTTCAATGCATGAAATCACTATCTCCTAGACAAATTAGCATCACATATTCTGTCTCAATTAATTCACCCAAAAGATGCATTAAATACAATCCTTGATTAAATTTTCATATTCTGGCAAACTTAAAACATGAAATTAACCAATGAATCCATATTCTGGCATACATCAATTAACCTTCAATTACCTAGTTCTTTGCAATTTACCTATTTTTCAAGCAAGTTAAGAGACAACAAATATGAAACTAATGAATTGAAACCACCATCAAACTTTTTTTTCAAGCAAGTCAATGGAAAGAAACAACCAATCAATCTCGTAATAAGCACAAGTAATTAAATACCAAGAATAATAATCAATTAATCAAAAGATCAAATAACTCTAAAAACCGTGAATATCTAAAACAATGTCGAATTTCAATAAAACAATTAACATATCATTATCAAGAAAAAGAAAATAAAGTAAAAGAAAGCACTCATAGACAAGCCTCATTCTTCTTTCTTTGAAGACCTTCTTACATAACCCTCCTTGAATTGAAGATTTTCTCCTTTGATTTGAGTGATTTTCTATGATGATCAATGAATTCTCCTTTTTTCCCTTGTGTTTTCCATCTATTTATAGGCTTGAGAAATGCCTAAACTCATTGGTGTAATGTTCTAAGTTGAGTAGAAGTTGGAAGATACTAAAACATCACAAATTACCAAAAATCGCATAGAAAAAATCAAGCACCGCCTTAACTTCAGGGCACAGCCGGCGCCGCCTTGGCTCTCGGAGCCGGTGCCGGTTGTGTTCTGGTCCTCTAATTGTTCACCGATTTTTCCTTGAATTCTGTACAATGTATTCTAGAATGCAGCCGGTGCTGCCTTGGCTACTAGAGTCGGCACCGATTCCACTCTATTCCGCTCTGTTTCACCAATTTTTCGTCGCCTCGAAGTTCATGTAACCAGTGCATGGCCGACACCTCCTCTAATATGTTTTGTGACGTTTTTAATTCGTTTTATCCCAAAAATCTGAAATAATGAACAAAATATCTTTCCAAGGGTAAAATCTCAAATATGAAGGAATATGGCTAGTTATTGAATAAAATATATTACAAAAGAACCTCAAATAACTAGAAAAAATATGACTAATTTAGCCCCTATCACTAGAATATGGATTCATTGACTAATTTCATGTTTTAAATCACCTAGAATATAAGGGTTTATACGATGATTAATTTTAATGCATCTTTTGGATAAGTTAGTCGAGACAGAATATGTTCACTAATTTAGTTAAAATATAGTGATTCCATGGATTGCAAACGAAGTGGGCCTATATTAAATCCTTCATGAAACCAAGATAATAGTTGATTATGATATTGGTTAAGTGATTGATTTTCATGTTTTCAAAAGCTTTTGTCTAAATTGCATTTTTTTTTTCACATCTATGAGTTGTATATATTTCTTTATTTTTCTTTTTATTATCTTATCAATTTATTGGGTCAGTTAAACAATGAATGAAAAATGATTAGTGTGTACTTGTTCCTTTGAGGATCAATACTCGTTAATTTCCTATACTATGCTTGCGATGAGTATAGTTGCTCGTATGTGTATATTGGGATTAATGTTTTAATTAAAACTTGACTAAGGGATGGTTTTAAATTTAATGATTGTTATAAACCCAAAATTTACGCACCAGTATCGTGTTAATGTTATCGCAATATATCATATATATGGTGATAGCACATACTATACCAAATAATTGGGTGGTGTGTACATCCCTCCTGAGGGAACACCCTGCCATTTCCCTCATACAAAATCAGATTAGATGTTTCACATTTGTTCTCTGGCTCCTCTTGATCGTGTTGCTAGCTAAGGTCGTGCTCATCTACTAGAACTGTCACCCGTTTGGAAGATGATAGCTTTTTTGAGACGGCCAATCTACCAAAATTTTTTCTTAATCTAATAAAAGCTAGTCCTAGAGCCTCATTCATTGAGATCTCAATGTCATTAATTTATTGGTTCAAGAGTTTACTATTCTGATATGGTAAAATCAAATTATTTCAAAAAATTGTTACATTCTTTTGAAGTAAATTCTCAAGTCTTTATCCTGACCTATATCCAAAACTACAATTATTTCTCCCTAAAATTTCCAAAACAAATATTTCTGTATCCGTTTCAAAACTTATTCAAAAAATATTAATTTATTTCTCATAATTCATCAAAATATAATTTTGGAGTTATCACATAAAAACTCATACCATGATTTTCACAATAATTTTTCATGCATGAAATGCATAATTAAATTTTCATGTATTGCATATTTGATGCAAGGCTCCATCCTCTGTTTATAACACTTATGAGAAATTTTGCAACAATATTTATGCATGGATAAATCATAATATCCTAATCGAAGCTTTATTTCCCAAAGGCATTATTTTCATGTATAAATGTCTTATCAAATAGCGTGCTTATAATTTAAATCATGATTTGTGAAACCCCACCTAAAGCCAACCCTAGGGTAAGGGGGTCGGGATGCATATCATATTTTCTTGCATAAATAAATAAATAAATAAATAAATATATATATATATATATATTTGAATGATTTTATGTGTTTTAGAATTATGATTTATAGTCTAGAAGGCTTAGTTATGCTTAATGAGTAGGAAGGATAAAATGGTAATTTTTGCTTGAGGTCAAAATAGGAAGATAGCTTGGGGATTAATTACGAAGAATATTTGGGAGAGAAAATAAGAATAAGAGTTGTTGTGGTTTAGTGGTTAGAGCCTTGGAATTAATCTCTAAGGTCTTGAGTTTAAATCCCATCATTTAAGTTTTTGTTATGATTATTTTAATTTAAGGTGGAATTTTCGTCCCTTGCATTCCATAAGTAAAAATAGGAGAGTTGTCCTAGGGGAGTCATGAAGGGAATGTCCTAATCCTATTCTTATGTCCTAAAAAGTATTCTTAAAGGATTCATGTCCTTTTATTTCCTAGCTTACCCTAAATTCCTTACCAATTAAATTTGTTCAATTTATCCAAATCTATGTTTTGATTCCAGAAAATTCAGCAAGTTTTATTGGCCTTTAAATTTCGAAAGTAATTCTTAGAGATTGGAGATTGGACTGAAAATAGGGAAGGAGTTAAGGAAGGTTCCCAAGAGAAATTAATCTCCATGGTTGGACCTTCAAACTCCACTCCATAGTGTTCATCTTTTCCATGGAGGAAATCTGAAAATTTTCTAGATTCTTGGGCAGCCTAGTTTTCGAAAACCTTAGCCATCTTCCTTACTCAATTTCTGCTAGAAAAATGGCCAACTCACTCAGCTTGAAGAATAAAATTCTTTGCCAAAAATCGAACTGCACAAAGCTGTGCAAACTAGAAAAAAATTCTGGACAGCTTCGATGCATAGTAGACAAAAAACAAGTTGTTTCTTCTACCCTTCAAACCTGTAAATTACCTCTGCTTTTTCTCCATATAGAAGGCTGGAAACCAACCTTAAAGGATCCTCAAATACCTCTCCAAACCCTCTGCAAATTGGCAGGAACCTTGCAAAAAAATTGCACAGCAAATTCCAGCAAACAATTCGAATCTCAACCAGAAAATTCCATCCTTGCTCCCTCTTCAAGCCTTGTCCAAAAATTACCTCAAAATTATGTGAGTTTACCTTTGTTCAGCCATGAACTGAACTCCATTGCCTCCTCCACTGACCTTACACGATTAGACTCCATAGCCACTTCTCAAATTTCTCCTACAATCACTCCAATCAAACTTCCATTTGAAGTTAAAAAATGCCAGCAATTGCTCCATGAAAACACCCTTGGATTAAGCTTCCAAAAACCAGAAATTCTCCCACCATTGAACTCAAAATTTCGGCTAGCCTTATAGCTCCTTCAACCCTCATTCATTTCAGCAAACCACAGCAAACCAGCCGGCTCCATTATAGCTCCAAGGAACCTCCATCAATCAAACATTATTATCATATCTTTTACCTTAAAACACTCCATAAATTTCTCCATTTAAATTTCAAACAACCAGATTTCTCTTTCCCTCTAATCTGACAATCACAATCCCAGAACCTCAATCATTCGGCCAACCCCTTCAGCAATTTCGTCCAGCACTTCTCTCTAATTCTCTCTATTTTCACCAAAAACACCAAGAACACACACTATCTTTCTTCAAGCCTAAGACCACTCTAAATACCTCCAACCCCTCCCAAAAATTCCAGAACAAGCCTACATACTCCCTAGAGTCCATTTTTGGATTTTATAACATCAAATCTCGAAAACAAAAATTTGCAATTGGATCAAAAACCAGAATTTTCCTTGAAGTCTCAAGAACATCATCAAGGTAACCAAGAACAACTTTTGTTCATCTTCTTCCCTTCAATATTTAACATGCCATACTAATATTCTCTCTCTCTCTCTCTCTCTCTCTCTCTCTCTCTCTCTCTCTCTCTCTCTCAATTGAAATGGTTGCTACAACCATGGCCGTTTTCCTTCTCCTCTCTTGGATGGTTCAAGCCTCTCAAGCGTGTGGATCTCTTTAAATCTTCATCGAGATAGTCATCAACCAAGTATTTCTCTTTAACCTTCTCTTCAATTCTAAAGTTATGTCTCTTAGATGTTGATATAAAGGGATAGAATATAACTAGGGATTGAGTATATGCTTATGTATGAAGGAGTTGATTGGAGCATGTGAATGTTTGGCAATGGTTAAGCTTTATGAAATTCCTTATGGATCGATACTTGTTCTTCATGTCTTAAGTGAGTATGAATGTTTAAGCATGCTAGATATTATGTCACCTTTGGTGAATAGGGTATTATGTTCTTATTTTCATTGAAGCCATGAGTATGATTATGCTTAGTAGAGATTTGGCCATGTGATAGTAGGTATGGATTTAAGCCTTTATTCATGAATATGATAGTTTGTTGATTGATGTTGGGGTATATGTTCATGATTCTTGTTAGCAATAGGAAAATTATGATCATGACCTTGTTGATTCTAAGTTATTTTAATTAGCCAATTTTATTACGATAATTAAAATTAATACTATATTTTCCTCTAAAGATTTCGAAAACCCTAGGAAGTTTTGGAATTGGAATATTAAATGAAATAGTGATATTTTAGCCAAATAAATGACATCTTTTGTAATATATAAATATTTATATATGATAATAACAATAAATAAAACCTTTTATATAAATAATAATAATAGGTAAAATATTAATCTTATAGGCCATATATTCATAAATATCATATTTATTTGCTAATCAAGATTTAAAAAAATTTATTTATTTTTAATTATACTTATTTTCTATCTATTAATTATTAATTAAGAGATTAGTAATAATTTAATATTTACTTTAAAATTATTATTTAAGAATGACCATTTATTAATATCACATAAAACTTAGGATTCTTCACCAATGAAACCTTAGTTTATTTATTATCAACACTCAAGATTTATTATTTGAGCCTATAACTTCTTAGTAATCATTTTACAACCTCTAGTTATTTTAAAGCTAGTCTTATTTTATAAAAGCCTTTATCATCTATCCTTAAAGCTTAGGACATTAAGGTCATGATTGTAATAAGTTGAGCTAGGATTATTTTTGGAATCGAATATAGCTTGAGTACAACCATATGACTTGTGTTTACCCTAGGTAGGGTTAGGTCAACTTTGGAAGATTCTTGATTTTGATCAAGCAAAGGATCAGGTAAGCTCCTGCATAAACTTATTTGATGACAAAAAGGCTACTATGGAAAGTCAAACGCGAAGTGTTTGGATACTCATTTTGTAAAGACAATTAAGGACTGTTTCCTTTCTTGTTCAGTCAAACAAATCATTTGAAAATCAAACAAACACTTTTGCACAAACACTAAACTCTTTCTAAAAATCAACTTTGACACGAATTTTAGAAACTCTTAATTGCTATTTCGAAATAAAGCAATGTTTTATCATTTTTCTCCCAAGTGGGACAATCAATGTTGAGTACTCAATAAGGGTAGACTACTAGGACTAGTCTTTGAAGGGTCAGGGTAAATCTCTCAGTAGGTGGCCACCTCTGAGGGGTGAGTCGTTCCTGGATAGGATGCCAGTCCAGTAGGTCATGTCGGTTCGAGCTAGCAAGTTTCAGTTATGTGGACTGTGTGCTTCCGGAGTGGACAACCGGTAAGTTTGGGTATTGAGAAGGAGGAGTATCTCACCCGGTAGGCCGATCACCTACCTTTTGTCAGTCTGCACAAAGTGTGGCATTTTGACCATTATATGGTTATGGGGCCCAACGTGTGGTAACCCATGGCCACCCATTTGAGTGGTTGTATTTATTGTGCACATGTATGGTTTGGAAAGCAAAACGCCATTCTTTATTTTAAACCTTATTTAATGCTTGCTAGTACTTTCTCTTATACAATTTTTACAACTTACATACATGAACTGTTTTACCTGAAACACTCAAAGCACACACGGGCTTACTGAGATTTTTATCTTATCACATTTTATGCCATGTTTTCAGGTTAATCCTGCTGTGGAGATGAGTAGCTAGATTTGTTGCTTGCTTTGAAGACTTTATGTTATTCATTTTATGTGTTGCTTTGAGAGATGATAGCAATCAATTTGTTTTCGAATTGTCCTTGAATTTTTGGGTTGTAATAAGTTCAATTTTAAAGTATTGTTTTATTTTCGTTTGTGTGACCTAGTTATAAAGACCTCTTGTCCTTTGGATGGGGTGACATCCCCGGCCCTGTTAGGCCTAGGTAGTGGGGTGTTACATGATTACACACCGTATTAATAAAACTTTACATAAAATTATGCAAATGTTATATTTACATTTGAATGCACGTTTTCCATATTGAAACATTGTATTTTTACATGATTTTACATTTCATGCTATACGTTTCAAAACTATGTTTGGGATGCAAGGATTTACCTTTGTCCAAGCTATAGCAATGATCAACTTAATTTAGTTCTTTGATCTTCCTTTGTCTATCTCCACTGAATCTACCATATACAATGCGTAATTTCCTATTTAAGTATCCCATATAAAATTATAACCACGATCCTAGGGCAATTAGGGAATTACATAAGCCCTAAGTAATTCTAAACATTTTGTGAATACATTTAATTCTAGAGGCTATGAATATCTTGCACAAACCTCATAACCTTCTAAGGCAACCAACAAATTCATATAGCATATAATCCCACATTTTCACCACTTACACAAATGTGTAAACAACAAAACCCCAATCACTATTCCAAATTACCATTCATAATCATAAATCAACTTGTGATCCAAAATACATGAGTTTCAAGAACTCATGATCAACAACTAGTCAAGATATGCAATACAAATAGTTTTGCAAGGATTAAAATCCCTTTTAGTGTTTTCTTTTGCAAAAGTAGCTTCTTAGGGTTCATTATCCAAGTGGTCTAACTTATTAATAATTATGAAGCTTACTAAAAAATATTTCTAATTAAATTAGAAATCCCATAAAAATCCATTTAAGTCAAAGCTTATCATTTTTTTAAGCCAAATTTTCATGTAAACACTCTTTTTATTTCAAAATTTAAACTTTGCTCAAAGGAGTAGAACAGGGGCAAAATATTAGTTTCATTAACTAAGCAAATCATTTAATTTTCTTATAAAATTTTCTGGTTTTAAACCTTAGGTTGTTAGGAGAATTACCATGTTTCCCAAGGATTCTACTAGAAAAGGGGTCAAACATTTTTTGCAAAAAGGTGTGCCACCACAGTAGAGAGTTTTGAGCAACCATTTTTGAAAAAAAATCATAACTCCCTAATGAAACATGCTTTTCCAATTATTTTTGTTCTAAATTTTTCATAACATCTTGAACAGTAGAAATTTAGTGGTTAAATTCAATTGGGAAGTACATTTTTCGGGGGAAATATTTATGCTATTTGCACAGTATTTTAACATATTGCAAAGTTATTTACCAAAAATCATAAAGCTTTGTTCTTTCATTTCCCCTCATGAAAAAACCACATAAATACATATCATAAATAACACAAAAAGTTCAACCCAAGCAAAGGTACTCAATCTGTCAAACACAAATTTGAGACCTATTTCAAATTAGAAACACTTCCAGCAATGCTCTATTTTGAACACCCTATTATCACTCTTAATACCCACATCAAATTATACAATTTACTTGTGTTAGCTTATACACATATTGTAGTACATGTTACCACGAAATTCAACTCTTGTTTAACACCAAATCATAAGAGGAAACTAGCATTTCACCCTAAATACTTATTCTGGATAGAAATATAGTAATTTAATTTTTCATACAAACACACTAAACAAAATGATTTCTTCACACCAAAGATTTGACTTTCACAATATACATCACATATGTAACATAAGCATACCATCCCTACATCAACATATATAAAAAAACAATATTAAAATCAAAATTCTCAAGCTGGAAAGAAAGAATAATAGTTTTGGCCAAGGCTTTTGTGAAGGGAGAAAAAATGAGTTCTTAGAGTCTTACCTTTGAAGCTTTGTTAAGCTACAAAAAAGCACAACAAAAAAGAGGCTTTGGTCTTCAAGATTTCAACTTCCCTTGAGTTTTCATGAAGGAAAAATTAAAGGGACCATAAGAGTTTTTTTTTTTTTTTTTGGTTTTAAGAAGAAAGAAAATAAGAATAGTTTGGAGATTACCTTGAAATACTCTTGCTTAAGTCTTTAAATCAGTGCAACACAACGTCTAGCACCATATGAGTGATGCACCATTGAAGGTTGAAGAAGGAAAAATCAAGAGAAGTGATGGTAGTATGCTTTGGCCAAAAGAGGATTGCAAGAAAAAATGGTTATCTTCTTGGGAATAGGTTGTTGGCTAGCCTTGAGGAAGCCAAAGTAGACTTTTCATCTTTGACGAAAGTAAGAATATGAGAATAGAAAGGACAAGGAGGTAGCTGAATTGAAGAGGGGAAAATATGAAAAAAATTGTTTATATAGTAGGGTTATTTTAATCCTATAGTTGATGTGAACTTGTTTAAATTCGACCTAAACTTCAAGGGTAGAGATTCAAAGGATTTTAATGGGTCAACATGGCTTATGGATCTTGGATCCTCTTGTCAAAATGGGTCAACTAGTAAAAAATGGTCTTAGTCTTGGATTTTTTTAATCAAGACATAAAAATATTTTAAAATGAAGAATAGCTTTGAAATAAAAATTTAATGTCCAAAGAATCATTTTCTCAAATCAAAATAATTGTAATAATATTATTTTAGATACATTATAGCAATTAATTAAGAAGAAATCATCTACCACATATAAAGCAAATGGCCACATTAATAGTCACATTTTCTTGATTTATTTTCCTTAAGAAGTCCCATATATAATTGAAAAAAATAAATATAATAAAAATTCAATTAATTCATAAAATAAAATTAATATCTAATTTTCCTATGGTAAAATTTGGATATTATAAGAATATTATTAAAAACACTACTAATATTAATATATTCTTGAACAACTAAATGTCCAGTAGGATAATAAACATAAGATAAATTACAATTAGTATTATTAAATATTTTTAAAATATGTAATATACCTTTACAAATATTCTATTGTTGAGAGAATAAATGTATTCCAATAGCTCTATTTGGGGGGAAAAAATAAAGCACATATAAGTTCTTTATATGGAAAAGTTGCATTTAGCAATTCATATGTTGAATTCTATCTATTTGGGATATCTTTTGGAAATTGTTTTGGTTTCATACCATTATGTTTACAAAATTGACTCCATTCTTTTTTAATTATAGGCCTAAGCCATAAATAAGAAAAAGTATCTTTTATAGGTTTAATATAAGATCAAGACTTTTTAAACCATCATATACACATAAATTTAAAAATATGACATATACATCTAACATGAAAAAAATTACCTCTAATGGTTAGCTCAATTAAAATTGTAAGACTAGTAATTAAGGCAGTATTTGTACGTATTATAAAAAAAAAAAAATCGAAAAAACCTTTTTCACTAAGCCATATTCTTCTAGATTAATGATTAACATTTGACAAATATTTTCAACAGAATGTGGATCATTAAAGGCCCTATAAACAAGTAATTGTTTTTTAATATTCTATTCAGTATCTATCCAATGACATGTAACATGTATAAAAGAATGAGTTTGCCAATGATCACTCCAAATATCACTATATAAAGAAACATTACATGGCAAATCTAAAAAGATTTGAGCTAATTATTTCTTACTTTTCCTATATAATTTTTTAAGTATACATGTGAGGGTGGTGCCATGAATATATTTTGGAGCAAAAACTTGTTGTGTATAGATTTGGGTATAAAAAATTATATAAAACTAAACACATTCCCAATCAAGTTTAAATTAAAACGTTAACCTCAAATTACACATTTGAGCAAGCGTACTCATTATTAAGCATAGTATAGGGTTCAAACGAGTGTAGATCCTCCAGGAACAAGTATGCATTAATATCTTTTCTTTCATTGTTTAACCGACTCAATAAAGTGAAAAAGAATAAGAAGGAAAATAAAATAAAAGAATATATACATGTCAAGGATGGAGAATTATGTAATTCAAACCATTATTTTGACAAATACGACCTTAAAGTATTCAATCATCATCATAACGAATTATTCTCTTGGCATCATGAAGGATTAAGATAGATTCACTTCTTTTTCAATCCATGAAATCACTATCTTCTAGACAAATTAACATCACATATCCTATCTCAACTAATTCACCCAAAAGATGCATTAAACACAATCCTTGTTTAAATTTCCATATCCTGGCAAACTTAAAATATGAAATTAACCAATGAATCCATATCCTGGCAGACATCAATTAACCTTTAATTACCCAGTTCTTAGCAATTAACCCCTTTTTCCAAGTAAGTTAAGAGATAACAAATATGAAATTAATGAATTGAGACCACCATTAAGCCCTTTGTCCAAGCAAGTTAATGGAAAGAAACAACTAACTAATCTCGTAATTAGCACAAGTAATTAAATACCAAGAATAATAATCAATTAATCAACAGATCAAAGTAACTTTAAAAATCATGAATACCTAAATAATGTCAAATTATAATAAAATAATTAACACATCACTGCCCAAGAAATAGAAAACAAAAGTAAAAGAAAGTACTTATAGACAAGCCTCAATCTTCTTCCTTTGTAAACCCTCTTGCACAATCCTCCTTAAACTGAAGAATTCCTCCTTAATTTGAGTGATTTTTTGTTATGATCTCTGAATCTTCCCATTTCTCTTGTGTTTTCCCTTTATTTATAGGCTTTAGAAGTGCCTAATTTCGTTCCTCTAGGGTTTCTGGTCGACTAGAAGTAGGAAAATACTAAAACTCTGCAAATTATCAAAAATTGCATGCGAAAATTGAGGCACCGCCTCAGCCTCAGGGCGTAGTCGGCACTGCCTTTCCTGCCTAGGGCCGGTTGTGTTCTGTCTCTCCAATCGTTCGCTGATTTTTCTTGATTTTCGCACCAACCTTTCCAGAGTATAGCTGGCGCCGCCTTTATCCTCCTAGTCGGGGCTGGTTTGGTTTTGTTCAGCTCTGCTTCACTGATTTTTTGTCGTCTCAAAATATGTGCCAATAGCACGTGGCTGGCGTTGGTTCCCCTATCCTGGCTGACGCTGCCTCTATTTTGTTTTGCAACGTTTTTGTCTTATTTTACTCCTAAAATTTGAAATAATGCACAAAATACGTTTCCAAGGGTAAAATCTCAAATATGAAGGAATATGACCAGTTATTGAACAAAATGTATGAAAAAATAGCCTCAAATAACTAGAAAATATATGACTAATTTAGGCCTTATCAGTGGAATTTCAAGTATTTTGACAATATTTATTAAAACATGTTTTCCACCAAAACTAAATAAAGATGTTCTACAATCTACAATTATAACTAATTCTTCTCTTTGCACATTTTCAGAATATTGAAATAAATCAATAGAAGAAGGAACAAAGTTAGCAGTGGTGTACCTAATAATTTGTTGTTGTTTAGAATCCAAACCATACTCTTGAGGATAGTGCCTTCTTAGATGTTGAGAGAGTGTATCAAAAAAGCTTAATAAACAAATCGATTTTCCTTTTTTTGCACTTTCTTTGGTATAGTCTTAGATTGTACTTCACCTTCTTGAGTATCAGTGTGAGAATATTGTTGTTAAGCTTTAACTTTTTATCACTAACTTGTACAGGTTGGCCAGTTGTTGTAGGAGAAAATGTCACAAGAAAAAAATTTGGATAAAAACTAGAGGCTGGTTAATAACCGAATACAATAGTAAATGTCTCTGGTTGAACATACAGATTGTAACTACTACTCATTTTTTCCTTATTCTTAGAACTACTTGGATGAGACTTTTTTTCAAAAATTTAAAAATAAATGTAACAATAATATATTATAAATTAAAATTGAGAATTGAGAGAGTTGAGAGAAGTGTAAAAAATGCTGGGTGGATTTAGGAGATATCCATAGAGGAAGGAAGAAGGGGGGGGTGTAAATTCTAGCCTTTCTAGTTGAATTCCATGCAATGGCAAGAAATGCAACAACTATATGGCTGTTGAGACCTTCTAGCCATATGCAATGGCCTATTATATATTGATTGGCCTACATGCAAAGAAAAAATTTTTAAAAAATAAAAACTAAATCAACAGTTTAACTACCAGTTGACAAGTGAAGAAACCCCCCAACTTTAATCGGATCGGGAACTATAGTATTGGTTCACGGTTCAAACCATGAATAAAACCATTAACCGTAGTTTCAGATCACAGTTGAACCGTGACAACACCGAATTGTGGCCATCCCTAGCCATAGCAATTTCTTCTCTTCTCTTTCTCTCTCTCCATACCACTCTCACCTTTCTTCCTCTTTCTGTTCTTACTACAAACCTCTGAGCTTTTCTTCTATTATTTATCTTCGACACAAAACAAAATTTAAACTGAAGTTAACAATTCTATTTTAAAAAATTCTATTATATTTTCTATTCTTTTCTCTCCTATCTTATGTTGATCTCTTCTTGTCTCTACCCTCTAATGGTGGCTCCCCAGCTGCCGGATTCCAGTTGGGAACAATACCCTTTTGCCTCATTGTTCTCTGATTCTTCTTCCACCGCTAACCCTATCAAAGCTCTTTCTCACCACAAAAGGGATCTAACTGTAAAACCCTATTATATTGAATATTAGGGTAACTACTTGTTCAAAATAATCCCGCTTCATAAATTAAATGCATTATATGTGGCTATTTCATGTATTCTTTATGTGAATTCTTTTAGAGAAAATAAGTATATCAAGTTAATTATTTATATGATTCATGGTAAGTGATTTATTCATATTTTATTGTTGCATTATATATACATGTACTATTTGTAGTATATAATTTAGTTAAATTAATTATTGTATCATATTTCAAATAATATTATAATAATAAATTTCCTTTTTTGAAAAATACCATCTTGAACAAATTTAATTGTCATTAGGAGTTTTGCCTTGTTTATTAATTAAAAAGCCTTGGTCAAATTTCGCGTCAAGACCAATTTTGACTACTTGACCTAATTTCATAATATAACCCAAGACCCATATTCAAGATCTATAGATCATTTTGACCTATCAAAATACATTTCATCTCAGCTATTGAATTTAGGGTAATTTCAAACAAGCTCATCCTAACCCTTGGATCAACAAATGACCTAGTATAAAACTTATTTTTCTCCTATTTCTTCCTTTCATGGCTGGCTGCTCTCTCTCACATTTCTCTTAATCTTCTTTCTCCCTCTCAAGAGAATCTCCTTCTCAAGAGAACAACCTTGTCCTCTCTTCTAGGGTTGGCTGACAGCTTTGATAAATAAGGAGAAAACTATCTCCTCTTGCATTCTTCTCCAATAAAGTGCAGTGCTTCCTCTTTTACTTTTCAAGAAATCTTCATTTTTTTTTTGTGCAAAAAAGGCTGTCATTTTTTGTAGAAATGTTGGAAGCAAGCTTCAAAGCTTCAAGATAAACCATCCACCATCATTCTTCTTCATGTAGCAAAAATTGTGGCTGCTGTCTAGTTGAAAAATCTGAGATTTTATGCTTTATTTATGTTGTATTTTGATGCCTAAATGTTTTATCTAGTCTAGGGTCTTGAGATATCTAGTAAAAATGGTTATATATGAAGAATGCATCTTTTCCTTCCATTTTCGTTGCTGGCCAAAAATCAGTTGATATTTTTTAGCTTGGAGTGATTTGCTATATGTGCTCATTTTTAGGTGTGATTTGATTAAAGGAATGATGTAGGATATGGAAATGAAGATTTTATGCTATGAATTCATTTTCTTTACTTGATATACTTGAAAATAAAAAATTGCACGAATCTGCCTAGATTTATTCTTAGTAGTGTAATGATATTTTCTTGGTGAATTTGGGGTGAAAGTGGAGTTGGATTTTGTGATAATGTGGTCTATGATGTGTGTATGAGCTGGTGTGAATGAATTATGTGATTTGCCTTGTGTTTTGAGGACTATGAAGGTGATAAGAAAACAGAGGGTTGTTGGTTCTGATTAGGAAGCCAAATGAACGTTGTTTTAGGAACTGAAAATTGTCAATGACATGTTTGATTTTGAATCCCTGAGAGTCCTATTATACATTAAGATTGTTATTGCGCAAGTTTTACATAAAGTAAATAAAGAAAAACCCAAATTTATGGCCCTTACATCAAAACTATGCAATTGCATAGAAACCCTTGTACAAATGGCTGACTTTAATCCCCTGAAAATCCCCTTTTCTGATTGAATTTTCTCATGATTGTTGGATTATAGAAGCTTGAAGATGTTAGGAAAATTTTAGAAAAAGAACCATGGAAAATCTGTTAAATTAGGGAGTTATGATTTTTTCAAATTGATTGTGCAAAATAGATTACTATTCACTCGAGACTTTATGTAAACATTATTTGAGTCTTTTTTTTATGGGAAACGTGGGGAGATATATATATGGTAATTCACCTAAAATATGTAGGTATTAAATTGGATGTTTTTGTTTAAAAATAAAATGGTTTCCTTAATTAATTAAATAAATGGTTTTAACCCTTATTTTATAGCAAAAGCAAAATTTTGTGTTTGAATTTGAAAAATGAATTTACCCATAGAAATGCCTATAATTGTCAAAAATTTGGCTTATATGAATGTTGCATGATGTTTAGAATTATGGGGATTATATTTGTTAAACGTTTGGTGATTTTCCTATATCGTATATTTTAATTAGTGACCCCATATACCACTATAAGATAAGAACTTTACTTTTTTGAAAAATTATTTGAATTCTTGGTGTGCTGGGTAATATAAGTTGGTTTAGATGCTACTTTATTAAATGATTAATTAGAGTTACATGGCTAATTAGGGTTTGTATAGGTGATTAGGGTTTTGCTTGGCAATTAAGGCCTTGCTTGGCTATTAGTGTTAATTAGGAAGTAAGAGAATTCAATGCTATATGAATTATGGATGCTTTAGTAGATTATTGGATTTCTTGATGGGATACCTTGTGATTAGAACTAATTAGGCATTTATCGCTAAGTATTTTGGAATTACTTAAGATCTAAGTAATTCCCCTAAATACTATAGGATCTCGATTAGCGCTTTATTTAGATTAATTTAAATTAAAAATTAATTTCTATATTATATGTACATCTAAGATTTGGAGTTGGACGTTGGAGGAATAGGCACCTAAGTTAGCTTGAAGTTATTTTGCTAAGCTTTGGACAAGCGGTAAGTCCTTGAATCTCAGACCTTATTTGAAAATGCAAATCCATGCGAAAATGCCATGTTTTAATTATGTACAATTTGCATTCAAGTGCATATAAAATATATGCATGAATTTTAGGAATCATTTCACGTTATTCCATGAGAAGTATGAATTAAATTGTGAGTATGCCATTTTTGTAGAAAACACTTATGCATGAAAATAATAATTCTATCATGATATCATAATTTATTCACGCATGAAAATTGCTATGAAGTTTCTTATAATTATGTTGATTATGGAGCCATACATCAAAATTATGCTATACATGAAAATGTACGTATGCATTTCATACATGAAAATATTACAAAAATCATTACATGATTTATACTAAATGGCTCCAAATATCACTACGATGAATTATAGTTAATATTTCTTGAGGAAATTATTGGAATGGATATAAGGATTTTTGGTTTTGGAATTTTTGGGGAAAAGTGTGTTTGAGTTTTGATCGAATTGAGTTTGGGAAGACGGATATTTATGATTGGAGCAATATTTTTCTTTTGGGAAATGAAAATTATATATTCCACATTGGAATGGGAAATTTTCTTGAACCACATTAAATTTAGACATTGAGTACTCAATGGGTGAGGTACTAGGACTAGCTTGCATTAGTTTGGGAGAGACTACCGAAAGATTAGCTGTCTCTAGATGTCTGTCTTTTTCTAAATAGGGTGTTAGTCCTGGGTGACCAAGCCAGGTCCTTAGCTAGCGACACAATATTTAATGGGTAAAACTGGAGGACAGACGTGGGACATCTGCCTGATGGATTAAACGAGAAAAATGGTTGGGGCATTCTCTCGGTAGGGATGCACACCCTACATGCTAGTTTTGACTTTGTTTATGCCTTAGCCATTTAAGACATAGTAGGATTAATGTGGAGAATTCGGGTTCAAGTCTTTGGATAAATGAAAAATTTGTTCCAGGGTTGTGATGTATAATTTAGCATTTTATCTAATGAACATTTTGTTTAAGCAGTACATTACAATATACTCATTTCTTTCCCCAAAAATTGCTTTATGAGCATAATTCAAATTATTTTCATTCATGCATCATGAAATTTATTTTGAAAATTGTGCCACAACCACACACCTCGAACTTACTGAGATTTTTTATAATCTTATACTTTTTCTCTAATCATGTTTTCAGGGGGAGATAGGTATATTAAGACCGGACTTGATGTTCGATTTTCATAATAGTGTTAGGCTTGATACTTTTGTTACCTTTAATTCTGGATGGACGACTAGATTTTCTTTTAGTCAAACTTAGAATTTATATTTTATCAATCTTAGCAAATTTCTTTGTGATGTAATTTATGATTAAGTACCAAAGATTTCTCCAATTCTTTTACTTTCTTTCCTTTGAATTTTATCTTACAGCATTATAAAGACCTCTGGCCCAAAGGACAGGGTGACATCCCTGGACATTAAGCCACTTATTAGGGGGTGTTATAATTGGTATCAGAACCTATGTTTAGGTTATGCCTATATGTGAATTAGAGTTTAAGGATAGAGTAAATTAGGTTTAAATCCGGATTAGCGTAAGCTTGAAGCAAACTTGGATTAGAATCATAATTAGAAATTTCTAGGACTAAACTAATCTTAACTTTGTTGGTGATTTATTTCGGTAAGCCTTTTAGGACTAAGCAAATGATAATTATTGTACGATGACAAGGATGTTGCACACTACTCGTAATACTACGAACATGTACCGTTGGCAACCACCACTGCCAGAGCTTGTAGATCTAGACTCTTCATATTCTTCTGCTTTGGAATTCAAAGAGGAGGATATGATCAAATCATAGAAGTGTCTTTTGAGAGTGAAGGTGAGGTGGCTACTAAACCTAAGGTGGAGCTAGCTGAGGAACTCTAGCATCAAAGACCTAGGATCATAGAGAGATGGAGTACGAGGAGTCAAAAGTGGGGGCTGGAGAAGATTCTAAGGAGAGTAGGCCTACGAAGAGAGCTTAGATTGAAGAGGACTCCAAGGCAGAGGAGGATGCTGATAGTGACTCTGATGTACTGACTAGAAAGGAAATTAGAGGATAGGAGCCTAACGTATTTGGTTGTAACACCCCACTATCTAGGCCCAACAAGGCCAGGGATGTCGCTCTGTCCAAAGGACAAGGGGTTTTTATAACCTGGTCACATTAACGAAATTAAAAATAATACTTTAAAAATTGAACTTATTACAACCCAAAAATTCAGGAATAAATCCAAAATAAATTGTTTACTATCATCTCTCAAAGTAACACATAAAATAATTAACATAAAGTCTTCCAAGCAGCTAACAAATCTAGCTACTCATCTCCACAGCAGGATCGACCTGAAAACATGGCATAAAAGGTGATGAGATAAAAATCTCAGTAAGCCCGTGTGTGCTTTAAGTGTTTCAGATAAAACAGTTCATGTATGCAAGTTGTAAAAGTTGTATAAAAGAAATTGCTGGCAAGCAATAAATAAGGATTAAAATAAAGAGTGGCGTTTTGCTTTTCAAACCATCACTCAAATAGGCAGCCATGGGTTACCACACGTTGGGCCCCATGACTATATAACGGTCAGAATGCCACACTTTGTACAGATTGACAAATAGGTAGGTGATCGGCCTACTGGGTAAGATACTCCTTCTTCTCTACACCCAAACATACCGGTTGTCCACTCCGGAAACACACAGTCCACTGTACTGAAACTTGCTAACTCGGACCGACATGACTAAGTAGTATTGTCGCTTCTCTAAGTTGAGTTCTTCTTCTGGAGGTGGCCTCTTGCCAGAAGACTCGCTCTTACTCTTCAAAACTAGTACTACTAGCCTACCCTTATTGAGTACTCAACGTTGATTGTCCCACTTGGGAGAAAACTGATAAAACATTACTTTACTTGGAAATAGCAATTAAGGATTTCTAAAATTCGTGTTAAAGTGGGTTTCTAGAAATAGTTTAGTGTTTGTGCAAAACTGCTTGTTTGGTTTTCAAAAGATTTGTTTGACTGAACAAGAAAGGAAACAGTCCTTAATTACCTTTACAAAATGAGTGTCCATACACTTCGCTTTTGGCTTGCCATAGTAACCTTTTGTTAGCAAATAAGTTTATGCAGGAGCTTACCTGATCTTTTGCTTGCAAATTCACAAATCTTCCAAAGATAACCTAACCCTGCCAAGGGTAAACACAAGTCATATGGTTATATTCAAGCTATACTCGCTTCCATAAATAATCATAGTTCAACTTATTACAATCATGACCCTATTGTCCTAAACTATAAGGCTAGATGATAAAGCGTTTTATAAAATAAGTCTAGCATGATAAGTGAAAATAACTAGGGGTTGTAAAATAATTACTAATAAGTTATAGGTTCAAATACAAATCTTGAGTATTGTTATTAATAAATAAACTAGGGTTTAATTGATGAAGAATCCTGAGTCCTAGATGATATTGTTAAAATAAATAATAAATTATTACTAATCTCTTAATTAATAATTAGTAGATAGAAAATAATAAATAAAATTTATTAAATTTTGATCAATAGATAATAAATAAATTTCAATAGTATTTATGAATATATGGCCTACAAGATTAATATTTTACCTATTATTATTATTTATATAAAAGGCATTTATTTATTTATTTATTTATTATTATTATTATTATATATATATTTATATATTATAAAAGATATAATTTATTTGGCTAAAATATTACTATTCCATTTAATATTTCAAATCCAACTTCCTAGGGTTTTCGAAATCTTTGGAGGAAATCATAATATTAATTTTAATTAACGTAATAAAATTGGCCAATTAAAATAGCTTAGAATCAACAAGGTCATGATCATAATTTTCCTATTGCTTACAAGAATCATGAACATAAACTCCAACATCAATTAACAAACCATTCTATTCATGAATAAAGGCTTAAATCCATACTTACTATCACATGGCTAAATCTCTACTAAGCATAATCATATTCATGGCTTTAATGAAAAAAAGAACATAATACCCTATTTACTAAATGTGACATAATATCTAGCATGCTTAAACATCCATACTCACTCAAGACATGAAGAACATGCATTGATCCACAAGAAATTTCATAAAGCTTAACCAAGGCCAAACATTCACATGCTCCAATCTCAACTCCTTCATACACAAGCATATACTCAATCCCAAATCATATTCTATCCTTTTCTAACAATATCTAAGAGACATGATTTTAGAATTAAAGAGAAGGTTAAAGAGAAATACTTGGTTGATGACTATCTCGATGAAGATTCAAGGAGATCCACATGCTTAGGAGGCTTGAATCATCCAAGAAAAAAGAAGAAAAATAGCCATGGTTGAAGCAACCATTTTGGCTGAGAGAGAGTGTGTATTAGTATATCATGTTAAAGATTGAAGGAAAAGAAGATGAACAAAATCTTTCTTGGTAACCTTGATAGTGTTCTTGAGACTTCAAGAAAATTCTGGTTTTCGATCCGATAGCATATTTTTGTTTTCAATATTTGATGATATAAAATCTAGAAATGGACTCTAGGGCATGAGTAGGAGTGATTTGGAGTTTTTGGAAGGGTTTAGAGGTGTTTAGAGTGGTCTTAGGCTTGAAGAAAGATAGTGTGTGTTCTTGGAGAAATGAAGAGAATTGGAGAGAAAGTTGGACGAAATGCTAAAGGGATTTAGCCGAATAATTGAGGGATTCTTGTGATTTGATTTTCAAATTAGGGAGAAGAAGAAAATCTAGTTGTTTGAATTTCAAATGGAGTAATTCATGGAGTGTTTTAAGGTAGAAGATATGGTAATGTGGTTTTATTGATAGAGGTTCTTGGAAGCTACAGTGGTCGACTGGTTTTGCTGTGGTTTTGCTGAAATGAATGAGGGTTGAAGGAGCTATAGGTTGGCTGAAATTATGAATGCAATGGTGGGAGAATTTCTGGTTGTTTGAAGCTTAATTCAAGGGAGTTTTCATGGAGCAATTGCTGGAATTTTGAACTTCAATTGAAAGCTTGATTGTAGTAATTGAAGGAGGAATTTAAGGAGTGGCTATGGACTCCAATCGTGCAGGTCAGTGGAGGAGGGTAATGGAGTTTAGTTCTTGGCTGACTAAGGTTAACTTTATAGAAGTTTGAGGTGATTTTCGGACATGGCTTGAAGAGAGAGCAAGGCTTGAATTTTTTGGTTTGATATTCAAATTGCTTGCTGGAATATTTTTGTGTGGTTTTTTTTTTCTGCAATGCTCTAACCGATTTGTAAAGAGTTTGGAGAGGTATAGGAGAGTTCTTTAAGGCTGGTTTCCAGCCTTCTTTATGGAGGAAAGGTAGAGGTAATCCACTGGTTTGAAGGGTAGAAGAAACAGCTTGTTTTTGGACTGCTAAACATTGAAGCTGTCCAGAATTTTTTTCTGGTTTGCACAGCTTTGTGCAGTCCGGTTTTTGGCAAAGGATTTTAGTCTTCAAGCAGAACAAGTTGGCCATTTTTCTAGCAGCATTTGAGTAAGGAAAATGGTTGAAGTTTTCGAAGGCTAAACTGTCTAAGAACCCGGAAAATTTTCAGATTGCTTCCATGAAGAAGATGAATACTAAGGAGTGGAGTTTGAAGGTTCAACCATGGAGATTAATTCTCCTGGGAACCTTCCTTAACTCCCTCCCTATTTTTAGTCAAAACTCTATCCTCTAAGAGCCATTTTCGAAATTCCAAGATCAATAAACCTTGCTGAATTTTCTGGAATTAAAATGTGGATTTGGATGAATTGAACAAACTTAATTGGTAAGGGATTTAAGGTAAGTTTAGGGAATAAAAGGACATGAATCCCTTAAGAATTATTGTAGGGCATAAGAATAGAATTAGGACATTCCCTTCATGTCTCCCCTAGGACAACACTCCTATTTCTACTTATGGAATGCAAGGGATGAAAAATTCAATCAAAAAAGAAATAATCGTAGCAAAAATTTAAATGATGGGATTTGAAATCAAGACCTTAGAGATTATTTCCAAATCTCTAACCACTAAACCGCAACAACTCTTGTTCTTATTTTCTCTCCCAAATATTCTTCCTATTAAATCCTCAAGCTATCTCCCTATTTTGATCTCAAGAAAAATTACCATTTTACCCTTCCTACTCAATAAGCATAACTAAGCCTTCTAGACTATAAATTATAATTTTAAAGTGCATAAAACCATTTCAAAATATATTTATGCATGCAAGAAAATATGATATGCATCCCGACTCCCTTACTCTAGGGTTGGCTTTAGGTGAGGTTTTACATCCTCCCCTCCTTAGGAGAATTTCATCCCAAAATTCAAGCATACCTCTATCTCAGATCGGGTTACTTCCGCTTTACCCATTCTTCTGTTTCCCATATGGCATCTCGCGTCCTATGATGCTCCTACTGCACCTTCACCATTAAAATTTGCTTGTTCCAGAGAGTCTTGATACTTCGGTCCAATATCCTTACGGGCTTCTCCACATTGCTCAGGTCGGGTTGCAACATCAACGGCTCATCATTCAAAACATGACCGGGGTTGGCATTGTATTTTTTCAGCTATGACACATGAAACACGTTGTGAATTCCTATTAATCCATCCGGCAAATCCAATCGATATGCCACCGGCCCAATTCTCTCATTTATTTGGAACGGTCCCAAATACCTCGGATTCAGCTTCCCACCTTTCAGATGCTTCAAGATTCCTCTATTCGGTGTCAATCTTAGGAATACACTATCTCCCACCTGAAATTCTAACTCTTTCTGCCTGTTGTCCGCATAGCTCTTTTGTCGGCTCTGAGCTGCTTTCAACCTTT
Organism: Voacanga thouarsii; assembly: GCA_026120185.1. Lineage (NCBI taxonomy): Eukaryota > Viridiplantae > Streptophyta > Magnoliopsida > Gentianales > Apocynaceae > Voacanga > Voacanga thouarsii. The sequence continues at coordinate 4,524,323 of JANUWF010001016.1, read as the reverse complement.
TCTTGATTAACTTAACCTTGGCCAACATTTCCTGAACCCAGACTTCTCCAGTTTTGCTTATATGACCATCTTCTGACCAACTCCAGTATAGTGGTACCTGACACTTGCGTCCATACAGTGCCTCATACGGGGCCATTCTAATTGAAGCTTGATAACTGTTATTGTACGACAGCTCCGCATATGGCACACATTCGATCCATTTATCTCTAAAATCCAGTACACAAGCTCTCAACAAATCCTCTAATATCTGTATAACCCTTTCTGACTGACCATCGATTTGCAGATGCACCGTCGTACTGAACTTCAGACTCGACCCCATTGATTCTTGAAACTTGCCCTAAAATCGAGATGTAAATCTCAGATCTCGGTCAGACACAATACTTGAAGTCACTCCATGTAGTCGGACTATTTCTCGTACATAGGTCTGAGCCAACTTCTACATGGAATCCCTTACATTCACTGGTATGAAATGCACTGATTTGGTTAGTCGATCCACCACTACCCATATGGCGTCCTTTTGGGTCCTCGCCATAGGGAGTCCAGTAACGAAGTCCATGGTCATTTCCTCCCACTTCCATTCAGGTATTGGCAACGGTTGCAATAGTCCTGCTGACTTCTTGTGCTCCACTTTGACCTTCTGACAGGTGAGACATGTCGAGACATACTTAACCACGTTCCATTTCATTCCGGGCCACCAATAGGCCCTTTTCAGATCTTGGTACATTTTGACTTTCCTCGGATGAATGGCGCACTTACTCTTATGCGCCTCTTTCAAAATTCTGTCTTTCAATTGATGCTTTTCGGGTACACATAACCGATCTTTTGAAATACAAAACTCCAACTTCGTCCTGCTGGAATTCACTGCCTTGCCGTTTGAGCTCCTTGTCCTTGAAAAGTTGAAATTCTGCATTACTTTGCTGAGCTTCAATAATTTCCTGCCTTAGATCTGGTATCAACTTCAGGTTGCTAACAACAATTTTCTCCCCTTGCACTTCCGCTCTTCTATCCAACACTTTCTGAACCACTTGAATCTCCTGTACCCTTAGTCTGGCCATACTGACTTTTCTTCTCAGGGCATCAGCAACGACGTTGGCCTTTCCGGGCTGATAATTGATTGAACAATGGTACTCTTCCAAAAATTCCATCCACCTTCGCTGCCTCAGATTCAAGTCCTTTTGGGTGAAGATATACTTCAGGATCTTGTGATTAGTGAACACTTCATATTCAGCTCCGTACAGGTAGTGTCGCCATTTTTTTTAAAGCAAACACAATGGCAGCCAGCTCTAGATCATACGTGGGGTAATTGACTCCATGAGGCCTTAACTTCTGAGAAGCATAGGCGATCACCTTTTGGTCTTGCATCAAAACTACTCCCAAACCTTCCTTTGAAGCATTGGTATATAGTGCATAAGGCTTATCTCCCTCTAGCAGACTCAACATTGGTGCTATCGTCAATCTCCGCTTCAACTCTTGGAAACTCTTCTCACATTTTTCACTCCAAATAAATCGTACGTCTTTTCTCAGTAGTCGGGTCATAGGCGATGCGAGCGTTGAAAATCCTTTGATAAACCTCCTATAATAACCAACCAATCCCAAGAAGCTTCGAATCTCGGTGATGTTCTCCGGTTGCTTCTAGTATGAAACTGCTTCAATCTTCGCTGGGTCTACCTTAATTCCATCATTGGTCACCACATGGCCAAGAAATGCCACACTATCCAGTCAAAACTCACACTTTCTAAACTTGGCGAAAAGCTTGTGCTCTCTTAGCTTCTCTAATACCAGCTTCAAATGTTCTGCTTGCTCCTCTGGATTCTTAGAATAAATAAGTATGTCATCAATAAAAACCACCATGAACTTGTCCAAGTAGGGTCGGAACACTCGATGCATCAAATCCATAAATACCGCTGGTGCATTAGTTACCCCGAATGGCATCACCACGAACTTATAGTGACCATATCTTGTGTTGAAGGCCGTCTTGGGGATATCCTCCTCTTTTATCCTCACTTGATAGTATCCTTGTCTCAAATCCAGTTTGGAGTAACAACTGGATCCTTGCAACTGGTCGAATAGCTCATCAATCAGCGGTAGGGGATACTTATTCTTGATCGTCAGGTTGTTCAAGCCCCGATAGTCGATACTCAGCCTCGGAGTCCCATCCTTCTTTTTCACAAACAGCACAGGTGCCCCCCAGGGTGACGTGCTAGGTCTGATGTAACCTTACTTCACCAACTCTTCTAACTGCTTCTTCAGTTCTTTCAGCTCTGCCGGTGCCATCTGATATGGAGTCTGGGATACCGGTTTCGCTCCTAGAACTAGATCAACGTTGAATTTAACTTCTTGGCTGGGAGGTAGAGAAGTGAGTTCTGCGGGGAACACATCGGGAAAATCCTTTACTACCTCGGTATTCTCCAGAGTGCACTGGTCCTTTGGCTTGTTTATCACATAAACTAAATATCCTTGACATCCTTGCTTCAACAATTTCTAGGCTTAGCCCCAGCTATCAAAAACTGCAATTCCTTTATTCTCTTGCCATTAAACTCCAACACATCACATCCTGGTCTAATGAATTGAATCGACTTATTCTTACAGTCTACCCTAATTCCATGCTTCGCTAGCCAATCCATTCCCAATATCAAATCATAATCATCAATAGCTATGATTATTAAATCTCACTCCAAGTTTTCACTCCCCATTTCAATTTTACAATTTCGCACATACCGATTTTCTTACACCATCTTTCCCAAAAGCATACTCACCAACAATGTAAAAGGTAGTTCTACTCCGTCCCAACCCAAATGACATGCACAGTTTTTGTTTAAATAGGAATGGGTAGATCCAGGGTCTATCAATGCATTAACGAAACGTCCTTGGATAGTAAACGTACCTTCCACCACTGTCGTATTAGCTCCAACCTCCTCTCGGTTGAGAGCAAAAACTTTTGCTTTCACTTGAGGCTTCGGTGCTCCACTCCCGGATGCTCCCGTGGTATTGGCTCAATTGGCCCCCAGGATCTGAGCTGGATTTCCTTACCTGTCTCGGTGAAGTTTAGGGTAGGCATTCCACAGGTGGTTCGGGTCTCCGCAGTGATAGCATTTCCGCTCACCTCATTTGGACCAATAATTTTTCTCTGTGTACCCCTTTTTCCCACATTGCCGGCATAACAGAAGGTTCTACATAGGACTAACTGGTGTTGTCCGAGCTTGATTTCCTCGATTCTACTTGCTGGTTGGCGGCGCACTTATTGGATTGCTGCCTCTAGAAAGGTCCTTGCGGTTGCCTTGGCAGCTAGAAAGGTCTTGGTGCCATTCTGCTGACCTTTCTAGTTGCAGTCCTCATTTTCTGTCTGGGTGGCTGTGTCTACGGCCCCTGAGTGGGTCGTTGGTGGAGAAGGTTCCAACGCCCTTCTCAACTCCTGCCTTAGCCCCTTGGCAAACTGTCTTATCCTGTTCTGCTTAGTATCCACTAGCCTCTTGCAGTACTTTGATAATTGGGTGAACCGTATCGTGTACTTAGCTACCGTCATACCTCATTGCTTTAGATTCTGGAACTCATCTTCCCATTTCTCCATTATCCACTGAGGATATACTCAGCTCTGAATGCTTCCACAAAATTGGCCCATGTCCAGTCTTGATCAATCATCTCCCAGTTGTCCTGAACCCGCTGCCACCATGCCCGAGCTGGGCCACTCAAACGGAATGCAGCAAACTTCACCATTCGCTCCTCAGTGTATTGAAGCGTAGCGAATATGTCTTCCATCTGCTCTATCCATTGCTCAGCTTTTTGATCCTACTTAGCTTTTCCCAAGAAAATGGGCAGTTGAAATTTCAGAATCTACTCTAAAGCTTCGTCCTCTCCCTTGGGATTCCTCCGCTCAGCCAAAGTCTGAAAGATCTTGACCATCTTGCTGAATGCTTTCCCCATTGTCACTTCAACGGGTACTTTTGACCCTATTTTCAAATCTGGTTCACTCTCATTTCCCCAGTTGGGTGACTAAATTTGGGTCATTTCAACCTCTGGTGTCACAGGTTCTATCTCTGGAACTCTCCTACTTGATGTGGCTACACGGCGCTTAAGTGCCATTCTAAACCATACACAAATGATAAGTTTATGCATTCAATGTTTAAAATATTTTGAGCATGCATTCACAGTCAGATTCAAGTAAAAAAAAAATTAGATGCAAGTTTTGTATGAAGAATTGCATATAAATTCCTCTCAAACCTTAGAGTACCCAGGTACTCTTATTTGCATAAATTTGAAATTAAAGCGATAAATAGAGATAAAATCCTTAACATAAAGGTTTATAAAAGTAGTAAACAAAGTATCCTAATTATAATAGCCTTTAGCCTCCATAATCCTCATCAGTGTCTTCAAAGTCGGCCTCATATAACCATCCCCCAGTATTCTTAGTGAAGTCTATCCTAGTGCCACTTGCAAACCCATCATTTGGCTCTTTCCTGGGTCGCCTAGAACTCTCCCAGTCTCAACCTAGTTGGGTGGAGGTATGAAGGAAGGTCTAGGTGGAGATTCATAATCTATCTCCCCCGAATCATCACTATCAGCTGATAAGTCAACTACGAGACTAGGAGGGTGGGAAACATATTCCATATCAATCTCCTCATGTTCACTATAAGTAACCAAATCTATCACAGGTATTGGGGGTGGCTCATTGATCAGAACCTCATCGTCACTGCTATCATCCAAGGGAATAATTGGCTATGGTGCAGGCTGAGGCGCAGGTTGAGGCACTGGTAGGTCTTCCGGGTAGATAGGGATGGGAAGGTACCATTGCTGCCCTTTCTTTGAGGTTCTAAGGATTCTAACCATCCTATGGCTTAAACAAGATAGGTTAGATGAAAGATTTAAACTTAATACAATAGAACATATACTATCAATATTTGCCTAAACGTAGTCACTGATACCACTTGTAAAACCCCACTATCTAGGCCCAACATGGCCGGGGATGTCGCCTCGTCCAAAGAACAAATGGTCTTTATAACTAGGTCATATCATGCATGCACTACCTTTAGCTATATAAAATTTTGAAAGCCCCGCTAACAACAATGTTTGCGTAATAATGCATTATCATGCCACAAAGATAGAGACTGATAGTACATCTTGCAGGTGACGCAGCCAGAGGACCACTACCCTAAGACAATAACACTGCTTCAAATCCCCATTCGGGCTAACAAATTGAAGGACCAAGATGTAACACTCCACTACCTTGGCATAACAGGGCCGGGGATGTCGCCCCGTTCAAAGGACAAGGGTCTTTATAACTAGGTCATACAATAAAAATATAATAATACTTTGAAATTAAAACTTATTACAACCCAAAAATTCAAGAACAAAACCAAAATAAATTGTTTACTATCATCTCTCAAAGCAATATATAAAATAAATAACACAGAGTCTTCAAGAAGGCAATAGTTTAGCTACTCTTCTCCATTGCAGGATCGACCTAAAATCATGGCATAAAAGGGTGATGAGATAAAAATCTCAGTAAGTCCGCGTGTGCTTTGAGTGTTAAGGTAAAACAGTTCATGTATGCGAGTTGTAAAAATTTCATAAGAGAAAATGCCGGCAAGCAATAAATAAGGTTAAAATAAAGAGTGGCATTTTCCTTTGTTCAAATCATACAAGTGCACAAAAAATACAACCACTCAAATGGGCGGCTATGGGTTACCACACGTTGGGCCCCATAACCATATAACGGTCAGAATGCCACACTTTGTGCAGACTGACAAAAGGTAGGTGTATGGCCTACCAGGTAAGATACTCCTCATTTTCTACATCCAAAAAAATCGATTGTCCATTCTAAAAACATACAGTCCACATGATTGAAACTTGCTAGCTAGGACCGGCATGACTAAGTAGTACTGTCGCTTTCCAAGTTGAGTTCAACTTTTGGAGATAGCCTCCTGCTAGAAGACTCGCTCTTACTCTTCAAAACTAGTACTACTAGTCTACTTTTATTGAGTTCTCAACGTTTGATTGTCCCACTTGGGAGAAAATTGATAAAACATTGCTTTATTTAGAAATAGCAATTAAGGGTTTTTAAAGTTCGTGTCAAAGTTGGTTTTAGAAAGAGTTTGGTGTTTGAGTAAAACTGCTTGTTGATTTTCAAATAATTTGTTTGATTGAAACAAGAAAGGAAACAGTCCTTAATTGCCTTTACAAAAATGAGTGTTCACACACTTCGTGTTTGGCTAGCCATAGTAACCTTTTTACATCAAATAAGTTTTATGCAGGAGCTTACCTGATCTTTTGCTTGAGCTAATTCAAAGATATTCCAAAGCTAACCTAACCCGCCTAAGGTAAACACAAGCTATAATTAAACTCAAGCCAAATTCGCTTCCATTAATAATCCTAGTTTAACTTGCTACTATTATGACCCTAATGTCCCAAACATTAAGGCTAGATGATAAAAGGGTTTTATAAAATAAATCTAACTTGATAATAAAATAACTAGGAATCACAAAATAATTACTAATAAGCTACAGGTTCAAATATAAATCTTTGTTATTAATAAATAAACTAGGGTTTATTTGATGAAAGGTCCTAAGTCTTAGATGATTTTATTAAATATAATAAATTATTACTAATCTCTTAATTAATAATTAATAGATAGAAAATAATTAGTAAATAAAATTAATAGTAAATTTTTTTTAAATTTGATCATAAGGTAATAAATAAATTTTACTAGTATTTATGAATATATGACTTATAAGATTAATACTTTACTTATTATGATTATTTATATAAAAGGCTTTATTTAATAATTTTATTATATATAAATATTTACATATATTATTTTTAATAAAGATATCATTCATTTGGCTAAAATATCACTATTTCATTTAACAATCAAATTCCAAAGCTTCCTAGGGTTTTCGAAATTATTGGAAGAAAATATAGTATTAAAATTTTTTTTATTAATGTAATAAAATTGGCTAACTTAAATAGTTTAGGATCAACAAGGTCATGATCATACTTTTCCTATGGCTAACAAGAATCATGAACATAAACTATAATACCAATCAACAAACTATTCAATTCATGAATAGAGGCTTAAATCTATATCTACCATCACATGATCTAAACTTCACTAAGCATAATCATATTCATGGCTTCAACAAGAATATAAGAACATAAAACCTTATTCACCAAAGGTGAAATAGTTTCTATCATGCTTAATCATTCATACTAACTCACGAAATGAAGAGCATGCAACAAACCACAAAGCATCATAAAACTCAACCATGACAAATCATCCTCATGCTCCAATCTCAACTCCTTCATCTAAACACTTACTCAATCTCCAATCATATTCTATTCTTTTCTAACAACATCCAAGAGACATGATTTTAGAATTAAGGAGAAGGTTAAAGAGATATACTCGATTGATGACTACCTTGATGAAGTTTCAAGAGAATCCACACGCTTGGAAGGCTTGATCCGACTAAGAAGGAAGAAGAAAAAATGGCCATGGTTGAAACAACCATTTCGGCTGAGAGAGAGAGAGAGAGAGAGAGAGAGAGAGAGAGAGAGAGAGAGAGAGAGAGAGAGAGAGAGAGAGAGAGAGTATTAGTATATTATATTAAAGATTGAAGAGGAAAGAAGATGAACATAATCGTTCATGGTTACCTTGAGAGAGTTCTTGAATATTCAAGAAAAATTCTGGTTTTTGATCCGATAGCAAGATTTTATTTTCAGTGTTTGATATTATAAAATGTAGAAATAGATTCCAAAGGGTGAGTAGATGTGATCTGGAGTTTTTGGGAGAGATTGGAGGTGTTTAGGGTGGTCTTAAGCTTGGAGAATGGTGGTGTGTGTTCTTGGAGAAATAGAGAGGATGGAGAGAAGGCTGGACAAAATTTGCTGAATGGTGTTGGCCGAATGGTTAGAGGAATTCTGGTGATTGAATTTTCAAATTAGGGAGAAGAGAGAAAGCTGGATGTTTAAAATTCAAAAGAAGTAATTTAGGGAGTGAATTAAGGTAGAAGATATGGTAAGAATGGTTTGGTTGATGGAGGTTGTTGGAGTTGCTATGGCTGACTGGAATTTGCTGAAGTTTTGCTGAGATGAATGAGGTTTAAAGGATCTATAGGGTGGGCGAAATGTTGAGTGTTATGGTGAAGGAAATTTCTGGTTGGTTGAGGCTTGATCCATGGAAGTTTTCATGGAGTAATTTGCTGAAATTTGAATTCCAATTGAAGGTTTGATTGTAGTGATTGAAGGAGTGGCTATGGTGCTCTTTCGTGCAGATCAATGGAGGAAGATGATGAAGTTTAGTTCATGGCTGACTAAGGTTATTTTCATAGAAAGTTGAAGTGATTTTCGGACAAGGTTGAAGAGGGAGCAAGGCTGGAATTTCTGGTTCTTCATTCGAGAGGTTTTGTTGGAATTTTTGTGCAGTTTTTTCTGCAATGTTCCAGGCGACTTGCAATGAGTTTGAAGAGGTATTGGAGGGTCCTTTTAGGCTAGTGTCCAACCTTCTTTATGGAGGAAAGACAGAGTTAAATTACTAGTTTGAAAGGTAAAAGAAACAGCTTGGTTTTTGGCCTGCCATGCTGCAAAACTGTTTAGGAATTTTTCCTGGTTTGCACAGCTTTGTGCAGTCCGAATTTTGGCCAAGGATTTTAGTCTTCAAGCTGAGCAAATTGGCTATTTTTCTAGCAACATTTGAGTGAGAAAAATGGCTGAAGTTTTCGAAAGCTGAACTGACCAAGAAGCTGGAAAATTTCCAGATTGCTACATGAAGAAGATGAACACTTATAGAGTGGAGTTTGAAGGTTCAACCATGAAGATTAATTCTCTTGGGAACCCTCCTTAACTCCTTCCCCATTTTCAGTCAAAATTCTATCCTCAAAAAGGCAATTTTGAAACTCCAAGATCAAAGAACCTTGCTAAAATTTTCTAGAATTAAATTATGGATTTGAATAATTTTACAAGCTTAATTGATGAAGAATTTAAGGTAAGTTAGGGAATAAAATGGCATGAATCCCTTAAGAAATTTTGTAGGGCACAAGAGTAGGATTAAGACATTCCCTTCATGTCTCCCTAGGATAACACTCCTACTTCTTCTTATGGCATGCAAGGCTGAAAATATTCCACCATTCACAAAAATAAAATTAATCATACTAAAACTTAAATGATGGGATTTGAACTCAAGACCTTAGAGATTAATTCCAAAGCTCTAACCACTAAACCACAATAACTCTTGTTCTTATTTTCTCTCCTAAATATTCTTCCTATTTAATTCTCAAGCTATCTCCCTATTTCCACTTTAAGCAAAATTACCATTTTGCCATTCCTACTCAATAAGCACAATTAAGCATTCTAGCTTATAAATCACAATTCCAAAGCACATAAAATCATTCAAAAATACATTTATACATGCAAGAAAATATGATATGCATCCTGATCCCCTTACTTTAGGGTTGGTTTTAGTTGGGGTTTCATATAAGAACTTAAGATGTGGAACTTGAAAACTTAGAACCTGAGGTCACTGTTGCCCAAGCTTTTGAACGAATGACTGAGATTCTGCAAAACCTGACAGAATGTAGTGCCCCGCATGGTGGCGACGAGGCATTTGAAAGGTTTGTCAAGTTTCAACCACCACTATATTTTGGTGAGGCAAAACAAGAGTAGAAAGCTGAGATGTGGATTGAATGAAGGGAAGACATCTTTCATACTTTGCAGTACACGGAGAAGAGAGTGGTAATATTCATAGCTTTATGCTTGAGGGGACCAACTTAAGATTGGTGGTTATGAGCTCAAAACATTTGGGAGAAATTTGAATGTGAATGGAGCTAGGGCTATTTCTTGGAATTTTTTTGGGCAGAGTTCATCCTATAGTGGATCATTGAAAAAAGAAAGGACAAATTTCAGAACTTGAAGCAAGAAAACATGTTCGTAGCACAATATTGGGTGCAGTTTAACAAATTGTCAGAGTACTACTGTCGTCTAATGGATACAAAATAAAACAGGATAGGCCAATTCAATAAGAGCCTGAGGCAAGAGCTAAGAAGAGTACTTGCCCCGTTCCCACCTACTACATATGCCAATGTAGTGGATGCCACCACTAGGACAGAAAATGAAGATAAGAGTCAAATTTCCAGGAGAACCTTCCCATCCCTAAGCAATTCCCGACAAAGAGGCTAGTCGAATCACAAAGAAGAAACAAAAGAAAGCAAGTGAGGACAAACACTATTGGGCCAGTTCAGAATATGATAACTTGCCACCGCTGTGGAAAGAGGGGACACATGGAAAAGGACCATTAGCACAAGCAGGCATCTAGAAAATGTTTCAACTATAGGGACCCTAATTATCTGAGAAATAGCTGCCCTAAGTTATTTTAGAACAACCACAGCAACCAAGCCCCACCAGTAAACCCAATCTATCAGGGAAATGATGTGAATCAAAGGGAAAACAAGCAAAGGCCCCAAGTGAATGCTAAGGTGTATGCCTTGAATAGTGGAGAATTTGGTGTAGACTTTATAGTAGTGGAATCTATGCTCTCTATCCGAAGCTATAAAGTAAATATGCTGATAGACCCTGACGCTATGCATTCTTATATAAACGATTTTTTTTTTTGCATACCAATTGGGTTTTACTACTTTAGACATTCCTTATACCCTATTAGTTAGCACTCATTTGGAGAAATTTTTAAAGTGGTGCAAAATTGAAGTAGGGAGGGAAAAATTATTGGGAAACCTTATTGTGATGCCATTTGAGGATTCTGACATTATTTTAGGCATGGATTGGCTAGCCAAATATGGTGCTCTAGTAGATTATAAGAACAAGTTGGTGCAATTTGTTAGACCTGAGAAGGATGTCCCAGAATTCAAAGGGGGTAAGGTGAAGGAGTGAGATATTTAATTTCGGGGACCAAGGCTAAAAAAATGCTAAAGAAGGGATGTCAAGGTTATTTAGCATACTTGATTAACAAACATAAGGAGGAGAGTACCTTAGATAGCACTATCGTAGTATGAGAGTTCGCTGACGTCTTTCTCGAGGAGTTGTTAACTCTACCCCCACCTCGAGAAGTAGAGTTCACTATTGACCTTACACCGGGAGTGGAACCAATCTCCAAGATGCCGTATCGAATCTTATGGAACTCAAAGAGTTAAAAGACTAATTGGAGGAGTTTTTGGGATAATGGTACATTCGACCAAGTACTTCACCGTGGGAAGTATCAGTGTTATTTGTGAAAAAGAAAGATGGGACACTATATTTGTGCATTGATTGTTGTGGTTTAAACAGCTTGAAAATTAAGAATAAATATCTACTCCCACTTATTGATGAGTTGTTTGACCAACTAAGAGGGTCTAGTTGTTATTCTAAACTTGGCCTGAGGCATGGTTATTACCAGTGAGAATTTAGGAGGAAGATATTCCTAAAATTGTATTTAACACCCGATATGGGCATTATGAGTTTGTTGTGATGCCATTTGGATTGAAGAATGCTCCTACAACCTTTATGGACTTGATGCACCAGATATTTCAACATTATCTTGACAAATTTGTTGGGATCTTTATCGATGATATATTGATTTATTCTAGGAGCCCAGAGGAATATATAGAATACCGTAAAATAGTTTTGGAAAAATTGAGGGAGCACCAGCTGTACACTAAGTTCAGTAAGTAAGAATTTTAGCTAGATACAGTTTCATTTTTAGGGCACGTTATAACTAAGGAAAGAATCAAGGTAGACTCTACCAAGGTGGAAGCCATTGAAAACTGGAAACAACCTAAGACTATTATAGATATTAGGAGTTTTTTAGGATTAGCCAGGTATTATAGGTAATTCATAAAAAGGTTTTCAACTCTTGTCTCACCTTTAACTAGGTTGATATGAAAAGATGTGTCGTTCTCATGGAATAAAAAATATGAGAAGAGCTTTCAAGAGTTGAAGAAGAGGTTGATGACAACACCTGTATTGACTTTGTTAGAAGGGAAGCTCTATGCTCTATACACGAATGCATCAAAAGAAGGATTAGGAGTAGTGCTGATGTATGAGAGGAAAGTAGTGGCCTTTGTCTGGAGAAAGCTTAACTGTATGAGGTGAATTATCCTACACATGACCTGGAGCTAGTAGCTATCGTGTTTACCATGAAAAAGTGGCGACACTATTTGTATGGAACTGAATACGAGATATTCATGGACCATAAAAGTTTGAAATACATATTTACATAGAAGTACTTGAACTTGAGATAGAAGAGATGGATGAAATTTTTGGAGGAGTATCGTTGTCTGATCAATTATCACTCAGGAAAGGCTAATGTGGTGGCAGATGTATTGAGCATAAAAGTGAAGTTGGCAAGACTATAAGCTTAAGAGGTGAAGGAGATACAAGAAGTACTGACGAGAGAAGCTGCAGTAGAGGAAGAGAAGATTTGGATAAGGAATGTAACTGTTATCCCTAATCTGAAGTAGGAAATACATGATGCTTAAGCAAACAACCCAGAATTTTAGAGTTTTAAGAAAAAAAAATACTGGAAAAGATAATTTAGACTTTAGAGTAGATGACCAAGGGATAACGTATTTTAGGGATTGATTGTGCATACGAATATAGAGGAGTTGAAAAAAAAAAAAAGTTTTGGGAGAGGCCCATAAAAGTTGGTACACTATTCACGTAGGGGAGTCTAAGATATATCAGGATTTAAAGAGAAGCCAGGCATGAAGAATGATGTAGCTCATTTTGAATTTGTATGCTTCACCTATTGAAAGGTGAAGATAGAGCACAAGAAAGTTGTGGGATTGCGACAGCCCCTTCTGGTACTAAAATGGAAATGGGAATGTGTCACTATAGACTTTGTTACCAGACTACCGATGAATAGGATGCAAAAGAATGTTATTTGGGTAGTAGTAGATTGATTAACCAAGACCATGCACTTTATACGAGTAAACATGATATATTCTATGGAAAAGCTGGCACAAGTTTATATACAAGAAGGCATTAGGTTGCATGGAGTGCTGATAAGCATAGTGTCTGATAGAGATCCCCGTTTTACTTCAAGTTTTGGCAAAATTTCAAGAATCTATGGGGACCACTCTAAAATTTAGTTCTTCTACTCACCCTTAGATAGTGGACAATTTAAGCATGTAATACAAATCGGGATATGTGAAGGCATGTATGTTGGATTTTGAGAACTAATGGATCGATAGTATTCCTTATGTAGAATTGGCCTAGAATAGTAGTTACCAAGCATCTATCGACAAGGAACCATATGAGGCCTTGTATGGATGGGAATGTTAAACACTATTGTATTGCTATTGGAATGAAGATGGTTAGGTTGATAAAGAGGGGAGGGGGGGGGGGAATAAATATCCAGGAGATGACTGATAAAGTAAAGTTGATACAAGATAGACTAAGGGTAGCTCAGAGTAGGCAGAAAAGTTACGCGGACAATCGCATGAGGAAATTGGAATTTCAAGAGGATGAAGAAGTATTTTTGAAGCTAACACCGAGCTGAGGGATTCTAAAACATCCAAAGGGTGAAAAGCTTAGCCCTAGATATACTAGGCCATTTTTTATTATTGAGAGGATAAGAACCATAGCATATAGGTTAGAACTTCCAAACAAATTAATAAGTATTCACGATGTGGTTCATGTATCCCAACTGAAGAAGTACAATTGAGATCCTGAGTATGTCTTAAATGATAAGTTGTTACAACTATAACCAAATTTGACATATATGGTGAAGCTAATCAAGATACTGGAGCGAATTGTGAAAGAACTAAGGAACAAGAAAATCCCTATGGTCAAGATGTTGTGGGAATTACATGGGGCTTGGACACCACCTGGGAGACCGAGGAATGGACGAGAAGGAAGTTCCCTGATATGATGAGAGGTATGACGTAGATTAATTTCAAGGACGAAATTTACTTAAGCATGAGAGGACATAATACCATACTAAATTGAGTGTTAGGAAACTAACTACTTTATCAAATTAATCCCGCTTCACAAATTAAATGAATTATATGTAGCTATTTCATATATTCCTTATATGAATTCTCTTAACGAAAATAAGCATATCAAGTTAATTATTTGTATGTTTCATGGTAAGTGATTAATTCATAATTAATTATTGTATTATATATACATGATTATTTGTAGTAGATATTTTAGCTAAATTAATTATTGTATCATACTTCAATTCATATTATAACAATGACTTTCCCTTTTTGAAAAATATCCTCTTGAATAAATTCAATTTTAATTAGGAGTTTGACCTTGTTTATTAATTAAAAAGTCTTGGTCAAATTTCATGTTAAGACCAATTTTGACTACTTGGCCTAATTTCATTATGTAACCCAAGACCTATATCCAAGATCCATGGATTATTTTGATCTATCAAAATACCTTTCATCTTAGCCATTGAATTTAGGGTAATTTCAAACAAGCTCATCCCAACCCTTGGAAAAACAAATGCCCTAGTATAAAACTTATTTTTCTCCCATTTCTTTCCTTCATAGCCGGATGCTCCCTCTCTCATTTCCCTTAATCTTCTTTCTCCCTCTCAAGAGAACAACCTTCTCCTCTTTTCTAGGGCTGGCCAATAGTCTTGATAAATAAGGAGAAAACTACCTCCTCTTACATTCTTCCAATAAAGTGCAGCACTTCCTATTTTATGACCATACCACTTCTACTATTCAAGAAATCCTCACTTTTTATGTACAAAAAGGCTGTCATTTGTTGTAGAAAGGTTGGAAGCAAGCTTTAAAGCTTCAAGGTAGACCATTCACCATCCTCGTCTTCTTCATGTTGCAAAAATTGTGACTACTGTCTAGTTGAAAAATCTGAGATTTTATGGTTTAGTTGTGTTGTATTTTGATGCCTAAATGTTGTATCTAGTCTAGGGTCTTGAGACATCAAGTAAAAAAGGCTTCTTATATATGAAGAATGCATATTTTCCTTCCATTTTCCTTGCTGGGCAAAATCTGTTGATATTATACACTTGGAGTGATTTGCTATATGTACTCATTTTTGGGTGTGATTTGATTAAAAGAATGATGTAGGATATGGAAATGAAGCCTTTTATGTTAAGAACTATTTTTTTTTTTTTACTTGATATACTTGAAAATCGAAAACTGCATTAATCTGCCTAGATTTATTCTTAGTACTATAATACTGTTTTCTTGGTGAATTTGGGGTGAAAGAGGAGTTGATTTTGAGTTTATAAGAGTTCTATTCTATGTTTAGATTGTTATTATGTAAGTTTTGCATAAAGTAAATAAAGGGATACCCAATTTTGTGGCCCTTACATCAAAACTATGCAAATTGTACAGAAACCCTTGTACTTATGGTTGAATTTAAACCCCAGTAAATCCCCTCTCCTGACTGCATTTTCTTATGATTTTTGTACTATATAAACTTCAAGATTCTAGGAAAATTTCAGAAAAATTATCATTTAAAATATGTTATAATTTGGGATTTATGAATTTTTCAATTTGACTATGCCAAATAGATTACTGTTCACCCAAGGCTTTATTTTAAAATTATTTTAGTCCTTTTTTAGGGAAACTTGGGGAGATAAGCATATGGTAATTCACGTAATATATGGAGGTATTAAATTGGTGGTTTTTGTTTAAAAATAAAATGGTTTCCTTGATTATTTAAGTAAATGATTTAGACCCCTATTTTATAGCAAAAGCAAAATTTTGTGTTTGAATTCGAAAAATGAATTTACTCATAGAAATAGCTATAATTGTGGCAAATTTGGCATGTATGAACGTTGTGTACTGTTTAGAATATTGGGGATTATATTTGTTAAGAGTTTGGTAGTTTTCCTATAAAGTATATATTAGCCCAAAGGGCATTCTCCTGTGTTTTGATAAATGACAAATATTGATGTGGATTAACATGTGTGATTTGTATGTGATTGGCTCTTTGGATAATGACATGCTTAACAACGGTTCTTTAAATCTTACAAAATGGATTGATAAGCAACTTATGAATAATGAGGTACAAGACGGATTGATCAAGTCAAAGATCATGATGATGAAGTTTCATACTACGGAGATTCTTGAAAAATTATAGACTAGGAAATTATAGTTAAGGTATCATTTGTATTTCCTATGTTTCTTTACCTCATGTTATATTTATTTCATATTAAAGCACTCAAAACTATTTCAAAAAGAGGGTACTCTTCCTATCCATGTTTTTGTCTATAAAAGAATTTTACAGGAAAAGTTTTGTTTTAGACTGTGGTAAAGTTGCTTTTGACTAGACCTTTGAATCCAAAACACCCTCCAAAGCTTATCTCCAAAATGCCAAAATTGAAAGCTATTCAAAATATACTTCGTGGCATAAAATAGGGTTTTGGATGCACTTTTTGGGTGCATAATTTTTTACTCAGTGAGTCTAAAATCTTGTGAAAACTAACAGTTGCAACTAGCCATTGTGGATTTGATTTCTACACCTATAAAAGCTATTTAAACATAATTTTAATATAGGGATTTTGTTCTAACACTTTCATAAACATCTAAAAACACTTGAAACATAAGAATCCCTCATCTACATTGTACTTTAAAGTGAGATTTGTTATTCTAAAGGTAAAAAGGTAAAACTTCTTTATTTGGTTTACATTCACTCAATCCGTGAGCTTAATATGTATTCTCATAAATCTAAATTGTGTTAAGGTTAAGAAATTAAAATCTATTTGGGGTGAGCTTTGATTGTTAGGTATATAGAGGTCGGGAGTAAAACTAAGTGTGGTGACCTTCTATTGTAAGATTGGTTATAGGAATCATCCCAGGTATGAAAGCTAATCTAAAGAAGGGGAAGAAGGACAAAGACACAACACACGGCTCTATGGGTGAAGCTCATTTTCAAGAGGCTTCAAGGTGCATTTCAAGTTCCAAACCAAGAATGAAGAAGGTTATCAAGCAATGGAGGATTAAAGGAGGGCTAAGAAGATCAAAGCTTGGACAATAATTAGTATAGAGGGCCAAAGGAGCAAAAGAGGGGGCCAAAGACAAGAAATGCTGGCTGTGTGGAGATCAGAACACACCTGGTGTCAGGCCCACCCAAGTACTTGGTGCCAGGTCATCACTGGGTTCCATTTCTAGAACACACCTGGTGCCAGGTCCACCTAAGCACCTGGCGCCAGGTCACTTCGGGCATGACCCAATTTTGTTGATTTTTCTTATTTTGTTTTATTTTGTTTCTAATTTAATTCCGACAACTTTTGACTTATAATAGGTATATTTTGGACTTACTTAAGAGATGAATAGCTGAGATTATATCTCCTATTTGCTAGGTTTAGTTTGTTGTCTTTATATATGCCTTATTACTCTTGTAATAGTTAGATTTTTTAGACTCAGAATATTTTTTGTAGAGAAACCAAATTCTCTCTAGAGGAGAGTGTGTAAGGGGTAATTCCCATTTCAAGACCAAATGAAAGGGTTTAGTCCCACATTTGATTTATTGTCTCTAAATTTCAAAAGGATAATATAAATCTCTTTCTCTATTCATGGGTGCTAGTATTTCTCTTGTGTTCTTGATATTGAATTTTTGGGTGCCTTCAAATCCCATCCTTTTGTTCTAATCTCTTGATAAATTAGGGTATTTAGGTATTTTGAAATAGGCAAAATTCACCAAATCTCATTGGATTAATTGCATTTGTATTTAGTTATTTGTGTGTGTGTAAATTTGGTAGGGAGTTCGGTGACCAACTCTAGGGTTCTTGTTCTTTAAAAATCAAGAGGGCTTCTGTGTTATCATATCAACATGGTATCAGAGAAAGATTGTATTCATTTTAATCAATACAACTTTCTTTGGGCATGGTACAATTTTCTTCAAGAACTTGTTAAAATTTTCGGATTTTCATCACTTATTTTGAGGCTATTTTTGAATGCTTAGAACTCAATATTGTGCCATGAACTTGATGTGAAATTGAACATACATGTTGCGATTATGATTGGGTAGCTATTTGAGGATTAAAATTGTTAAAAATTTGAAGTTATTTGAGTTTTTTAGCTGCACAAAATTCTGCACATAAGAAATCCCGTAACTAAATTTCTTACGATTTTTGTGGGTTAAAAACTTGAATTTGTGCTATGGGATTGTTGTGAATTTGGTCCTATATGAAATATTGGTGTTTTGGGAAGTCATTTGGTGTCAAAATTTATTGATTTGGAGCTAAAACCAAGCTGAAATTTGCCATTCAAAGTTGAGTTGCGAGGTGCACACAATGTGTTTGATATATTACATCAATGACTTATGATTACTCATACATGACTATCTCAAACTTCCACTCATGAACTATATTGTATCCTAGCATAGTAGATTGTTCTTAGTGAGGTAAATTTTTCTTGTAGCCACTAGAAAGTTTGTTTCTCTTTGAATTTGTCTTAAGCTTGGAAAGCATTTGTTCCATTTAAACTTCCACTACTAGTTTCTTGAATTTGCTATCTTTGAGAGATTGTTGATTAACAAATTATGATCCTTGATGTTTGTGGTAGCATCATTTTGCGTAGAACTTCTTGATTTCATTTGATGCCTACCAGGTGTTCGATAAATTACTTCTAAAAGTAATTTCTTTTTATTCTTTAGAGTTTAGTTGACTTTATCAAGTTAAGCTAAATCCTTTGAATTGGGAAGAGTTGGGAAGCAGTGGATTGAATATGGCAAAAAGGTGAGCTCATTGTTGTAAATGCCAAAGAAGATTCGAACACAAGGGTTGAATGACATTGAGCTAAACACATGAGGGAGTGAAGTGAGGAACTTTCTTGTGTGTTTGTCTACTTAAAATTTATCTTTAAAAAAAATAGTTTATGAGAGTTAATATGAATCAACTTCTATGAGTGCTCAAGGTGAAGTAAGTGATTTCTATGAAATGTCATATTTAAGTAGAGGAGAATGTGATAGCTATAATGAGGAAGAATGGGACTATGAGGAATGCGAAGATAATTGTGAATTGATGTATGATTGTGATGAAAAGAAAAGCACTAGTAGAGGTAGGAATAGTCGAAATGAAAAAGGAAGTTATAAGCATATAGACAATGAGAGTGATGAAACACTTGTGGGAGGACCTCCAAAGAGAGTGAATGGTAGATTGCAAAATTACTCAAATAATGGAGTGCAAAAAAAGAGGGAGTATGTGCAAGAGAAGAAGGAGTATGTGTTTGGTATCTCAAGCTCGTATCATATATGGCGCAGCAGAAAATAAAACGAGATACCATCCCAGGACCCGTCTATGTGTGGAAAATAAGACATAAAGATAATAAAGGTAGCAGCTTTTACCTTTGGGTGATTGTCCGAAGAACAAAATTTCTTCTTCAAGTCGAGGCATGATCCAGCAATTCTCGTGATCAACCTCCACGTGAGTTGAACGTTTAACTACTATAATCACAGTGTGTGATTATCTCTAACAGTAATCCACACAAAGGATACACTCAAGCACCAAAATTTTTTGTGGATGGTGGCTAGGGTTTTTTGATTAAGATCAAATTGAGAGAGATAGAGAGAAGAGAGAATGTTCGTGGCTGTTGTTTTGTGTGTTGTTCAGCTAGGGTTTTTCGTGTGTTACATCTACTATATATTACATGAAATTTTCCTCCCAAAATTGAGAGTTCTAATCCTATTAGAATTCCCTAATTGTAATTGGAAACATGAAGTTCTCACAATTACAACTTAGACCACAAATTATAACTAATTATAATTTGTCCACAACAAATTCTCTTTCTCTCAATCAACCCCACTATATTATCAAATAACATCTTGAGTATATAATCCTCTATTGCGTGTGACCTATTAGGTTTCCTAGTCAATTGGTTGAGAACATGAATTAATCCAAACGTCTTTGAGATTAATAATCTATAATTAATTAGAATTAACCATATTAATTTTAATCAAGATTGGTTTATTAATTCATCAATTAATAAACCCATATTCCCATATCATGAGCGGTATCTAGCAACACATCATGACCACCCAAAAGTCCAGGAAGTCAAGTGGCTTAACATGAACCCTTTAATAACAAACTTCAGTGCAATTAACTCATTTCACCATACAATATCTTATTTGGTTTGGAGTACAGAATTAGTGCTAACTCTCTCTAGAATTAATTCTGACCAAAATACAATAGTACTTGTACCAAGAACCCACTACTCTAGATGTGTATCAATTAAAACTTTTTTCAATATACAATCACCTTGGCCAAGGACTTATCGAGTAGTAATTCCTACAAGTGGCTGTGAGATATTCGCCCCTACTATTAGGAGTGGTGAACCCTTTATTAACCCTCTCAACTACTTTCGTTTACCTCACAATGTACCTAATATCCATCCTATAGGTGACCCTCGATCGAGCTCCGAAGATTGGAACCAAAGTACAAAGCTCAGCAAACAAAGTACCGTGGAGATCTCAAGTCTATGGATACTTGCACGTTTGCTATATTGAGATTATATCACTGGCACTAAATAATTATCCATGTGATTATCTCAAAGCTAGGTCATCTAACAAACTTGTTCCATTAACAAGCATCTATGTGTTAACTTTGAGTATCTCAATACTCACGGTTATGAGAACCACCGCCTAATCAAATTAGGAAGCCTAACACATGTTAGTCTTGATGCATTAATGATGTCCTGTCTCATTAATACCATGACTAGGGACTATTTAAGTACTAACACCTTCTAGTGTAGTAGGAATCTCATATCATGATATCTATCATAATTTCCTTAACACAGTGTTGTACTAGGGACTTTATCGAACAGTTATATTACTTAAAGTAAATAAAAGAAGCTGTAAGATAAATAATGCATTTTCTTAAAATAAAATGTGTCATATACAATGTACAAGTGATTGCTTTTAGGGCACAACACTAATAGTATGATTGCTCTAAGTTTTGGGAAAAAGGCCATTATTTTTACAATAGTCCTAATAGGCCATAATAGAGGAAGGATAAGTTGCAAGGTAGTAGAAATTCTACGTAAAGACACACCAAAGCTACTCTCCCAACAAATTGGCACATATGAGATTTTATCGGGCACAAGGTGGTAAAAGAAGACATGTGAATGTTGAGAAACAAAAAAAAAAAAAAAAAAAGAGTAAACCCCAAGCAAACCACTTATGCTAACCATCAATTAAATCAATCAAGAGCTGTGAGAAACTTGGAGGGGTTGGAATAGGTAGTAAAAGAGGAATGGTGATTGAGCCAATTTGTCTATTGATTGGAGTAGTAAGAAGAAATAGGAATGCTTGTGAGAGTAAAGAAGGAGATGAGATGTAAAGGGAAAATATTTTCTTTTCAAGGTGTTTTATCAAGGAAAGACTATGTAGTAAGCTTATTGATGGGGAAAGTTATAAAAAATTGATTAGCACTACATTGGTGGAGTAATTAGAATTAGAAACCTTGAAACAACCTAGTTCTTTCAAGCTCTATTGGTTGAATAATTGTGGAGAAGTGAAAGAGAACAAGTAAACTAAGGTTGAACTTGACATGAGGGGATACCATGATCAGGTGTTGTGTGATGTTTATCCCATGCATGTTGGGCATATTTTGTTGGGGAGACCTTATATGTTTGATAGGGATGTAGTCGAAAAGAGGATGGTGATAGGGGTTAAAATCACCATTCTTTTTCTAGTTATTTGAAGCTGTTTTAAGATACATTTGTTGTAATAATTAGGCATTGTTAGTGTTGTGCCCTAGAGGCAATCACTTGTACATTGTATATGATACATTTTATTTTAATAAAAGGTATTATTTATCTTACAGTTTCTTTTGTTTACTTTTAAGTAATACAACTATTCGATAAAGTCCCTAGTACAACATTATGTTAAGAAAATCATGATAGAGATCATGATATGAGATTCCTACTACACTATATAGTGTTAGTACTTAAATAGTCCATAGTCAAAGTATTAAAGAAACAGGACATCATTAATGCGTTAAGACTAGTATATGTTATACTTCTTGATGTGATCAGGCGGTGGTTCTCATATCCGTGAGTATTGAGATACTCAAAGTTAACATATAGATGCTTGTTAATGGAACAAGTTCATTGGATGACCTGGCTATGAGATAATCACAGGGATAACTATTTAGTGCCAGTGATATAATCTCAATATAGCAAACATGTAAGTATCCTTAGACTTGAGATCTCTAAGGTACTTTGTTTACTGAGCATTGTACTTTAATTCCAATCTTTGGAGCTCAATCGAGGGTCACCTATGGGATGGATATTGGGTATATTGTGAGGTAAATGAAAATAGTTGAGAAGGTCAATAAAGGATTCACCACTCCTAATAGTAGGGGCGAATATCTCAGGGCCACTTGTAGGAATTACTACTCGAGAAGTCCTTGGCCAAGGTGATTATGTATTGGAAATAGTTTCAATTGATACACATCTAAAGTAGTGGGTTCCTGGTACAAGTACTATTGTATTCAAGCCAAAATTAATTCTGGAGGGAGTTGGCAATAATTCCGTACTCCAAACCGAATGAGATATTGTATGGTGAAAGGAGTTAATCACACTAAAGTTTGTTATTGAAGGGTTTATGTCAAGCCACTTGACTTCCTGGACTCTTGGGTGGTCATGATGCGTTGCTAGATACCGCTCATGATCTGGGAATATGGGTCTACTAATTGATGAATTAATAAACCAATCATGATTAAAATTAATAGGATTAATTCTAATTAATTATGGATTATTAATCCCAAAGACGTTTGGATTAATTCATGTTCTCTAGCAATTGACTGGGAATCCTAATAGGTCACACACAATAGAGGATTATATACTCAAGATGTTATTTGATAAAGTAGTGTGGTTAATTGCGAGAAAGAGAAGTTGTTGTGGCCAAATTATAATTAGTTATAATTAATGATCCAAATTGTAATTGTGAGAACTTGATATTTCCAATTACAATTAGGGAATTCTAACTGTTTTAGAATTCTGAGATTGGAGTATATTTGGAGCAGGATTTTTCATGTGATATAGGGATAATACACGAAACCCTAGCAAAAGTGTAAGACATGACTCCAACCCTAGCAACACTTGACTTTCTCTCTTCTCTCTCTCTCTCTCTCTCTCTCGATAGTTCTTCAGAAGTAACCCTAGCCGACACTTCGTGTTTTTGCTAGCACAGAAAACTTTGTGCTTGAGTATTCCTCTGTGTTATTGTTAGAGATAATCACACATTGTGATTATACTGGTTAAACGTTCAACTCTCGTGGAGTTTGATCAAGAGGATTGCTGAATCGCACCTGGACTTAAAGAAGAAATTTTGTTCTTTGAACGATCATAGAAAGGTAAAAGCTGTTACCTTTATTATCTTTATGTCTCGTTGTCCACACATATGCGGGTCCTGGGATGGTATCTCGTTTTATTCTTCCATTGCGCCGTATATGATATGAGCCTGAGATACCCAACAGTGGTATCAGAGACTTGCTATGTGTGGTCTACGGACATTGTTTTGGCATGAAAAACTATTTTCATGTATTCGTGTTTATTTTTGTTTGCTATGAAAATCGTTTTCACTCGAGTCGAAATCATTTCGACCATTATGGGTTGGGTTCGTAGCACAATATGATTGTGTAAAAGTCATAACTTATTTCGAAAAGATGCTTTCTTTAGGTACTGATAATTTTCTGTAGAAAACCGTTTTCTAGCAACATGGTTGTTGCCTTCCGTTTCATCTTAATTTTCTATTTTGGTTTTGTTTAAACTAATAAATTGGTTGTTGTTTCGAGTTTCAAAAAAGAAAATTCAGCTCAGAATTGTTCTCACTGATCTGTTGCAGAAGATTAGAGCACCAGAAATTATTTCTGGAAAATTTTGAAAATTGCCACCACTGTTCCCGTCTATAGCCGGCGCTGGCTCCAGACTCCAAGCCGGCGTTGGTTCCGTGCTGTTTCGCGAAAATTTTGAAATCGTTTTTGGAAGAAATTTTTTCTTAAAACCAGATCAGAACCGACGCCGGCTCTGGCTTTCAGACTGGCGCCGTGCTTGCTCTGTTTGTGACGTTCCAGCTATTTAAAAAAAAAAAAAATTTCCTGGATTCGAATTTTGAAAGGAAAAATATCATTTGATGAGAGGTGGTAAAATAAAAAATTTTCCAAGGGGGCACTTCCCCAAGACCGCCGTTTTTGTTACCAGAGATGGGACCCAAAAGCATTTTCTCAAAATTAGTTTTGAGATAAACAATTTTATTTTTCAAAATAGTGATTTTGAAAATTTTAAAATTAATGTATTTTTCTAAAATATTAATTTTAGAATTTGTTTTATTTTTCCAAAATAGTAATTTTGGAATAATAAAAGTTATATGTTTGTTTTGTTTAAGCATAACTAATGGCATGGCTGATGGTTATGGACTAAAACCAATTATATTTGTTCATGCATTTTACAGTTTTGGTTTTTATGAAATAGGGCCTGCGTGTCCTGCTTTCTCTAAAATTCATGTGTAATTCTCTTCTAATCTAACTCTCCTCGAATGTAACTCGAGGTTTTGTTTCTTTAGTAAATTATGTAATTAGTTTACATAGGTTAGATAGGAGTAGAATTATTCTATTTTGGAGATGGCAACCAAAACAAGGCGAGAAGGTAAGACCTTCTACTTAAATCATGAATGAACACATAGGGTTAACTATATTAATTTCTTTTATGTCTTAAAGAAATTAATTTAGGGTAAAGTCCATAACTATACCACATAATTGTTTTATTACCATGATTATGAATTATGTGATTTATTGATTTTTATGCATGTCATTCAATGAAATCACTAAAAGGAACAAATCCCTCAATTAATATTAAACCTTATTCCTTCCGTTATATAATAAGAACGAGAGTCCTTTTTCGAGACCAGGTTGTTGGGCAAGCCCAAGCCTAGTTGACATTGGGCATGTTTAAGTTATGGAGTTATATTCCTTTGGAATTAAATTCCTGATTAATGGATTGGGTTTAACTAAATTATTTATCCCGGTTGGGTAAACTTAAGCATAAAGAAATTTAGAGGAAAGATTGGGGTAGCCCAAAAGGCTGTTAATCATCCAATGATCCGGTAGTTACATACAATGTAATTAGTAATGGATACCTACCAATAAACTTAAGGGTGGCTTGTTGGGCAAATCCAAGTTTATTCTTAAGGAATTTAGATACCGGTCCACTAGGAAAGCTTTCAACGGGGTTTTTCGAATTAGTAGTAGGGGCTATTGGTTTGAGTAAAATAGTGGAGTAAAAATGCGTTTATTAAAGTACTAATTATTTGCATATCATGTACATATACAAGTAGCTAATGCTCTCTATCTTTACATCTAGACCACTTGCATCATGTCTGCAAACTTAAACCTACGTAGCATCTTGGAAACCAACAAATTAACCGAATCAAATTGTCTCGACTGGTATAGAAATTTGAGAATCGTTCTCAAATCGAAAAAGTTGCTCTATGTGCTAGATGCTCCTATTCCGCCACCACCAGCTCAAGATGCTTATGCTGATGAGCATGCTGTCCACAAAAGGCACAAGAAGGATAGTGATACAACATCATATATTATGCTGGCATCCATGACTCTTGAGTTGCAAAAATAGCCTGTGCATATGGATGCTCAATCGATTATACTACTTCTTCGAGAGGTGTTTGATGCCCAAGCCATAACTGAGAGATACGAGGTCTGAAAGCAACTATTCCGTTACAAAATGGCAAAGGGTTCTTCTGTGGCCACTTATGGGCTGAAGATGCTTGGCTTGATAGAAAAGCTTGGATCTCTAAGGTTTGCAATGGATCATGACTTAAGTGTTGACTTAATTCTACAGTCTTTGCCTAATAGTTTCTCACAATTTGTGATTCACTATCAGGCGAACAAGATTGAGTCCACTATTCCTGAGTTGATCAATCTTCTCAAAACTGCGGAGTCCTCTATGAAGAAGGATTCTAATGCAGTTTTAATGGTAGAATCTTCCTTTTCTAAGAAGAAAGTTCAAAAGAAGAAGAAGAAGGCTCCCATGAAGCCCAAAGGTGGTGTGAACAAGAAGGACGTAGCTACCAAAGGTCCATGCCATCATTGTGGGAAGATGGGCCGCTGGAGGAGCAAATGCAAAGCCTACTTGGAGACCTTTAAGGACAAGAAGTAGAAGGAGAAACTTACAAGAATTTCTACTTCTACTCTGGGTATCTTTATGATTGAGATAAATACTGCCTTTAAAAATGAGATATGGGTATTAGATACTGGATGTGAATCTTATTTGTGCAATAATGATAGAGCCTAAATTAGTCATATTTTTCTTAGTTATTTGAGGCTATTTTGTGATACAACTAGCCATATTCCTTCATATTTGAGATTTTACCCTTGGAAAGGTATTTTGTTCATTATTTCAGATTTTAGGGGTAAAACAAGGAAAAAATGTTGCAAAATAGAATATAGGCAGCGCCGGCTAGGGCAGAGGAACCGACTCCGGTCATACACTGTTGGCATGCACTTCGAGGCGACGAAAAGTTGTTGAAATAGGACTAGAATAGAACTAAACCGGCACCGGCTGTACTCTGGACAACATTGCGGGGAAATCAAGAAAAAATTGGCAAACAACGGAAGAAACAGAATATAACCGACACTTGCTTTAGCAGCCAAGGCGGCACCGACTGTGCCCTGAGGATAAGACGGACTTTGATCTTTTTAATGCGGTTTTTGGTAATATGTAGAATTTTAGTATCTTCCTACTTCTACTTCAACGAATTTAGGCACTTCCTAAGCCTATAAATAGATGGAAAACATAAGATAAAAGGGGGGAATTCATAGATTATCATAGAAAATAATTCAAATTATAGGAGGAATTCTTTAAATCAAGGAGGGTTGTATAAGAAGGTCTTCAAACGAAGAAGAAGGAGGCTTGGCTATGAGTGCATTCTTTTACTTTATTTTCTTTTTCTTGAACAATGATGTTTTAATTATTTTATTGTAATTTGACATTGTTTTAGGTATTCATGATTTTTAGAATACTTGACCTTTTGATTAATTGATTGTTCTTATTGGTATTTAATTACTTGAGCTTATTACGAGATTAATTGATTAGTTTTTTTCTAGTAACTCGCCAAGACGAAAGGGGTTGATGGTGGTTGCAATTTATTAATTTCATATTAGTTGTCTATTAACTCGCTGAGACCAAGGGGGTTAATTGATACGGACTAGGTAATTAAAGGTTAATTGATGTTTGCTGAGACCAATGATTCATTGGTTAATTTCATGTTTTAAATTTGCCGAGACCAAGGAAATTTAATCAAGGATTGTGTTTAATGCATCTTTTAGGTGAATTGAGATGAGATTAAGTGATTCTGATTTATCTAGAAAGTAGTGATTTCATGGATTGAAAAAGAAGTGAATCTATCTTAATCCTTCATGATGCTAAGAGAATAGTTAATTATGATAATGATTAAGTCCTTGAAGGTCATGTTTGTCAAAATAATGGTTTGAGTTACATAATTCTCCATCTTTGACATGTATATATTCTTTTATTTTTATTTTATTTTCCTTTTTATTTGTTTTTTACTTTATTGAGTCGGTTAAACAATGAAAGAAAAGTGATTAATGCATACTTGTTCTTGGAGAATCGACACTCGTTTGAACCCTATGCTATGTTAATGATGAGTACGCTTGCTCATTTGTGTAATTTGGTGTTAGCGTTTTAATTTAAACTTGATTGGGAATGTACTTATTTTTATATGATTTTTATACCCAAATAAATACGCATAAAAAAACTTGCAGGGACTAAAGAGCAGTAGAAAGCTAGAGAAAGGCGATGTGGACCTATGTACTGCAAATGGGGTAAAGGTTGCTGCACTTGCTGTGGAGACATACAAGCTGAACCTGCCTTTGGGAGTAATTCTAGAACTGCAAAACTGTTATTTTTTTACCGGTTTTAATGAAAAACATTATCTCAGTTGCGTGTTTAGACTTATATTGATTTCATTTGATATTTAAGAATAAATGTTATTCTTTTTCATTGAATGATATTCATTATGGTTCAGCAACTCTGGTTAGTGGTTTATATGTTCTATACTTGGATAATCCAATTCTCAATATAAATAACAAGAAACCTAAACTGGATAACTCTAACACCTCTTACTTATGGCATTGTCGTTTGGGCCATATAAACGAAAATCGTGTTTCTAAGTTACACAAGTTTGGTGACTTAGGGTCATTTGATTATAAATCATATGGCATATGCGAATCTTGTTTACTAGGCAAAATGACTAAGACTCATTTTCCAAGAAAAGGAGAACGGACCAAGGAGTTATTAGAACTCATACATTCGGATGCATGTGGCCCAATGTCAATACAAGCAAGAGGAGGTTATGTAACACCCCACTACCTAGGCCCATCAGGGCCGGGGATGTCGCCCCATCCAGAGGACAAGGGGTCTTTATAACTAGGTTACATAGAACAAAATAAAATAAAGACTTTTAAATTTAAACTTATTACAAACCAAAAGATAAATACTGGTACAAATCCAAAATAAATTGTTTGCAACAATCTCTCAAAACGTCACATAAAGAAAATAACACGAGTCTTCAAAGCATAGGCAATAATCTAGCTAATGACCTCCATAGCAGGATCTTCCTGAAAACATGGCATAAAAGGTGGTGAGATAAAAATCTCAGTAAGCCTGTGTGTGCTTTGAGTGTTTCAGGTAAAATAATTCATGTATTTAAGTTGTAAAATTTTCATAAAGAAAAGTGCTGGCATGCATTCAATAAGTATTGAAATTAAGAGTGGTGTTTTGCTTTTCAAACCACACATGTGCACAATAAATACAACCAATTAAATAGGTAGCCATGGGTTACCACACGTTGGGCCTCATGACTAAATAACGGTCAGAATGCCACACTTTGTGCAAGCTGACAAAAGGTAGGTGTACGGCCTATCGGGTGAGATACTCTTCCATCTCTACACCCAAACTTACTGGTTGTCCACTCCGAAAACACACAGTCCACGTGACTGAAACTTGCTAGCTCGGACCGGCATGACCTACCGGACTGGCATCCTATCCAGGAAGGACTCACCCCTCAGAGGTGGCCACCTACTGAGAGATTTACCCTAACCCTTCAAAGACTAGTCCTGGTAGTCTACCCTTATTGAGTACTCAACGTTGGTTGTCCCACTGGGGAGAAAATTGATCACACGTTGTTTTATTTGGAAATAACAATTAAGGGTTTCTAAAATTCTTGTCAAAGTTGGGTTTTAGAAAGAATTTAGCATTTTGTGTAAAACTACTTGTTTGATTTTCAAATGATTTGGTTGATTAGAATAAAAAGGAAAAACAACCCTTAATTGTCTTTACATAAGGAATGTCCATACACATCTCATTTGGCTTGTCACAGTAAGGTTTGGTCTTCAAATAATTCCATGCAGGAACTTACTTGATTCCTTGCTTGCTCAAATTCAAAAGTCTTCCAAGGCTGACCTAACCTCTCCTGGGGTAAACACAAAACATAAGGTTACACTCAAGCTAAATTCACTTACACAAGTAATCCTAGTTCAACTTATTACCATCACATCCCTAATGTCCTAAGCTTTAAGGCTAGATGATAAAGAATTTTATAAAATAAGTCTAGTTTGATAAGTTAAAATAACTTAGGGTTCTAAAATAATTGCTAATAAATTATAGACTCAATTAATAATTCTTGAGTGTTATTATTAATAAATAAACTAAGGTTTGAATATTGAATAATACAAAGCCCTAAATAATATTAATAAATGGTAATTTAAAAATAGCTTTATTGTAAATAAATAATAAATTACAATTAATTTTTAATTAATTTTTAATAGATAATAAATAATTAGTAATAAATAAAATTAATAATAAATGAATTATTTTAAATTTTTATTTAATAAATAACAAATAGATTTTAATATAAATAATATTTAGGAATATAGGTAAAAGTTTTAACTAGGGCCTACAAGGTCATTAATTAATTCTAATATTTTATTTATTATTATTTATATAAAAGATTTATCTATTATATATATATATATTATTTTTAATAAAAGATTTTATTTATTTGATAAATAAAATATTAATATTCCAATTAATAATCCAATCTAAATCTTCCTAGAGTTTCGAATTTTATAAAGAAAAATATAGTAGTAATTCTAATTAAAGTAATAAAATTTGCTAATAAAAATAACCTAGACTTACCAAGAAAATAATCTCTCACCATGATTTTCCTATTGCTAAAAGAGATTCTTAAACACATTCTCCAACATCAAATAATAAACCAATCCATTCATGAACACATGCTTGACTTATCACATACTATCACAAGGCTAACTTTCTTCTAGGTATAATCATCATTAATGGCTTCAATGGAAAATAGAAACATAAGAGCCTAATCACCTTTGGTGTCATAATGTCTAACATGCTTCAAACATCCATAAAATTCATCAAGCGCGAAGAACATACATTGATTCAAAAGGAAATACATACAACTTAGTCATATACAACAATCATCATGTCTTAACTCTATCCCCTTAATCCACATGCATATACTCAATCCTCCATTCATATTCTATCTCCCTATCACCTCCTAAGAGACATGATTTCAGAATTTAAAAAGAAGATTTTGAGAATAATTACCTGATTGACGAGTACTATGGTGAAGACTAAAGAAGGTCCACGCACGATGGAGAGTCTTGAGTGATCCCACGGGAAAACAGCCATGGTTGATGGTTGATCAACCATTTCGGTTGGAAGAGAGAGAGAGAGAGAGAGAGAGAGAGAGAGAGAGAGAGAGAGAGAGAGAGAGAGAGAGAGAGAGAGAGCATTAGAAAGGTATATTGAGAATTGAATAGAAGAGGATGAATAAGAAGGTTGTTCTTGATTTACCTTGTTGATGTTCTTGAGACCTTCAAGGAAAAAGCTTATTTTGATCTGATTGAAAATTCTTGTTGGCGTGGTTTTGTGTTATAAATACTAGAAATGAAGTCTAGGGAATAAATAGAAGTGATCTGGAGTATTTGAGAGTGATTGGAGGTGTTTAGAGTAGGTTTAGGCTTGAAGAAGTTTAGTGTGTGTTCTTGGTGTTCTTGGTGAAAATGGAGAGAGTGTGAGAGAAATACTGCACGAAATCTGGTAGGGTGCTGGCCGAATGGTCTATGGTGAAGGGGAGTTTCGGTTTTCAGCTTGTGGGAGAGAGAGTGATCAGATTTTTTTTTTTTTTGAAATTTAAATGGAGGAAGTTGTGGAGTTGTTTATGGAAGGAGGTTAGCTATGGTGTTTGATCAAGGAAGGTGTCTATGCTCTTCAATGGTGCCGGTTGAACAAAGTGGTTTTGATGAAATAAATGGAGGTTAATATTGCTCCAAGGCTGGCCGAAATTTTGTTTTAAATGGTAGAGAAAATTCTGGTTCATTAGCTTGATACAAGAGTGTTTTCATGGAGTAAAATTCTGAAATTATTTTGAAGTTCAAAAAAGTTAGAATGTAGTGATCTTAGGAGGGTTTTGAGGTGTGGTTATGGAGTCCATGTATTCAAGGCAAGTGTGAAGGTCAATGATGTTCAGTCCATGGCTGAACAAGGATCAATTTTACAGAAGTTGAAGGGTAATTTTCGGCCTAGGCTTGAAGGAAGAAAAGCTGGAGAAATTCTGGTTGCAAGTGGTTCAAAGTTTCGAAGATTGGTGAAGAATTTCTGTGCAGAATTTTCGCACTTCTTCAGCCCCATTTGTTGCTGGTTCTTGAGGGGGCTTGAAGGTCTTTCAAAGGTGATTTTCCAGCCTTCTTTCTGGAGAAATACAGATGAGTTTTGCTGGCTTGAAGATGGACTAAAATAGCTTCATTGTCTTGATTGAAAGCTGCGAAATGCCCATAATTTTTCCTGGTTTTGCACAGTTTGTGCAGTCCGAAAATTGTACAGATTTTCCAGCCTTCAAGCCACATGAAATGATCATTTTTTTGGTAGCAAATGAGTGGGTTTACTGGCTAAATTTTTTGAAGAGATGGTCTGCAAAAATTCTGGAAAATTTCCAGATTTTCCTTCACTAAAATATGAACAATATGAAAGTGAATTTGAAGGTTCAATCATGGTGATTGATTTCTCTTGGAAACCCTTCCTATTTCCCCTCCTATTTTCGGCCAACCTCACTCCTCCAAGATTGATTTTTGAAATTCAAGGATGAGAAGTTATCACATAATTTTTTTGGAATTTAAAAGAAAGATTTGATGGGTTTTGGTTCATTTGAATTATGAAAATGCTAGGACAAAGCTAGAGGTAATAAATAGAACAAGAATTCCTCTAGAATTCTTTTTAGGACACAATGATAAGATTTAGAACATTCTCCTCATGTCTCTCCTAAGACAACATTCCTATTTCTAAGGAATGCAAGAAACAAAAATTCAAACTTAATTAAGATAATCATGATAAAACTTAAATGATGAGATTTGAACTCATGACCTTAAAGATTAATTCCAAAGCTCTTACCACAAAACCACACTAACTCTTGCTCTTATTTTCTCACCCCCCATATTTTTCTTATTTAATCCTCAAGTTATCTTTCTATTCGGACCTCAAGCAAAATTACCATTTTACCCATCCTACTCAATAAGCATAACTAAGCATTTTAACCTATAATCCACAATTCTAAAGCACATAAAATCATTCAAAAATATATATATTCATGCAAAATAATATGATATGCATCCCGACCCCCTTACTCTAGGGTTGGCTTTAGGTGGGGTTTCACAGGTTATTACTATTTCATAACCTTTATTGATGATTTCTCACGATACGGGTATTTGTATTTAATGAAATACAAATCTGAGTCCTTTGAAAGGTTCAAGGACTTCAAGAATGAAATAGAGAAACAACTTGGCAAAAGTATTAAGACTCTAAAATCTGATTGAGAAGGAGAATACTTGAGCCAAGAGTTTCTGAGTTATCTTAGAGATAATTGGATATTATCTCAATGGACTCCACCACATACACCTCAACATAACGGTGTATCTGAGAGAAGGAATCGAACCTTTCTAGACATGGTACGGTGGTTTCTGTAGACCTACTAAAATCGTTTTGGGGGCATGCACTAGAAACTTATGTTTATATACTAAATAGTGTACCAACAAAAATGGTTGATTTTACCCCATTTGAGATGTTCTTTGGTAAGAAACCAAAGTTATCTCACTTGCGAGTATAGGATTGTCCTGCCTTTATTAAAAGGCCACAGTCAAACAAACTTGATAGTAAGTCTGACAAGTATTTGTTTGTGGGATATCCGAAACAATATTTTAGATATTACTTCTACCTATCTTTTAAAAATAAATTATTTGTTTTGAAGCATGTCATCATCTTAGAGAAGGAGCATATGCTCAAAGGGGATAGTGGGAGTGATAGGGGCTAAATTAGTCATATTTTTCTTAGTTATTTGATGCACTTTTGTGATACATTTTTTTTTTAATAACTAGCCATATTCTTTCATTATTTGAGATTTTACCCTTGGAAAGGTATTTTGTTCATTATTTCAGATTTTAAGGGTAAAACAAAGCAAAAACATCGCAAAACAGAATAGAGGCGGCGCCGGCCAGGACAGAGGAATCGGCACTGGCCATATGCTGATGACGTGAACTTTGAAACAATTAAAAATTGTTAAAACGAGACTGGAATAGAATGGAAGCGACGCCGGCTCCAGTAGCCAAGGTGGCTCCGGCTGCACTTTGGACAACATGGTGCTGAAATCAAGAAAAAATCGTTGAACATTTGGAGACACAGAACATAACTAGTGCCGGCTCCAATAGCCAAGATGGCGCCGGCTGTGCCCTGAGAAAAAGGCGGTGCTTTGATTTTTCTACGCAATTTTTGATAATCTGTGGAGTTTTAGTACTTTCCTACTTCTACTCGGCCAAGAACATTACACCAACGAGTTTAGGCAATTCGTAAGCCTACAAATAGATGGAAAACATAAGGAAAAAGGAAGAGAATTCATTGATCACCATAGAACATCACTCAAATCAAAGGAGGAATTTTTCAATTCAAGGAGGGTAGTGCAAGAAGGTCTTTAAAAGAAGAAGAATGATGCTTGTCTATAAGTGCTTTCTTTTACTTTGTTTTCTTTTTCTTCAACAATGATGTATTAATTGTTTTATTGTAATTTGACATTATTTTAGGTATTCATGATTTTTAGAGTTATTTGATCTTTTGGCTATTGATTGTTGTTCTTGGTATTTAATTACTTGTGCTTATTACGATATTAATTGGTTGTTTCTTTTCATTAACTTGCTTGAAAAAGAGGTTGATGGTGGTTTCAATTCATTAGTTTCATATTTGTTGTCTCTTAACTTGCTTGAAAAAGATGTTGATTGCTAAGAATAAAGTAATTAGAGGCTAATTGATGTCTGTCAGAATATGGATTTATTGGTCGATTTCATGTTTTAAGTTTGCCAGAATATGGAAATTTAATCAATGATTGTGTTTAATGCATCTTTTAGGTGAATTAGTTGAGATAGAATATGTTATGCTAATTTGTCTAGAAGATAGTGATTTCATGGATTGAAAAAGAAGTGAATTTATATTAATCCTTTATGATGCCAAGAGAATAATTAATTATGGTAATGATTAGGTACTTTAAGGTCATGTATGTCAAAATAATGGTTTAAGTTACATACTTCTCCATCCTTGACATGTATATATATATTTTTTATTTTCTTTTGTTTTATTTTATTTCTTTTTCACTTTGTTGAGTCGGTTAAATAATGAAAGAGAATGGATTAATGCATACTTGTTCCTTGAGGATCGACACTCGTTTGAACCCTATGCTCTATTAATGATGAGTACGCTTTCTCATATGTGTAATTTGGGGTTAACGTTTTAATTTAAACTTGACTAGGAATGTGCTTATTTTTGTATGATTTTTATACCCAAATAAAATACGCATAGGGAGTAACATTAAACTTAGTGAATTTCATGAAGATCAAACAAACGAGGATCAATCGTCTAATCCCACATCTATTAAGAGAATAGATGAATCTTCTAATGCACAAGAACCTCGTAAATCTAGTAGGATACGTGTGGCACCTGAGAGATATGGATTTCTCATTAGTGACCACAATGACGTATTGCTGATAGATGAAAATGAGCTTACTACCTACAAGGATGTTCTGAACAGTTCAGAATCTAACAATTGGCTTGAGGCCATGAAGTCAGAAATGGATTCCATGTATGACAACTAAGTATGGACTTTGGTTGATCCACCCAAAGTAATTAAACCTATTAGGTGCAAGTGGATTTTCAAGAAGAAAATGGACATGGATGGTAACTTAGTTACCTATAAAGCACGTCCAGTGGCGAAGGGTTATTGTCAACATTATGGTATTGACTATGATGAAACCTTCTCGCCAGTAGCCATGTTAAAATCCTTCGGGATACTCCTAGCCATAGCTGCTCATCATGATTATGAGATTTGCCAAATGGATGTGACAACAGCTTTCCTAAACAAAAATATGACTAAGGAAGTGTATATGACACAACCTAAGGGTTTCACATCAAATGATAGCATAAAAGTGTGCAAGTTGCAAAGGTCCATTAATGGACTTGAGCAAGCTTCTAGGAGTTGGAACATCTATTTTGATAAAAGAATCAAAGAGTTTGGTTTCATTCAAAATATGGATGAGCCTTGTGTAAACAAGAAGGTTAGTGGGAGTGTAATCATTTTCTTATTGCTTTATGTAGATGACATATTGTTAATTAGAAATGATATACCTGTCTTGTAAATGGTTAAAGTTTGGTTGTCCAAACAATTCTCCATGAAAGACCTTGGAGAAGTAACCTATATACTTGGAATAAGGATCTATAGAGATAGATCTAAAAGGTTGCTAGGTCTTTCACAGTCTATATACATAGATAAAGTGCTAAAAAGGTTTAGCGTGGATCAATCCAAAAAGGGATTCTTACTCATGTCACATGGTGTAAGCCTTTCAAAGTCGATGTCTCCTAAGACATAAGTTGAAATTGATCACATGATTAAGATTTCATATACTTCGGCAGTTGAATTTATCATGTATGCTATGATATGTACTAGGCCCGATATATCTTGTGCTTTCAATTTGACGAGCAGATACCAATCTGATGCTGGTAAGGGTCATTGGGCGGCTGTAAAGAACATCCTTAAGTACTTACGAAGGACCAAGGATGTATTTTTAGTATATGGAGAAGGTGATTCGAAAATAAACGGGTATACTGATGCCAGTTTTCAATCTGACAAAGATGATTTCAAATCACAATCTGGCTACGTGTTTATGTTGTGCGAAGAGGCAATAAGTTGGAAATATCCCAAATAAGAGACTATTGCCGACTTTTCGACAGAAGTTGAGTACATAGCTGCTTTAGAAGCAGCTAAGGAAATAAAGATAGAGAGAGTTCCCATGGATGAGAACATAGCTGACTCGCTTACAAAAGCACTATCCCAAACGAAACATGATTGTCATGTTGAGTCATTCGGTATTAGATACATGAATGATTGGCTCTAGTGCAAGTGGAAGTTTGTTAGTGTTATGCCCTAAAGGCAATCACTTATACATTGTATATGACACATTTTATTTTAATAAAAGGCATTATTTATCTTACAGTTTCTTTTGTTTACTTTTAAGTAATATAACTATTCGATAAAGACCCTAGTAGAACACTGTGCTAAGGAAATCATGATAGAGAACATGATATGAGATTCCTACTATACTGTATAGTGTTAGTACTTAAATAGTCCCTAGTCATAGTATTAATGAGACAGGACATCGTTAATGCGTTAAGACTAGCATGTGTTAGACTTTCTGATTTGATTAGGTGGTGGTTCTCATATCCGTGAGTATTGAGATACTTAAAGTTAACATATGAATGCCTGTTAATGGAACAAGTTTATTGGATGACCTAGCTATGAGCTAATCACATTGATAACTATTTAGTGCCAGTGATATAATCTCAATATAGCAAATGTGCAAGTATCCTTAGACTTGAGATCTCCAAGGTATTTTGTTTGCTGAGCGTTGTACTTTGATTCCAATCTCTGGAGCTTGATCCAGGGCCACCTATGGGATGGATATTGGGTACATTGTGAGGTAAACGAAAGTAGTTGAGAAGGTCAATAAAGGATTCACCACACCTAATAGTAGGGGCGAATATCTCACAGCCACTTGTAGGAATTACTACTCAAGAAGTCCTTGGCCAAGGTGATTGTGTATTGGAAACAGTTCCAATTGATACACATCTAGAGTAGTGGTTTCGTGATACAAGTACTATTGTATTCGGGCCAGAATTAATTCTGGAGGGAGTTGGCACTAATTCTGTACTCCAAACCGAATGAGATATTGTATGGTGAAAGGAGTTAATCGCACTGAAGTTTGTTATTGAGGGTTCATGTCAAGCCACTTGACTTCCTGGACTCTTGGGTGGTCATGATGTGTTGCTAGATACCGCTAATGATCTAGGAATATGGGTTTACTAATTGATGAATTAATAAATTAATCCTGATTAAAATTAATATGATTAATTCTAATTAATTATAGATTATTAATCCCAAAGACGTTTGGATTAATTCATGTTCTCTACCAATTGACTGGGAATCCTAATAGGTCACACACAATAGAGGATTATATACCTAAGATATTATTTGATAACGTAGTGGGGTTAATTGCGAGAAAGAGAAGTTGTTGTGACCAAATTATAATTAGTTATAATTAATGGTCTGAATTTTAATTGTGAGAATTTGATATTTCCAATTACAATTAGGGAATTCTAACTGTTTTAGAATTCTGAGATTGGAGTATATTTGGAGCAGGATTTTTCGTGTGATATAGGGATAACACACGAAACCCTAGCAAAAGTGTAAGACACGACTCCAACCCTAGCAACACTTAACTTTCTATATTCTCTCTCTCTCGATAGTTCTTCAGAAACAACCCTAGCCGCCACTTAGTGTTTCTGCTAGCACAGAAAACTTTGTACTTGAGTATTCTTCTGTGGATTACTATTAGAGATAATCACACACTATGATTATAGTGGTTAATTGTTCAACTCTCGTAGAGTTTGATCAAGAGGATTGCTTGATCGCGCCTGGACTTGAAGAAGAAATTTTGTTCTTCAGACGATCAAAGAAAGGTAAAAGTGTTACCTTTGTTATCTTTATGTCTTGTTTTCCACACATATTCTGGTCCTGGGATAGTATCTTATTTTATTCTTTTGCTGTGCCGTATATGATACGTGCCTGAGATATCTAATAGGCATATTCCTTCTTATTTGACATTTTGCTTGTAAAAGGTGTTTTTGGCAAATATGTGTAGATTTAAGGTAAAATTGAGTGGAAAGTGCATACAACTAGATTGTACCTGGCGCTAGGCCTAGCCAGTGGACCAGGCGCTGGGTCCATTCTACTCTAGCAGTAGAAAAAACTGAGTAAACTTCAAGAGTTTTTCTAGAACAGACCTGTGCTAGGTCTGGCAAGTGTACCTGGCGCCGGGTCCATTCTGCCTGCCAAGGAGAGACAGCCAAAAATAGAGAAAAAACAGAGGAAGAACATAGTGCACTTAGCGCCAGGTAGGTCGAAGGTACCTAGCGCCAGGTATGCTTTAGTGGTGAAAATTCTGTACGCGGAATTAAGGCTTATCTAAGGATTTTGGTATTTTCCTATTCTTACTCGGCCAAGACTTCATGATTTTATGGTAATTTATTTATTTGATCAATTCTTTGTCATTTTTGGTATTTGTTTACTTGATTTCATTGGTTAATGATACGAGTTCTTTTAATTGACTTAAGACGACGATGTTAAGAGTTTCATTGCATTGATTTTGTATTTGTCTAATCTTCATGGACTTTAGCGATAAAGTTAAGATTATAGGACTAAGTAAGCAAAGATTAGTTGATTTCGCCTCAAGCAAAGGGTTATTAGTTAATTTCATGTTTGTAAGGAATTGAGCCTTATGCATGTTTGGTTATGATTAGCTTGATTGTCAAATCTGTTTATGTAATCAAAATATAGGGTTCCATGGATTGGGACATGAAGTGGGATTTATCTAAGTAGAATCATGACTTGTGAGATGATTGAATTTTACTTTATATCCATTCATGATGTCAAGATGTTAATTAGTTGAGAGAATTGCTAATTGGTTCAGTGTCATGTTTTCTAGGATAATTGTCTAAATTACATAAACCTGCATCCTTAAGTTGTATTTGTTTCTTTTATTTTTCTTTTTATTCTTTTCTTACTTCATTTACGTCGATTGAACAATGAAAGAAAAGTGGTTAGTGTGCACTTGTTCCCTTGAAGATCGATACTCGTTAATTCCTTATACTATGCTTAAAACATGATTAAGGGATAGATTTAAAATTGATGATTTTATATACTTAAAATTTACACATTCAGTTTTTGGCGCCGTTGCCGGGGAACAATATCATGAGAGCTTGGATTTTATTGATTTAACTATGTTAATTTGTTTATATGTAAATATGTATGTGTGTGTGTGTATATATATATATATATATGTATATATATATATATATACATATATATATATATATGTTCCTTGTATGACTAGGTGCTGTATTTTATTTTCTTGTATACTTGTACTTTAATGTCTCTGTATATGCAATTCCTTGTAACTTAATTTGTGAACATGTACCTTAACTAACTAACTTGATTATGATGTGTATATATGATACTAATCAGCTATTTTATATAGGTAAGATGGCCAAGTGGAGCTTAGGACGGTATCCTAACATATCTTAAGGAGTGACATCTCAACCATCCGACTCCATTGTCTTAGAAGGTGTGTTGGAAAAATTTGCCACCCATGTAACTAAGCATTTTCTGAGATAGAAAACACACAAGAAAAATTTGAGGGCATGGTTAGAAATATGGAAAGGAAAATTTGATTTTTAACGGATTTAGTGGTAAAGTCACTAGTAGGGGTAGAAGCACAACATGATTCAGCTACTTTTACACTAAGAAGTGGTAAGGAGCTGCCTAATCCCAATATGGAACCAGTACCGTTTAAAGAAGATGGGCTGAAATCAACCCATATTGTTGAACCTGTCGAAAAATAACCTAAAAAACCAGATTTTCAGCCACTTGTACCCTTCCCTACTCGCACACAAGCATGAAAAGATGCACAATTTGACAAGTTTTTGGAAATGTTAAAACAACTGTATATAAACATTCCACTTAGTGAAGCCTTAGTGCACAAGCCTAAATGTGCAAAATTTCTCAAAAGCATGCTTGTAAACAAAAGGTTGGAGGAATTATCCACTGTGGTGTTAAATGAAGAGTGTTCAGCTATCTTGCAGGACAAACGGACGTGCCGCAAAAAAAAAAAAAAAAAAGTGATCCAAGGAGTTTTTCTATTCCTTGTCTTGTTGGTACCCTTATATTTTGCAATGCTTTAGTCGACCTAAGTGCTAGTATTAATCTGTTACCGTATAAAACTTTCAAAAAGTTAGGCCTTGGTGAACCCACGCCCACTAGGATGAGTACTCAACTTGCGGATCGATCGATTAAATATCCTAGAGGAATAATTGAAGATGTCGTAGTTAAAGTGGATAAATTCATATTCCCTGTGGATTTTGTAATTAACACGGATAAAGATTCTAAAGTTCCTTTAATCCTAGGTCGTCCATTTTTAGCAACTGCTAAAGCTTTAATTGATGTTCATGGAGGAAAATTAACACTTAGGATTGGGGACAAGGAAGGCATTATAAAAATTCACAAAAGCATGCAACATCCTAGTTCTTGTGATGATTCTTATTTAAGGGTTGATATTCTTGATAAACCTATCTTTGACTTTGTGCTGGAATCATTTGTCCAAGATTTTATGGAACAATCTATTGCATATTTGGAGGACTTAATTGAGGGCCATAGGTTGGAAAAATTTTAGGAAATTGAAAAAGGCAGTTTGGGAAGGATGAAGTCATCTATTGAGGAACCACCAGAATTGGATTTGAAAGACCTCTTCGAGCACTTAGAATATGCATTTTTGGCAAAAGGTGAAAAACTACCCGTGATCATTGCCAACGACCTTACTTATGACTAAAAGACCAAATTGATAAGTCTATTGGGAAAATATAAAGGAGTGATTGCATGAAAAATTATAGATATTAAGGGAATTAGCCATTCCTTTTGTACACAAAATCTTGTTGGAAAAAGGAGCCAAACCCGTAGTGCTACCCCAATGTAGGTTGAACCCAAACATGAGTGAAGTGGTAAAAGGTAAGATGATCAAACTCTTAGATTCCAGTATCATTTACCCTATTTCTGATAGTATTAGGGTTAGTCCAACACAAGTGGTACCAAAGAAGGGATGAATGACTGTGAGCCCTAATAAAAAAATGAGTTGATCCCAATGAGATTGGTAACCAATTGGCGGGTATGCATTGACTATAGGAAACTGAATGAGGTAACTAGGAAAGACCATTTTTCTCTCCCTTTCATTGACCAAATGTTAGAAAGGTTAGCCGGACATGAGTTTATTGCTTTTTAGATGGGTTTTCAGATACTTTCAAATTCCCATAGCACCAAAGGATTAAGAGAAGACTACCTTTACATGCCTTTTTTGGTACTTTTGCATATCGACGTATGCCCTTGGGTCTTTGCAATGGCCCTGGAATATTTCAACGATGTATGATGGCTATTTTCAAAGGGCTTGTGGGTGATATCATGGAGGTATTTATGCATGATTTCTCTATATTTGGTCATTCTTTTGATTTTTG
This sequence comes from Voacanga thouarsii, assembly GCA_026120185.1. Classification (NCBI taxonomy): domain Eukaryota; kingdom Viridiplantae; phylum Streptophyta; class Magnoliopsida; order Gentianales; family Apocynaceae; genus Voacanga; species Voacanga thouarsii. The sequence continues at coordinate 4,482,648 of JANUWF010001016.1, read as the reverse complement.
TTTGACCAATCCAGAAAAGGTCCTTCAACAGTGTGAAGAGACTGACTTCATGCTTAATTAGGAAAAATTCCACTTCATGGTGTAAGAAGAGATAGTATTGGGACATAAGATTTCAAGAAAAAGTATTGAGGTTGATAGGGCCAAAATTGAGGTAATTGAGAAACTCCCTCATCCGACTTCCGTGATGGCAATTCAAAGCTTTCTTGGGCACGCAGGTTTTTATAGGAGGTTTATCTTGGACTTCTCAATGATTTCTAAACCCTTTATCTTTGCTTGAAAAAGATGCTATTTTTTATTTTGATGAAAAATGTCTCAACTCTTTCAATGTACTTAAAATAAAATTGATTAATTCTCCTATTTTAATTGCACCGGATTGGTGTATTCCTCTTGAACTTATGTGTGATGCAAGTGACTATGCAGTGGGCTCAGTGCTTGGACAAAGGAGGAATAAACACTTTCAACCAATTTACTATGCAAGCAAAACTCTTATGGCGGCACAAGAGAACTACACCACAATGGAGAAAGAGTTGCTTGCAATAGTGTTTGCTTTTGATTAATTTCATTCTTATCTTATTTTGTCCAAAGTCATTGTGTATACGGATCATTCCACCATTCATTATCTACTAAACAAGCATGATACCAAACCAAGATTGATAAGATGGGCTTTATTGTTGCAGGAATTTAACTTGGAGATTAGCTACAAAAAGGGAGCAAAATATTTGGCTGCAGATCACTTGTCTAGGTTGGAGAATCCCAACCTTGAGTCATTGGCTGAGGGAGACATCATGACGCCTTCTCGGATGAACAACTTCTACTTATTGATGGTGAGATTTCTCAACTACCTTGGTATGCGGATTTTGCTAATTACTTAGTTACAAGAATTCTTCTGGACGACTTTGATGCCCAATAAAAGAAGAAATTCCTCTCTGAGGTAAAGCATTACTTTGGGGAAGATCCATACTTATTCCGGTGTTGTGCGGATTAAATCATTTGAAGGTGTGTGGATTCCATGGAAAGCCTCAATATCTTGAAATATTATCATGAAGGACCCACAGAAGGCCACTACCAAGATAACAACACCACAGGAAAAGTAGTTGAGTCTGGTTTTTATTGGTCTACACTCTTCAAGGTTGCTTACAGGTTTGTTCAAAGTTGTAATAGGTGTCAATGTACGGTAACATCTCTAAATCTAATGAGATGCCATTACAAATTTTTCAAGCTTGTAAAATTTTTTATTATTGGGGGATTAATTTCATAGGTCCTTTTCCTAGTTCTTTAGGCAACAAATACATCTTGGTAGCGGTTGAGTATGTATCAAAATGGGTTGAGGCACAGGCCCTGCCTACTAATAATGCACGGGCTATTGTAAAATTTTTAAACAAAACTTTTTACCCGATTTAGAGTACCTTCGGTGCTCATTAGTGATAGGGGAACCCACTATTGTAATACCTAACTAGATAAAGTCCTCAAACATTTAGGGGTTACTCATAAAGTTGCTACTCCCTATCATCCACAAACTAGTGGCCAAGTTGAGGTGGTAAATAGAGAATTAAAAAGAATCTTGAAAAATGTGGTCAATTGTACAAGAAAGGATTAGAGTTTAAAGTTAGATGATACTCTTTGGGTTTATAGGACTGCTTTTAAAACTTCCATTGGTACAACCACTTATCGCTTAGTGTATGGAAAATCATGTCATCTACCGGTAGAAGTTGAACGTATGGCTCATTGGGCATCAAGCTTGTCAATTTTGACCTTCATCTTGCAGGAAAAGAAAGAATGCTTCAAGTGAATGAGTTGGTTGAGTGGCGCAACGATGCCTACAATAATTCGAGGATTTACAAAAATAAGATGAAACGGTGGCATGATAGGCATATTTGTTCTCCCCATGAGTTTCAAAAAAGAGATAAGGTATTAATCTTTAATTCTAGGCTTCGGTTTTTTTGAAGTAAGTTAAAATCTCGATGGTCGGGGTCGTATGAGATACATCAAGTTTGTCCATTTGGAGTTATTGAGGTTTCTCACCCAACTAAGGGAAACGTTAAAGTCAATGGAAGTAGATTAAAACCGTATTTGGGGGACGAATTAGGCACTTTGGAGTGTCTTGATATTACATTTAATGAGCCATGAGCCACCTTGACTTCTTTGTCTCTCGAGTGCTTTATCTCTTCTTTTTTTTAATTTTATTTTCTATTTCTTTTTCTAGATTTATATTTTCTTTCTTTTGTTTCTTTTCTTTTAGCAGGTACTGTTGTGCTGACCCTTCTTTGAGGTGGCTTAAACTTGATGGTACGACAATGTAATGGAAATATCTTCTTCACTTTATTCTTCTTCTTTATTAATCTTGGTCATCTTAGCTGTACTTTTATTATTTTATCTTTGGCCATTGAGGATAATGTGAAGTTTAAGTGTGGGGGGAAGAATAAAGGTTGAAGAAGTGTTTTTCCATATTATTTGATGAACATATATTTTGTTCTTGTGATTTGTGATAATTTTTTCAATAAATTCAGTGGTTTCATTGTTAAGCAAGGTTGTAATTCTTTTTTTTACTTAGATATGAGTTTTGTCATTCATTAGGTGGAGTTTCATGAAATTGGTTTTATTGGAAAAGATATTTGTCAAGACTTGAGATTTTTTATTAATCTTGTTTATACATTGGTGTTTGAATGTTATTTGACTTATCTAGTTGAAATATAGAAGATATGATGAATATGGGAAGAGTTATTGGCAATCTTTTGTATTATAAGTTTAAATTTTGCTAGCTTTGAGTTATGATGGAAAAAAAAAGTGATTTGTAAAAAGATCTTTAAGAGGAAAGATTGATGAGAATGTTGAAAAAAATTTTGATTTGAGGTGAAGAGAAAAACAATGAGTGAAAACAACACTATTGTTGGTGTGAATTGAGAAAAGGCTCTTATTAATGGTCGTTGAAGACCTTTAGCTGAAAAGGGGGTCAATATGGGGAGAAATAGAAAGTGTATTCAGTGCACTCTCTTGAAGCAATGTCGATAGCAAAAAGGCAAGCAAGAGCATAGGAAAAAAAGAAATTGTTGAAAAATTGATGAGTGATGACTGAAAAGGGGGCCAATATGGTGTGTGAAGAGAAATCCATGTACTTAAGGCTATCAATTCCCTAAGTCATTGAAAAACTTTGAGAGAAAAAAAATTGGAGTGCTTTCCTCACATCATAACTTGAATGTGCTATTTTTAGATATATAATGCTTGAGTTGGTAGATGATTTAACTTATGCAATTCATGTTAGCTATATTTTTACTTGAAGAGTGAAAAAAATTCTTAAACTAAGGTATACACTTGATTGATTTGACTTCAAGAGTTTTGTAATGTCTTGGCCAATGTCTCAAAGTTTAAAATTGTGTTCAATGGGTAAGAATGACAAGGGTTATATCTAATGTTTGAAAGGAAGACATGATCTTTGCTATGATGAAGAAACTTTTGAATGAAAAAAAAAAAAAAAATCCTTGTGTTGTCTTGATAATTTTTCTTTGACCAAAGTATTTTGCTTGTGGAGAAGCAAATGTTCAAGTGTGGAGGTATGTGATAGGGGTCAAAATCACCATTTTTTTCGTAATTTTTTGAGATTGTTTTAAGATACATTTGCTGTAATAACTAGGCATATTCCTTCCTAATTGACATTTTGCTTGTAAAAGGTATTTTTGACAAATATGTGCATATTTAAGGTAAAATGTAGTAGAAAGTGCACGCAACTAGAATGTACCTGGCACCAGGCCTAGCCAGTGGACTAGGTGCCGGGCCCATTCTGCTCTTGTAGTAGAAAGTGAGCAAGCTTCAGGAGTTTTTCAGAACAGACCTAGAGCCAGGTCTGGCAAGTGTACTTGGTACCGAGTCCATTCTGCCTGCCAAGGAGAGACAACTAAAAATAAAGTAAAAACAAAGGGAAAATAGAGTACACCTGGTGCCAGGTGGGTCGAAGGTACCCGGTGCCAAGTATGCTCTAGAGGTAAAAATTTTGTACGCGGAATTAGGGCTTATCCAAGGATTTTATTATTTTTCTATTCCTACTCGGCCAAGACTTCCTCAACCATGAAATTAGCATCCAAGAGGCCTATAAAGTATAAGAAAGTACAAGAGTTTGAGATATACAACTTAGAGAGCTGAATTAAAGGGTAGAAATTCTGATTTTCTCATTGAAGGAGGTATTCACCCAAGTCAAGGAGGATTGTTCAAAGGGAGTCTTTAAGGAAGAAGAAAGAGGCTTGTCTATGAGTGTTTTCTTTTTTCTTTATCTTCTTTTTCTTTAGCAATGATGTATTCAATGTTTTTATTATAATTTAACATTATTTTGGGATTCATAATTTTGTGGTAATTTAGTTATTTGATCAAGTCTTCATCATCTTTGGTATTTATTTACTAGATTTCATTGGTTATTGATGTGAGTTCTTCTAATTGACTTGAGACGATGATGTTAGGAGTTTTATTGCATTGATTTCGTATTTGTCTAATCTTAATAGACTTGAGCGATGAAGTTAGGATTATAGGACTATGTAAGCAAAGATTAGTTGATTTCGTCTCGAGTAAAGGGTTATTATCTAATTTTATGCATATAAGGAATTAAGACTAATGCATGTTTTAGTTACGATTAGCTTGATTGGCAAATCTGTTAATGTAATCAAAATATAGGATTCTATGGATTGGGACATGAAGTGGGATTTATCTACGTAGAATCATGACTTGTGAGACGATTGAATTTTACTTTATATTCCTTCATGATGTCAAAATGATATTTAATTTAGAGAATTACTAATTGGTTCAGTGTCGTGTTTTCTAGGATAATTGTCTAAATTACATAAACCTACATCATTGAATTGTATATATTTCTTTTGTTTTCCTTTTTATTCTTTTCTTACTTTATTTGGGTCGGTTGAACAATAAAAGAAAAGTTATTAATGTGTACTTGTTCCCTTGAGGACCGATACTCGTTAATTCCCTATACAATGCTTGTGATGAGTATACTTGCTTACATGTGTATTTTAGAATTAATATTTTAATTAAGACTTGATTAAGGAATACATTTAAAATTGATGATTTTATATACTCAAAATTTACGCATTAGAGGGAAAACACTTACACTTTGAAGAAACATGGAAAAAAGTTCACTTTATTTCCCTTAAACCCTAGTGAAGGTTTAAAAGATCAAAATATTTTGAAGAAGAATGAAAACAAAAGGAGAAAGAAGAAAGAGGGGAAAAAGATTGAGAGAAAAGAAGAAAAGGTGAAAACAAAAGAAGAGGGCGGGGACAAAGTGGAGAAAGGAAGGGAGAAAAAGAAGAAAATAGAATGACCCTTTCAAATTTGAGAGAAAAATAATCGAGTGACAAACAAGGAGGTGAGAAAAGAAAAGAGAGTGGAGGTAAAATAAAAAGAAAAATGTGGGTAGTGAAAGGAGAAAACAACGAGCATAGCAAAGTTCAAAAGACTACATTTTTACCTTCACCCAAAATTCCTTGTTTGAATTTTTATGTAGGTGACAATTTGAGGATGAATCATCACAAAGAAGAGAGAAATGATAAGAACCATCCCAAGCATAAAGGCCAAACTAAAGAAGGAGGAAGAAGGACAAAGACACGACACATAACTCTATGGGTAAAGCTCTTTTCAAGAGACTTCGAGGTGCATTTCAAGATTCTAAAGGATGAAGAAGGTTGTTAAGCAATAGAGGATTAAAGAAGGGCCAAGAAGATCAAAACTTAGTCAACAATTGGTATGGAGGGCCAAAATAGCACAAGAGGGGGCTGAAAAGACAAGAAATGCCAACTTTTTGAAGACCAGAACACATCTAGCTCTAGGTCATCACTGGGTTCCATTTCCAAAACACATTTAGCGTCAGGTCACTTCGGGCACTACCCAAATTTGTTGATTTTTCTTGTTTTGTTTTATTCTGTTCCTAATTTAATTTTCACGATTTTTGACTTGTAATAGTATATTTTGGACTTACTTAGGAGATGAATGGCTGAGATTACATCTCCTATTTTCTAGGTTTAGTTTGATATCTTTATATATGCATCCTTACTTTTGTAATAGCCATATTTTTTAGACTTAGAATATTATTGGTAGAGAAACCAAATTCTCTCTAGAGGAGAGTGTGTAAGGGGTGATTCCCATTTTAAGACCAAATCAAAGGGTTTAGTCCACATTTGATTCAATGTTTCTAAACGTCAAAGGGATAATCTAAATCTCTTTCTCTATTCTTGGGTGCTAGTATTTCTCTAGTGCTCTTGATAGGTTATGTTTTTGGGTGCCTTCAAACCCCATCTTTTTGTTCTAATCTCTCAATAGATTATGGTATTTAGGTGCTTTGAAATAGGCTAGATTCACCAAATCTCATTGGGTTAACTGCATTTGCATTTAGTTCTTTGTGTGTGTGAATTTGGTAGGGAGTTGAATGACCAATTCTAGGGTTCTTGTTCTTAAAAAATCCAGAGGGCTTTTGCGTTACCATATTAATTCGTGTTACCCACCAATATTGATTTGGAAAAAAGGTCTAGTGGCTGAGTTAAAATCCTTAAGTGCATCCTTAAGGTAGTAAATGTCGATCTACTCTCTTGCATTTATTTCGATCTCTAAAACTGAAATTTCACTGTTCATCTGATTAGAGAACTTAGCATCTCTACCTGCATTTACTGATTTGATTTTATATATTTATGTGAAAGTAAGATCTGGGTGCCGGTCCACTATTTTGCTCCTTGAACTTAGATTAATTCCCATCATCCAGTAGAACTTTGATAGATCCGTGACTACATTTAAATCTGGACAGAAAAGCCTCCTCTTTAAAACTTACCCATTTTCGGTTTCTCTCCAAATTTTAGAGAATCTTAAAAATATGTTTTTTTTTTTTTTTTTTTGCTATAAACCTTATTCACCCCCCTCCCCCCCTAAGATTTATCAATTGGTCTTAGAACACCGGTCTATTTTGTTTTTGGCCTAACAGCCTTGTAGGAAACATCCGAATGGCAAACAGTTCGTCCCTACTATATATTGAAGGGTCTTCAACAAACAAATCACCATTATTCAATGGAAGCAACCATATATTCCAAAAAAATAGAATGAAAATTTATGTATGATTAATCTATTTTGAGCTATGGAATCTTATTGAAAATGGACCATTAGTTTCATTCAAAATTGTCGACGAAAAAAAGTGCCTAAATAGAGTGATGAATATAACAGCAAGGATACTTTGAAAATGACCCTGAATTTTCAAGCAATGAATATATTATACTGTGCCCTTAATGCTAATGAATACAACTAGGTTAGTGGTTGTGATTTAGCATATGAAATGTGGAAATTACTTGAGGTTACTCATGATGGGACAAATCAAGTAAAGGAAACAAAGTTAGGACTCTTGGTTCATGACTATGAATTGTTTCCTATGAAGCCAAATGAGAACATAACTGATAATATGTTAACTAGATTCACAAACATTATGAATAGATTGAAGGCTTATGGGAAAATCTATTCCCTTGGAGAGCAAAAGAGAAAAATACTCGATGCCTTGTCAAAAAGCTGGCAGCCTAAGACCTTAGCTGTAAAAGAATCTAAAGACTTGAATAATCTACCAACCGAAGAACTCATTGGGTCTCTTTTAACTCATGAAATGAAACTCAAAAGGTTTCAAGAACATGATGGTAACGATCGAGGCAAAAGAGGAACTGCCTTGAAAGTTGCTGATGATGAGGCTAACAGTGAATAATTCGAAAGTGACTATGGCACTAATTTCGACACCGAAGAATTGGCCATGATTGCTAGAAAATTTAGAAAAATGTTTAGAAAAAGTAACTTCAAAAGGGGCAAGAAATTTGTCAAAAAGAAGGGACAAACTTTATCCTTCAAACCAAAATGTTATGAGTGTAAAAGTGCAGAACACTTTGTTGTTGACTGTCCAATAGCAAAAGAAAAGGAGGTCAAGTAGAACCAAAAAAAAAAAAAAAGGATATTAAGGCCAAGAAAGAAAAAGGACTGATCAAGACTTGGGATCAAGATAGGTTCGGAATTGAAGAACATGGTGAATCTAAAGATGAAACAGCCAACATAATGCTTCATGGCCTTGGAAGAAAAGGTATAGCTTACTCCTTTTAACTCTATAACTAAACTACACTATTCTGCTTGTGAAAATTCAGATGATCCGAGTGAGCTTGTTGTTGAAATGTTCCATGAACTCAAAAAGCTATCTGGAAGAAACAAGGAAATGAAAATGAAAATTGATTCCTTGTTAGATGACGATACTAAGCTGTTGAGTGATAACAAAGAACTATTTCATTCTATTAATTACTCATATATTGAAAAGGATGTTCTTTTAACTTCTTTGCATTGTATGTCACTAGAGAACAAATGCTTGTGCAACAAAGTGACATCTTTTGAAATTATGCTTAGTAATTTTGATAACATGAAAAAGAAAGTTGGTGATCTCTCTACATGCATTGAAAAGTCCACAAATGGCAAAAACAATCTAGATAAATTGTTTGGAATTCAACGTGTAATTGGAGACAAAAATGGTCTTGGATGTATGTGAACGAAGGTAGAAATTACAAATCCTATTTTGTGAAAGCTAGCTTCTCATATATAACCCATACTTGTTGCACATATTATGGTAAAAATAGACATAACGTATCTAAGTGTCATGTTATGAAGAAAGTAGAATTTGGAAAAAGAACTGTGTGGAAAATTAAAGGAACGATTACGAACCCCCAAGGACTTAAGAAAGAATGGGTACCAAAAGTCACTCTTCCATCTTGTATATAGGTACATTCACTGTGAAACCCCACCTAAAGCCAACCCTAGAGTAAGGGGGTTAGGATGCATATCATATTTTCTTGCATGAATATATATATATATATATATATATATATATTTGAATGATTTTACGTGCTTTAGAATTATGATTTATAGTCTAGAAGGCTAAGTTGTGCTTATTGAGTAAGAAGGGTAAAATGATAATTTTACTTGAGGTCAAAATAGGAAGATAGCTTGAGGATTAAATAGGAAGAATATTTGGGAGAGAAAATAAGAACAAGAGTTGTTGTGGTTTAGTGGTTAGTGCTTTGGAATTAATCTCTAAGGTCTTTAGTTCAAATCCCATCATTTAAGTTTTATCATGATTATTTTTTTTTTTAGGTTGAATTTTTTTTCGGCCCTTGCATTCCATAAGTAGAAATAAGAGTGTTGTCCTAGGGGAGACATGAAGGAAATGTCATAATCCTATTCTTATGCCCTAAAATAATTCTTAAGGGATTCATGTCATTTTATTTCCTAGCTTACCTTAAATTCTTTACTAATTTTGTTTGTTCAATTTATCCAAATCTATGTTTTAATTCCAGCAAATTTCAGCAAGGATTTTTGGTCTTGGAATTTTGAAAATGGCTCTTAGATGATAGAGTTTTGACTAAAAATATGGAAGGAGTTAAGGAAGGTTCCCAAGAGAATTAATCTCTATGGTTGAACCTTCAAACTCCACTCTATAGTGTTCATCATTTTCATGGAAGCAATCTGAAAATTTTCCAAGTTCTTGGGCAGTCTAGCCTTCAAAAATTTCAATCGTCTTTCTTACTCAAATGCTGCCAGAAAAATGGCCAAGTTATTCAGCTTGAAGATTGAAATTCTTCACCAAAAACTGGACTGCACAAAGTTGTGCAAACCAGAAAAAAAATTTTGGACAGCTTCGATGCTTAGCAGGCAAAAAACAAAGCTGTTTCTTCTACCCTTTAGACCAGTAGATTACCTCTACCTTTCCTCCTTAAAGAAGGCTGGAAACCAGCCTTAAAGGACCCTCCAATAGCTCCCCAAACCTTTTGCAAATCGGCTAGAACATTGCAAAAAAACTGCATAACAAATTCCAGCAAGCAATTCGAATCTCAAACCAGAAAAATTCCAGCCTTGTTCTTTCTTCAAGCCTTGTCCGAAAACCACCTCAAACTTCTATGAGGTTAACCTTAGTCAGCCATGAACTGAACTCCATTACCCTCCTCCACTGACCTACACGACTGGACTCCATAGCCACTCCTCAAATTCCGCCTTCAATTACTCCAATCAAGCTTTCAATTGAAGTTAAAAAATTTCAGCAATTGCTCCATGAAAACTCCCTTGGATTAAGCTTCAAAAACCAAAAATTCTCCCACCATTGAACTCAGTATTTCAGCCAACCTTATAGCTCCTTCAACCCTCATTCATTTCAGCATAACCATAGCAAAACCAATCTGCCATAGTAGCTCCGAAGAATCTCCATCAATCAAACAACATTACCATATCTTCTACCATAAAACACTTCATAAATTACTCCACTTAAATTTCAAACAACTAGATTTTCCTCTTCTCCCTGATCTGAAATTCAAATGATAGAAATCCCTCAATCATTTAGCCAACACCTTCAGCATTTTGTTCAACACTTTCTCTCCAATTCTCTTCAATTCTCCAAGAACACCAAGAACATACACTACCTTTCTTCAAGCCTAAGACCACTCTAAACACCTTCAATCCCTTCCAAAAACTCCAGATCATGCCTACTCACTCCCTAGAGTCCATTTCTAGATTTTATAACATCAAATCTCAAAAACAAAAATTTGCAATCGAATAAAAAACTTGAATTTTTCTTGAAGTCTAAAGAAGACTATCAAAGTAACCAAGAACAACTTTTGTTCATCTTCTTCCCTTCAATCTTTAACATGTCATACTAATACTCTCTCTTTCTCTCTCTTCTCTCTCTTAGCCAAAATGGTTGCTACAACCATGGCTGTTTTTCTTCTTCTTTCTTGGATGATTCAAGCCTCCTAAACGTGTGGATCTCCTTGAATCTTCATCGAGATAGTCATCAACCAAGTATTTCTCTTTAACCTTCTCTTTAATTCTAAAGTCATGTCTCTTAGATGTTGATAGAAAGGGATAGAATATGATCGGGGTTTGAGTATATGCTTATGTATGAAGGAATTGAGATTGGAGCATGAGAATGTTTGGCCATGGTTAAGTTTTGTGAAATTTCTTGTGGATCAATGCATGTTCTTCATGTCTTAAGTCAGTATGAATGTTTAAGCATGCTAGATATTATGTCACCTTTGTTGAATAGGGTATTATGTTATTGTTTTCATTGAAGCCATGAATATAATTATGCTTAGCAGAGATTTGGCCATATGACAGTAGGTATGGATTTAAGCCTTTATTCATGAATAGAATAGTTTGTTGATTGATGTTGGAGTTTATGTTCATGATGCTTGTTAGCAATAGGAAAATTATGATCATGACCTTGTTGATCCTAAGCTATTTTAATTGGCCAATTTTAATATTATGATTTCCTCCAAAGATTTCAGAAACCCTAGGAAGTGGGAATTGGAATATTAAATAAAATAGTAATATTTTAGCCAAATAAATGATATCTTTTATTAAAGATAATATATATATATATATATATATATAAATATTTATATATAATAATAATAGGTAAAATATTAATCTTGTAGGCCATATATTCATAAATACTATTGAAATTTATTAATTATCTATTGATCAAAATTTAATAAAATTTATTTATTTTTAATTTTATTTATCATTTTTTATCTATTAATTATTAATTAAGAGATTAGTAATAATTTTTTATTTATTTTAATAATATCATCTAGGACTTAGGATTCTTCATCAATTAAACCCTAGTTTATTTATTAATAACAACACTCAAGATTTGTATTTGAACCTATAACTTATTAGTAATTATCTTACAACCCCTAGTTATTTTCACTTATTAAGTTAGACTTATTTTATAAAACCCTTTATTATCTAGCCTTAAAGCTTAGGATATTAGGGTCATAAATGTAATAAGTTGAACTAAGATTAATTATGAAAGCGAATATAGTTTGAGTATAACTATATAACTTGTGTTTACCCCAGGCGGGGTTAGGTCAGTTTTGGAAGATTTGCAGATTTGCAAGCAAAGGATCAGGTAAGCTCCTGTATAAACTTATTTGATGATAAAAGGTTACTATGGCAAGACAAACGCGAAGTGTGTGGACACTCATTTTGTAAAGGCAATTAAGGACTATTTCCTTTCTTGTTCAGTCAAACAAATCATTTGAAAACCAAACAAGCAGTTTTGCACAAACGCTAAACTCTTTCTAAAAACCTACATTGACACGAATTTTAGAAACCCTTAATTTCTATTTCCAAGTAAAGAAATGTTTTATCCGTTTTCTCCCAAGTGGGACAATCAACGTTGAGTACTTAATAAAGGTAGGCTAGTAGTACTAGTTTTGAAGAGCAAGAGTAAGTCTTCTGGCAGAAACCTCTAGAAGATGAACTCAACTTAGAGAAGGGACAGTACTACTTAGTCATGCTGGTTCGAGCTAGCAAGTTTCAGTCAAGTGGACTGTATGTTTCCAGAGTGGACAACCAGTATGTTTGGGTGTAGAGAAGGAGGAGTATCTTACCCGGTAGGTCGATCACCTACTTTTTTTTATCAGTCTACACAAAGTGTGGCATTCTGACCGTTATATGGTCATGGGGCCCAACGTGTGGTAACCCATGGCTACCCATTTGAGTGGTTGTATTTATTGTGTACATGTATGGTTTGAAAAGCAAAGCTCCACTCTTTATTTTTAATTCTTATTTATTGCTTGCCAGCATTTTCTTCTATACAATTTTTACAACTTGCATACATAAACTGTTTTATCTGAAATACTCAAAGCACACACGGGCTTATTGAGATTTTTATCTCATCGCCTTTTATGCCATGTTTTGAAGTTGATCCTGCTGTGGAGATGAGTAGCTAGATTATTGCCTGCTTTGAAGACTTTGTGTTATTTATTTTGTGTTGCTTTGAGAGATGATAGTGAACAATTTATTTTGGATTTGTTCTTGAATTTTTTTGTTGTAATAAGTTTAATTTTTAAAGTATTATTTTTATTTTCGTTAGTGTAACCTAGTTATAAAGACCACTTATCCTTTAGACGGAGCGACATCCCCGGCCCTGTTGTGCCTAAATAGTGGGGTGTTACATTCACGACAAAAGATGAGCTCTATGAAGTGGTTTTTGGATAGCGGATGCTCTAGATACATGACTAGAAATGGAGTAGTAATACAGGATATTCAAGTTACAAATGATGGATTTGTCACATTTGGAGACAAGAAACAGGGCAAAATTCTTAGCATAGGTAATGTTGGTAAAAAAGCCTCTACTATTAGTAAGCAAGAGTTGTTGATTGATGGATTGAAATACAATTTACTTAGTATTAACCAATTATGTGACAATGGTTATAGAGTTAAATTTGAAAAAGATTTATGCACCACTATAGATAATTCCAGTGATGAAATCATCTTCATTGCAAATCGCATTGGAAATGTCTATGTATTGTATCTTGATGATCTTATATTCTTGATATAAAATGCCTTTCCATGAAGGATGATGATGGCTACCTTCAGCATAGAAGGTTAGGCCATGTATCTATTGATTTGTTAAATAGATTGTCTTCAAAAAAGCTTGTTAGAGGACTGCCCAAAATGAAATTTGATAAACACTTGGTATGTGATGCTTGCCAATTTGGAAAACAAACCAAGACATCTTTTAAACCCATGAAAATGATTTCAACATCAAAACCTTGTGAACTTATTCATATGGATTTATTTGGAGTAATGAGAACTACTAGCCTTGGTGGCAAGAGGTACACTTATTTATTAGTAGGAGAATTTTCAAGATTCACTTGGACCTTATTTCTTACACAAAATGATGCAGCATTTTCTAAAATTTCAAAACTACTCAACCGTGTTCAAAATTCCTTTAGGAGAAAATTGATTTCAATTAGAAGTGACAATGTGAGAGAATTTTGCAACCATAAGTTTACAAAATTATGTCATGAGAATGGAGTCTCTCATAACTTTTCAGTTGCAAAATCTTCTCAATAAAATGGTGTATTTGAACAGAAGAATAGGACTTTGCAAGAAATGGCAAGATCAATGCTTTTTTTAAATTTCCTTGTAAAATATTTCTGGGCGGAAACTATAAATACAATATGCTATATTGTAAATAGAGTTCTACTAAGACCCTTTCTTAGGAAAATACCCTTTGAACTTATATTTGACAAAGTCCCATCCATTTCATATTTCAAAGTTTTTGGATGTAAATATTTTGTTCTCAATACTTGAGACAATATTGGGAAATTCGATAGCAAATTAGATGAGGCCATATTTCTTAGATACTCTTCCAACAAAAAGGCATATATAGTATACAGTAAAAGAACTCTATATGTAGAGGAATTCGTACATTTTGTATTTGATGAATGTAACATATATTCCTCTAGAAGAGATGATGATGATGTACATTTTGTATTTGATAAATCTAGTCCCATCCATTTCTTATGTCAAAGTTTTTGGATGTAAATGTTTTGTTCTTAATACTTGAGACAATCTTGGGAAATTCGATAGCAAATTAGATGAGGCTATATTTCTTGGATACTCTTCCAACAAAAAGGCATATATATTATACAACAAAAGAACTCTATGTGTGGAGGAATTCATACATTTTGTATTTGATGAATCTAACACATATTCATCTACAAGAGATGATGATGATGTAGGTACTTCAAAGGAAAATGTCATTGAACATCATAGGGCTCCATCACTTGATAACCATACTAAAGAAGAAGAATTGGAAGAACAGCAAGTTGAAGAAAGTGAGCAAAGAGCTGAAGATCAAGCTAATCAAAGTCTACCTACCAAAGGAATAGAAATACAAACTCGGAGATCTAAAAGAACAAATTATCGGAGATCCGAGCTGTGGTGTGAAAACCAGATGGTACTTTATTGATAATCTTGCTTTACTTTCAAGTATTGAACTTGATTGCATTGAAGTGGTCTTATGTTATGGTTTTTAGATTATGGCCATGCAAGAAGAATTAAATCAATTCGAGAGAAATCAAGTTTAGAAACTTATTCTTAGACCACTTGACCATCCCATGATAGGCACCAAGTGGGTATTTAGAAATAAACTTGATGAGTATGGTATTGTTATTAGAAAGAAAACTAGACTTGTTGCTCAATGTTCAATTAAGAGGAGGGCATTGATTACGATGAACTATTCGCACCTATAGCTAGACTAGAATCTATTAGAATATAGTTTGCTTTTGCGTCCTTCAAAGGTTTCTTGCTCTGTCAAATGGATGTTAAAAGTGCCTTTTAAAATAGTTTTATTGATGAAGAAGTATATATGGAGCAACCCTCTAGTTTTATTCATGAATATTTTCCAAATCATATCTTTAAACTTTTCTAAGCTCTTTATGGTTTAAAACAAGCTCCTCGTGCTTGGTATGAATGATTTAGTGGCTTTCTCCTTTCAAAAAGTTTTTCAAGAGGTGTTATTGACACTACATTGGTCATCAAAGCTGAAAAATCTGATGATCTCTTGATTGTTCAAATACATGTTGATGACATCATTTTTGGAGCTAGTAATGAATCTATATGTAAGAAATTTTCCAAGACAATATGGCAAGAGTTTGAGATGAGCATGATGGGAGAACTCAACTTCTTTCTTAGACTACAAATTAAGCAAACCAAGGATGGAAGCTTTCTAAGTTAAGCCAAGTGTGCTAAAGAATTGCTCAAAATATTCGGAATGAATCAAGCAAAAGAAATCAGTACAACACCTCTCAAAAACTTGTCAAAGATGAAAAGGGTAAGAAGGTAGATGAATTAAAATATAGAGGTATGATTAGAAGCCTTCTATATCTTACTGCTAACCATCCTGATATCATGTTCTCAATTTACCTTTGTGCAAGGTTTCAATCTTCTCTTAAAGAGTCATATTTATGCGTTGTAAAACGTATTTTTAGATACTTCATTAGGACATATGATTATAGATTATAGTATACTCAAACTAACTCTTTTGATCTTATAGGATATACGAATGCAGGATATAAAGTTGAAAGAAAAAGTGTAACTGGGCACTGTCAATTTCTTGGACATTCATTAGTTTCTTGATACACAAGAAACAAGCTTGTGCGTCTCTTTCAACAACCGAAGTTAAATGTATAGCTGTAAGAAGTTGTTGTACTCAAATCCTATGGATGAAACATACTTTACTCGATTTTGGCCTTGATTTTAAGTGTGTTCCCCTTCTGTATGATAACACTAGTACCATAAATTTAACAAAAAATCCTGTTTAGTACTCAAGAACTAAGCACATTGAGATTAAACATCATTTCATTTGAGATCATATACATAAGGGTGATGTTTGTGTAGAATATATTTCTACTAATGATCAACTTATAGATATATTCACCAAACCATTGGCTGAAGATAAATTCAATTATATGAGAAAAGGTTTGGGAATTACCCACTCATGAAATTAAATTTTTTTTTAGTAAACTATTTGTTCTTGCAGGATACTAATGAAGACTGATTTTGGATGGAGCTGTTGGATGCTAAAATTGGAAGAAGTGAATCAAAACATAAACCTTACTAGAACCATCTCTCAAATCAAAATACCCTTTAACAAAATTAGATAGGCATTTTGGACTGAGTTTCATGTCAAAAATTGCAGCATCTTAGCACCAAGTGTAATCCACGTTTGGATAGACAATTTGGTTGAGCGATTTCTGTGCCTAAACCATTCAAAATTTCAAACTCTAAATACCCGCACTTTTTTTCAGCTGCAAATACCCCCTCTCTCTGTCAAAATAATTTTTTCAAATCTTTGAAAAATCACATTTTTCAATGTACTTGATTTTACTTATCCACTCAATACCTCATAAAGACCAAAGGATTTCAAACCCACTTAAATCACTCTTTCTTTTTCAAAATCTGAATCTATCATCTCTCTCCATTTCCTCTACACATCGTTCCCACTCTAAAACCAGAGAGACAAAACCCTTGAAATCTTATTTGCCACGGGTAAAACTCCGAAAACCAGCAAAGCAACCGAACTAATAGCAAAAGAAACCAAGAAAGGGAAAGCAGCAGGAAAGAAACTAGTCACTCCTACTCAAGTAGTTGGAAAGAAAAGGGACAAGAATATGGCAGTCGATGAACCAACCTCTCATACTGCTTCATCGGAGCATCTACGCAAGGAAGAAAGCGCTTATACTCAGGTACCCTGATTTCTTGACTTGAAATGTAAAGCTGATTATAATAATTGGATATCTAGGAATAGAACAACCGTTGTTGGTTATCGGGTTGATGCAGATGCCTTTTTACAGTTTGCAAATATTTTGGATTTGTTCAAATCGATTGGCTGGGGAGCATTGTTGTTTGTGAATGAAAAATTGTACACAACGCTAGTCTAAAAATTTTATTCAAATCTGAGAAAATGAAGACTTAAGGAAATGGGGGATGGGTTTTTGGTATAGTGGTATACCTCACGGGTTAGGGGTGTAAATTTTGAACTTGATCACCAACGGCTAAACAAAATTTTTGATGTAAGGGATGGAGGAGTACAATTCTTTGATATGAACAAACTACCTAAGAATTCTGATTTGTTTGAGTTAAGGAAGTTTAAGAGCAAGTTCACTGGAGGGAAGAGTTTCAAAAACTCAAGTGAGTGCAATACCAAGTGGCTGAACTTATGGGTAGACTGTTTCATCATATGGTTTCAACCATGGTCATTCCGAGCTTTGGACACAAAACCTCAGTAAGCAATATGCAAACGGTGGTGATGATGGCATTATTAGAAGGAAGGCCTATGAATTTTAGATTTTTGGCTGCAAGATTAATACCTCAATCCCAAAATACCACCAATAAAGCTTTACCCTTTGGAAATCTCCTAACTAAACTGTTCAGACATTTCAATGTAGATCTAAGTATGGTTGTTGCTAAGCATTCCAAGGTAAATGCCAACAGCAAGAACTCCTTTAAAAAGATAAAGTTTATCTAGATGGATAATTAGTGGATTCTGCTAAGGGATGCCACAGATGAGGAAAATGAAAAACTCCTCAAGGTCAAGGCTGAAGGTAAGAAACCTGCCTCTGTTACCATAACTAGAACAAAAAAAAAAAAAAAAAAAGGATGAAAGTCAAGAGGAATCATCCAGTAAGGCTAGACAAAAGGCTGAAGGAATTGAGCTGACACAAAGCATTCTGGATGCTCTAAATCTCTTGACTGCTAAAGTGGATGGCCTGAGTGTACAAGTGAAAATTGAACTACAAACTCTAGGAAGTCGCCTAACAACTATGGAAAAGAAGTAGTCTAAAATTGTAGCCATCTCTGAAAAACAGATTCCTCCTCAGGAGCAGGAACTAGAAACTGATCTCCCTTCATCAACTAAGGACACTGATGTTGACCCCACTAAAGGCCTTCCTACTAACTCCACTGAAGATCCTCCTGCTACCAAAACAACTAAACCCATTGCTGCTTCAATTCTTCCCAAGTAGGCTATACCAGCTGTCCTTGGTAGTTCCTTAGGCCGTCGGCAAAAGCATGTTGTGGTCAAAAGAAAATCCAGCAGACTTGCCGGACAGCACAAAAAGGGCAGCACTGATGATAAGCCTGAAACTGTGACCATTCAGGGTGATGTGACCATCTCTACAAACAAGCATGGTGTGAAAACCATGAAGAAAATTGGCTTACCAACTTTTATATTCTGCTGAACAATTCATTTTCCATTCTGCTGAACTTTCTTTTTTTTACTTTGCTGCACTTGTTTAATTTTTTTTGCTCTACTCTGTTATGCTATATTATAATACTTTGCTATATAGTACTACTTTTGTTTCTCTATCTCTCACATCCAATTGCTCTTTTTTTTTTTTTTTTTTACTGAAGCCAAAAGGGGGAGAAATAAATTAGATAGATTGTGATGACTGTGATAACTATCTATGGATAATTTGAGATTGTGATTGTGATGATTGTAGATAACAAATTAGGTATATTGTTATGACTAGATTGAGGATGTATGTTGGGATAAATTGAGAACTGGATTTTGATGTTGATGACTTTTGAGACCCCGGATTGTGTAGAATGTTATGTGATGAGATTGGATGTGTACGATTTGGACTAAGGTTGGGTTTAATCTGTGATACATAATTTTTTTGGATTGTTTTTGAGATTCTGTTCGAACCCTGCATAGACACAGAGAGAGTAATCCTAAATCCAAATTCCCCGTCCGAAACATGTTCTTACAAAAGTTTCATTTCACTTTTTTTTTTTTTTTGGATGTCCCACTTTGACGTCTAAAGTCATGACACATAAATATTACACTTCTATCTTCTAGTCATATACATATAGAAAGGGGAAGCAATAACAACTATGTACATATCCTTGTGTGAATCTTTGTGCTAAGATGTTTATATATCTAATGACCAATTCTCAACTATTTCTTTATGAAATAGTCTTTTTTAAATGGAAGAAAGGAGGATACAGAGGTTGGTTAGGCCATAGGCTCATTGAGCATGATTTATGAGAATTGCTTAAACTCTCTAATATTATTTCATAATCACTCCTTAAGCTCTGTGATTAAGAGATTGCATATAAAATATAAAATCTTATATCTCTCGATTTCGCATGATTGATACGATTTTTTTTTTTTTTTTATCACAATCCATCAAGTTTGTCATCATTCAAAAATAGGGAGATTGTTAGCCTAAAGGGCATTCTCCTGTGTTTTGATAAATGACAAACATTGATGTGGACTAACATATGTGATTAGCTCTTTGGATTATGATATGCTTAACCACGGTTCTTAAAGTTTTACAAAAAAGATTGATAAGCAACTTATGAATAATGAGGTACAAGAAGGATTGATCAAGTCAAAGATCCTCATAAAGAAGTTGCATACTATGGAGATTCTTGAAGATTTATAGACTAGAAAATTATAGTTAAGGTATCATTTGTATTTCGTATGTCTCTTTACCTCAAGATCAATTTATTTCATATTAAAGAACTTAAAACTATTTCAAAAAGAGGGTACTCTTCCTATGCATGTTTTTGTTCGTAAAAGAATTTTAGAAGAAAAGTTGTGTTTTAGACTGTGGTAAAGTCGGTTTTGAACTAGACTTTTGAATCCAAAACACCCTCCAAAGCTTGTTTCCAAAATTCCAAAATTGAAAGCTGTTCAAAATATACTTTGTGGCACAAAATAGTGTTTTGGATGCACTTTTCAGACGCACAATTTTTTACTCAGTGAATCCAAAATTCTATAAAAGCTGACAGTAGCAACTAGCCATTACTAGCTATTGTAGCGTTTTTTCTACCCCAATAAAAGTTATTTAAACACGATTTTCATTTAGGGATTTGCACTAACACTTTCATAAACATCTAAAAACACTTGAAAATTAAGAATCTCTCATCTACATTGTGCTTCAAAGCGAGATTCATTGTTCTAAAGGTAAATAGGTAAAGTTTCTGTATTTGGTATACATTTGCTCAATCTGTGAGCTTAATCTGTATTCTTGTAATAACCCGCCATATATAAAGGATTTACATAGGGTAGACTTGTTTAACTATTATTTTATATATGTGAGTATATATTTCATTTTATTTCATTTCATTATCACCATTATTCTATAACCCTTTTGATTATTTTATATTTATTATTTAATACCAAAATCTCTTGGTAATATTAAATTATAGTATTATTAAATTCAATAACTTTATTGAATTATCATACTATTCTTACTATTATTATTATTATTATTATTTATATATGTATATATATATATATATATATACACACACACACACAATAACTATATACTATAAATATCTTAATTATATTCTATCATATACTAAGATATTTTACGGGGCCCATAAGAAGTAAATGAAGGGCCCACAAGCTTGATATAGTTGACCAAGATTAGCTATTCTTAGACTTTCTTTAATCAAGCTTAGTTAAGCTAAACTAGATTAGGGCAAGGTTAGCAAGTACATTAGTCTTGAGACTTCTAGGGAGTTCTATAAGCTTCTACATAGTTCCACAATCTTCTTTTAAGTTTTATAAAGGTCTAAAGGCTTCTAGAAATGCCAACTCACCCTAAGTCATTTTATTAAGACCAAATCAAGACCAAGAAGTTGAGCTATATAAATAGGAGTGAGGAGGAGAACAATTTTGGCCAAAGCTGAAAGGAGAAGAAGAAAAACCAGAAAAGTGAAGAGAAGAAGAAAAACAAGAAAAAGAGAGACTAAGGGAGAGAGAGAGAGAGATTTCCGACAGCAAGGAGAAGACAACCAGCATCAAGGAGGAAGGAGAGGAAACGGGCAGCAAGGAGAAAGAAAGGAGAAGGAAGGAAGGAAAGGAAAATACAGTCTTGCACTCATCTTGGAAAGGTAAGAGGCCATTTCTCAAAAGCTAAAAGAATTATGTTAAAAGTTGGAAACTAGATGCATATGAAATGGTTGATGTTGAGTAATGAAAATATTTTGATGTTGTGATGGTTGTTGGAGTGACCGGCTGGAGTAGTGATAGGTTGAGTATGGTTTTCAATTCATTTAAGGTGTATTGGAGTGATCATACACTGAAAATTTGAAAAGAGAAAGGAAGGAAGTGATAAAGAAAACAAGAAAAGCCATTTGCTAAAAACAACTCACTAGTTTGTGTTGTTTGGAAATATTAAAGGAAATCTGAGTAGATATGATTGGAAATTGAGCATAAATGACTCTAAACATGTCCTAGACTAGTTAGAAAGGATTTGGAATGAGTTGTGTGGAGGTTGTGAGGGTTTTGAATAGCTAAGAGATTATGAACAACAAGAAGGGTGAAAACTGCCAAAATTTACTGGTTTGGTGAACTTGGTATAATTTATTTGTTTAAACTAAAGAGAAGTGCTGAGCATGAAAACCTGTTGGAATACTGATTTTGGGATGTTAAATGAGGTATTGAAGGGTTTAAATGTGGTAGGGTATGTTGAAGAAACCATAGAAATAAATTAAAACAAGTTGAGCTTCTAAACTGCAATTTGAACCTCCAACTCGGAACAGTAAGTTTAGCTAAAAAAGTGAACAAAGTGGAGAGATTTTTGAATACCCCATGACCTGAAGTTCATATATAAATGTCCTAGGAGTATTTTGGAAGTAGTTTCACCTCATTTGGGCCTGTATTGAAAGAGATATGCACAAAACACTGGAAGATGACAAATCTGAATTCCAAAACCCGGAGCAGTGAACTTAACTGAAAAACTGTACAAAATGGGATGGAGTTTATAGGTCTCATGGCCTGGAATTGATAGAGGGATGTGTTAGGAATATTATGGAAGAAACCTTACCTTATTTGGACCTATATTGAATAAGTTATGTGAAGAATAGTGGAGGGTGGTAAAGTTGTAAAACCAGGAAACCATTAAAGACATTAATTCATTTATTTCTTTAGAGAGATTATAGAAACCTTATTCGAACCATTAAGCATTTGTACCAATTAAGTAATAATAAGGAAATATACTAATGATGTGGGTGAATCAAGTCGAGGGAACTCCTTTTAGGACTATACGAGTGCAACTTCGACCTATTATACAAGGTGAGTCCCTTGATTTTAAAACCATCATTAGCTATGTGTTTTTCTGACAAAATTTAATGTTTCTCTGATATAAACTATGTCTTCTTCACATGACTAAAGCTTATGAATCCAGTCTATTTGATACTTACGATATGTTTCACTAAGCTTTCTTTATGCTTAAAATAAGCTTTTTTTATACTTAATGGCTTCCGAGATGAAATTTATACAATTTTGCTAGCTCTTAAAAATACCCTCTTGGGTGATGTAAAAGTTTTATGAAATGATGTTTGGCCCCAAGAATGAGTTGTTTTGATTTCCTTTTAGGGAGAGCAGACTCCTTTCAAATGAGTATATTGAATATGTGAATCAATGGTGATGTTGAGTACTTAGCAGAAGGACTTTGACCTTTGTACTAGCCTTTGTTAGAGATAGATGAACCCAAATAACCTGGTCCAGTTATTGGGCTTATCTTACTCCGAACGGGGCAACAGGAAAATGGAATTAGCCTTCCCTGGCTAGCCGTTGTGAGCCCGGCAATTGCCTATTGATTGTGATGGTGGGTTGTTCACATGATACCGAGCGGGGACACTCAGTGTATTCAATCCCTTGCCACCTCAATGATGATTGACGTCAGGATTGGGACCCCTGGCTTATAGTACTCAAATAACCTGGTAGTCGAAGGCGAAATTCCTTGAACTTTGCACGCGGGTCGCACTTCCAAATGGGGAAGAATTTGCATTTAATGAATTAGGGGCCATGTGTTTGGAAGCCACTGTTTTTCGAATGTACATGACAGATTGAACCAAAATTTATCAAATAGTACTATTTCCCTGGAAGAAAATTTATATCAGTAAAGAAATTGAAAAATGTCTTCCTCTTCTGAGTAAAATACTAGCACACATGGGACTCACTGAGTATACCACTCACACGTGTGTTTGTCTTTTCTATTTAGGGATTGGAGCTGAAGACTAGCGACAGTACTACCCGGACTTTGCCATCTAGCGCTAGTTAGAGAATCTTTTAGCATGATCGTTGTACATGGATGATAAAACTATTTTGGCTTGTATATTTTGGGAACCCTGATGATGTATCTATCACCACTCATGTATTTATAATGAAAGAGTATGTTTCATATATTTACTTAAGCTTTGACTTGTACTTGCTGTCTTTAAGTTTATATCATTATAAAGACCCCTAGTTTGAGGATTCAGATGGGGCGACATCCCACCTGAGCTGGCCCACTGCGACAAGAAGAAAATGAGGGATGTTACAATTCTCACACAAATCTGAACTGTGTCAAGATTAAGAAAGTAAAACCCATTTGGGGTGAGCCTTGATTGTTGGGTATATAGAGGTTGGGAGTAAAACTAAGTGTGGTGACCCTCTATTGTAAGATTAGTATTACCTGCCGACATTGATTTGGGAAAAAGGTCTAGCGGCTAAGTTAAAATTCTTAAGTGCATTGTTAAAGTAGTAGATGTAGATTATTTGAGGATTGAACTACTATAAATCCTTGGGTCCATTCTCTTGCATTTATTTCAAGCTCTAAGATTGAAATTTCACTATTCATCTTATTAGAGAACTTAGCATCTCTATTTGCATTTATTGATTTGATTTTATGTATTTATGTGAAAGTAAGATCTGGGTGTCCACTATTTGTCTCCTTGAACTTAGTTTAATTCCCACCATCTAGTAGAACTTTGAAAGATCCTTAACTGCATTTAAATTTGGACAGAAAAGCCTCCCTTTTGAAACTCACCCATTTTTGGTTTCTCTCTAGATTTTAGAAAATCTTGAAAATTTGTCATTGTTTACCATAAACCTTATTCATCCCGTCCTCCCTACCTTCTAAGGTTTACCAGTATGATTTTGAATAGAGATCCCTTATACCATTATAAGATAAGAACTTTAATTTTTTGAAAAGCTATTTGAATTCTTGGTGTTCTTAGCAATAGAAGTTGGTTGAGATACTGCTTTGTTGAATGATTAATAAGAGTTGTATGGATAATTAGGGTTTTGCTTGGCAATTAAGGCCTTGTTTGTCTATTAGTGTTAATTAGGAAGTATGAGACTTCTATGCTATATGAATTATGGACGCTTTAGTAGATTATTGGATTTCTTAATGGGATACCTTGTGATTAGAATTAATTAGGATTTGTTGCTCAGTATTTTGGAATTACTTAAGGTCTAAGTAATTCCCCTAACTATTCTAGGATCTTGATTGACGCTTTATTTAGATTAATTTAAATAGGAAATAAATTCTAGTATATGTACATGTTATATTTGAAGTTGGACGTAGGAGGAAAAGGCACTTAACTTAGTTTGAAGTTATTTTGCTAAGCTTTGAACAAGAGGTAAGTCCTTGCATCTCAAGCCTCACTACAAAAAAATGATACATTGGTTATAAAACTTTAGCTAGGAAAAAAAAAATTGCCGCTAAAAGTACCATTTAGCGAGGAAAATTTTTCTTCAGTGACAAAAACTTTTTGTCGCTATTGATTAAGGCCTTTGGTGACAAAATTTTTATTTCCTAGCTAAAAGTGATGGTTTTAGCTAGGAAATAAGTATATTAGCAAGGAAAATTTAAGTTTCCTCACTAATGATGCATCATTAACGACGAAAATTCTTTTCCTAACTAAAAATACTAATTTTATCACTATTAACTATACTTTTAGTGACAAAATTAGCCTAAAAAATTTATAAATTGGTCTTTAAATTTTGCATAATTACAAAAATGACCTCAAAATGTTGTAAATTGGTCCCTAAATTTTAAAATATTTATAATATGACCTAAAAAATGTATTTTGCAAGATTATGTGAAAAATGTATTCGATTGCCTTCAAATTTGGTCATAATATATTTTTTAGTAATTTTAACAATGGTTGGATCATTAATTTGACATACTTATCTTTGTAAATGTGTTAGGTTTCAAGCATTTTTGTAGAGATTACGCTAGTTTAAGTAGAAAAACATATCAGATTAACTTTAAATTTGGTCATGATATTTTTTTTAATGATTTTATCAAATTTAACGATTGTATCGTTAATTTGATATGCTTGCATTTGTAAATGTGTTAGGTTTTGGGTATTTTTATAGAGATTATGCTAGATTCTGTACCAAAACATATCCAATTACCTTAAATTTTGGTTATAGTACTTTGTTTTAGTAATCTTATCTACTCTAATGGTTGGATCATTAATTTGATATGTCTATCTTTGTAATTAGTTAGGTTTTGGGAATTTTAATAGAGATTATCCTAGATGATATGGCAAAACATATTCAATTACCTTTAAATTTGGTCATCATACATTTTTTTTTTTTTTGTGATTATATAAAATACAACGGTTGGATAATTAATTTATATGCCTATCCTTATAAATACGTTAGGTTTTGAGAATTTTTTTTAAAAAAGATTATGCTAAATTACATGACAAAATATACTCGATTACCTTTAAATTTGGTTATACTACTTTTCTTTTCTTTTTTTTTTTAAACGATTTTATCAAATCTATTGGTTGTATCATTGATTTGATATGTCTATCTTTATACAAGTGTTAAGTTTTGAGCATTGTTATAGAAATTATTCTAGATTATGTGATAAAACATATCTAATTACCTTTAAATTTGGGTATAGTACTTTTTCTAGTTATTTTATCAAATTGAACAGTCAAATCGTTAATTTGAGATGTCTATATTTGTAAATGTGCTAGGCTTTGTGCATTTTTATAGAGATTACGGTAGATTATATGACAAAACAAATCTGATTATCTTTAAATTTGGTCACAATAATTTTTTTAGCGATTTTCTCAAATATAATGGTTTGATCATTAATTTGATATACATATCTTTGTAAATGTGTTAGGTTTTTGACATTTTTATAGAGATTATGCAAGATTATTTGACAATATATCCAGTTAGCTTTAAATTTAGTCATAACACTTTTTTGAGTGATTGTATCAAATCTAACGGTTGGATCACTAATTTGATATGTCTATATTTGTAAATGTGTTAAGTTTTGGACATTTTTCTAGATATTATCCTAGATTATGTATCAAAATATATCCAATTGCCTTCAGATTTTGTCATAACACTTTTCTTAACTATTTTAACACATCTAACGGTTGGATCATTAATGTGATACTCCTATCTTTGTAAATGCATTAGTTATTGGACATTTTTCTAGATATTAAGTTTGATTATGTGCCAAAATATATCTTATTATCTTTAAAATATGTCCTAACACTTTTTTTTTATAGCAATTTTAACAAATCTAATGATTGGATCATTAATTTGATATGCCTATCTTTCTAAATACAATAGGTTTTGTATATTTTTTTAGATATTATGCTAGATTATGTGCCAAAACATATTCGATTAGCTTCAAAATTTGTCATAACACTTTTCTTAGTAATTTTAACAAATCTAATTGTTGGATTGTTAATTTGATATTCCTCTCTTTGTAAATGCATTAGGTATCGGAAATTTTTCTAGATATTAAGCTTGATTATGTGCTAAAATATATCCGATTATCTTCAAAACTTGTCATAACACTTTTCTTAGCAATTTTAAGAAATATAATGGTTAGATCATTAATTTGATACACCTATCTTTGTAAATAGGTTAGATTTTGTATATTTTTCTAGATATTGTGTTGGATTATATACCAAAATATATCCGATTAACTTCAAAATTTGTCATAACACTTTTCTTAGTAATTTTAAAAAATCTAACGGTTGGATTATTAATTTAATATACTTATCTTTGTAAATATGTTATGTTTTGGATATTTTTTTTTAGATATTATGACAGATTATGTACCAAAATATATTAGATTACCTTCAACTTTTGTGATAATACTTTTGTTAGTAATTTTAACAAATTAACGATTGGATCGTTAATTTGATACGCCTATCATTGTAAAAGCATTAGGTATTGAACATTTTTCTCGATATTGTGCTAGATTATGACCCAAAATATATTGAATTACCTTTAAATTTTGTCATAACACTTTTTTTTTGTAGCAATTTTAACAAATTTAACAGTTGAATCATTAATTTGATACACCTGTCTCTGTAAATGTGTTGGGTTTTTGCATATTTTTCTGGATATAATGCTAGATTATGTGCTAAAATATATCAGATTACTTTCAAATTTTGTCATAACACTTTTCTTAGCTATTTTAACAAATCTAACCGGTTGATCATTAATTTGATACGTTTATATTTGTAAATGCG